>VYXC01007310.1:218650-255465 GCA_013397175.1 Platysteira castanea
GCCGGGAGAGATGATGATGCTGGGAGAGGGAGGGGATGCCGAGGGAGGGGAATGCCGGGGGGGCGAGGAGGATGCCCGAGAGGAGGGTGCGAGGCGGGGGGGGTGTGGGTGGAAGGGGCCGAGCTTCCCTCAAAACACAGGGCTATGTGCGAGGTTAAAGTGCATCAGTGCGGGGACAGCCAGCCTAGGGGGCACTTCCGAGCAGGCGGAGAGATTCCAAGGGCTGGGAAGCCAGAAACAAAGAGACGGGAGGACATGAGCGAAGGCGAAGGGAGGGAGCAGGGGATCAGCTGAGTTCAATCCCGCCAGGAAAGCTCTTCCCCTCCGCCACATCCCTAAGAGGCGCGGCGACAGGTTTTCCCCCCCTCCTCTCCCCCTTTTGGGCAAGAAGACAAAGAATCGAGCGGCCCCATGGGGAAAGGGGGCGAGCAAGGGGGGGATTCCGGGGAGCCGGCGGCGCAGATCCGCTTCTACACCTGGGAGGAGATCCAGAAGCACAACCTGAGGACGGACAAGTGGCTGGTGATAGAGCGAAAGGTTTATAATGTCACCAAGTGGGCAAACAGGCACCCGGGGGGCCAGCGAGTGATCAGCCACTGCGCCGGCGAAGATGCCACGGTAAGGACCGACCCCCGCGGCTCTCCCGGCTCCAGCAGCATCCTCTGACAGCTCCTTCCCTCCCCGAAGGGAGCCAGCTGCCCGCAGTCCCCTGTCCCCATCTCCCCAGCACCTGCTGGACGCCCGGCTCGGCGCTTTCGCTGCTCCCAGCTCGGTCCAAAGCGGATGCGGGTCCCCCCCCCACCCGGAGCCGTGGTGTCGGGAAGATGGGTTGGTAGGGATTGCTCTGCTTAAATCCTGCTGGTTTGCCTTTGTCTCCCGCTTGTGCCGTGCCTCGAGCCCTGGATTCAGGAGCAAAGTGTCCCAAATCTCCCCTTTTCCAGAGTGGAGCTTGTGACATGCAGAGTCACGCAGCCAAGCACAGGGAGGGTTAAACGGAGGCCAGGCTGTGCCTCAAAGTTGCCTCTGTGAGGAGGCTTTAAAACAAGGAGCTTTTTAGGTTTGAGGTTGTGGCGCTTTTTTTTTTTTTTTTCCCCAGGAGAAAATTCTCTGGAGAATTTGGTTACAGGTTGCTACAGAAAAAGAAAAAAAAATAAAAAGGGCAGCAAACCATTTGCTGCTGCTCCAGCTGCTCCCGCGCTGGGTTCAGCCACCTCTCAGGTTTCAGCAGCGTAAAAGATAAGAAACCAAACAACGACAACAACAAAAAACCCCAGCCTTGAAAAAAGAACAAATTAGAAATAAATTGTTTGTTGTCTGGAGTTTCCCTCAAAACCACCTTCCTCAGAAGTGCATCCAGAGAGCATGTTCTCCCCTCGGGGCGTGTTAAAGGAAATCCAGGCTGCCTCACAGCTCTTCCCAAAACGTGCAGAGATCAAGCAGGAACAGGAACTATTGGTCTCGCACAGCTCCTGACAGCTTAGCAAGGAGGAAGCTCCATGTGCCACAAAATTAATTGGCAGAACCTTCCCTTTCCTTCAGGCCTCGTTTCCCTGTGTCCTGTGGTTATTTTCCTTTCTTTCCCTTGAAGCACCGAGCTGCATTTTGGCCCTTCTGTGCCTTTCAGTAAATCCTCTGAATGAATGGCTTTCTCCCTCAAAAAGATGGGCCAGGTTTTGCTTTCAACTGCTTAAAACACAGAGCTGCTGCAACAGGCGGAGTTTGACTCCTGTCCCCAAGAATTTAACTCCAGTATCTCCATTAGCAACCAAAAAGCATCTGCTACTGCAGTTGTCTGGAATCCTTGAAAGGGAGGCTGAAACACAGGTTGGTGCTTCCAGGATTGCTGCTTCTCCTCCCACCTCCCCACCCTACATTGCATCCCACACTCCATGAAGGCACGGCCTTAAAAACACTCCGAAATTGTTAAACCACTGCTCCCAGCACTAAACCTGGATTGGCATCGATTTTGCAGCTTCTCTGTGGTGAACAACCATTTACAGCCAAAAAAACCCCTCTCATTCTGGGGGAGAAAGGCTTGGCCTTGACCCTGTGAGGGTTTGGATAGGATTTTAGGAGGAAATTCTTCCCTGGGAGGGTGGGGAGGCCCTGGCACAGGGTGCCCAGAGAAGCTGTGGCTGCCCCATCCCTGGGAGTGTCCCAGGCCAGGCTGGACGGGGCTTGGAGCAACCTGGGATAGTGGAAGGTGTCCCTGCCCATGGCAGGGGAGTGGAATGAGGTGATTTTTACAGCCCTCCCAACCCAAACCATTCCACGGTTCTATGATTCTTTCAAACACGACATCCGAGCCCAGGCCAACCTGTTCTGGTGTCACCTCACGCACGGAACACGGAGGCAGGGACATCTTGCAGGGTCTCTGTCCCAGAGGTGTTCAGGGATGCAAGAGAAAATCCTTGTGCTCACTGCTCTGAGCACTTCCAGTGTTCAGGTACAGCTCTTATCTCCATTACACAAAGCTTTTCTTTTCACCCAAAGCAGCTGGAATAATTCCCACATCCCATAAAACACCTCGGCTTATTTGGTCAGTAGATCACAAAGCTGGGAGGTCAAGTGCCAACACCACACAGCATTTCCCAGGGATTATCTTCTTCCTTAAGCTCTTCATCTCCTGCAGCACAGAACTGAGGACAATTCCAAAATCCAGGTGCTGTCTTATATTTGGGACCTGTTAGTCCAGGAGCTTCATGAGATATGCACAATAAAAATCCAATCCTCCCATCTCTTGCAGGATCTTGGGGCAGTGAGCACCCAATCAGACTTTTTTTATTCCCAGCAGTTAAAATAATATTGAATTGACATTTTTAAATGCTTCCTATGTGTCACCCTCTCTCGCTTTCCCTTCCTTCCCCTTTTTTTCACCCAAAATTGCAGAGCCTTGCAGTAGTCAGCTACTCACTTCCCCCCTCCTTCTGCTTTCCCTTCCTCTTTGATATCTTCTGCAAATGGTTCCAGAGGAGGAAACCAGGAACCAGAGTCAACATTTCAGTGACACATTTGTGGAGGGAACCCCAATTCTATTGATTTTGGTGGAATTCGGGCCTGAGGTTGTTGCCTGGCAGTTTTGAATCCCAGACTTTTGATGGAGGGCAGCTCCCAGAAGGGTCAGCTGGACACAGGGAGCACTTTTCAATCCACCCTTTCTCTTTAGAGCCAGGGGGGAGATTTTGGTGGTCCCTACAATTGTTAGGCGATGGGACAAGGGTGGAAAGGCCGGAGCAGGCTACTCCTGACTCCTGTTTTTAACTATATTTTTTTTCCCCATGCTCTCTTAGCACTTCATGGAACCAATCTTTCCAGTTCTCCCAGGTGAATTCCAAGAGCTGACTCCAGTTCTGTGCAGTGAGGAAAGGGCAAGGACAGAGTGAGGGTTTCTGATCTGAGTCAGCTTTCTGGCCCTGCTGCTGTCTCCAGGCTTAAAATTCCAACTGTGCCATGCAAAAGGATCTGGCCAAGATCTCACTACGAGCATCAGGCACCTGTGGGATACAGGTAGACAAAAATACGTGGCAAGGGGAAGGAATAGAGAAAAAAGAAGAGTCAGATAAACTCATGAATGCCAGGATCAACATGACTCCACAAACAAGGCATTATTCTTCTGAGGAGTCACCACTTTTTCCTCAGCTCTTTTACTGCTGGGACCTCCAGGCCTGGCCAAAACACCCAGGAATATTTTTTGGCCTGCAGTCACATCCAGCTTCAGCCACCACAGCCACCCCCTCTCTCGACTTGCCTCCAGGAGCAGACTTTCCAAGGGTATTTATATCCTAGGAGGGATTTGCACAAATTCCCCTCTGCCTACCTTCTAAGGGAATTAACAGGATTTAAGTATTTAGTTGCTTAGAAAGAATTTCTTGAGGTGCCTTTCACCATATGGCCGGATGCCACCCCAGGTCTCACCGTTCCCAGGACAGCAAATTCATCAGGCTTTAGTGGAATTAAGGTCCCAAACAGTGACCACAGAGCTGGAGGTCACCTGGCCCCTCCTCTTCCACAGGTTCCTGGTGGTGGGTGGGAATGACACTATGAACAGAAATACAGCTCACTCCTGAATCTCACACACACTCTTCTTCCTGTTTCCACTCCAGGATGCATTCCAGGCTTTCCATATCAATCCCACCCTGGTGCAGAAGTTTCTCAAGCCGTTGCTTATCGGAGAACTCGCTCCAGGGGAGCCCAGCCAGGACCGAGACAAAAATGTGAGTTTTCGCTCCTTAACTGAGGTTCAGGGTGGCTATTCCCACCATTTTTTCCCTCTTGGGATGTCTTCCAGTGAGGGAGAGAAGTTCCCAGTGACTGAACATCTCCATGTAGCAGTATTTGCATCCTATCGTGGATTCAAATGTGTGTGGAAAGAGGGTGACACTTTTGGCCGTACAAACCTCTCCTTTCCCACAGAGCCACCAATTCCTGGCAGCCCATTCCAGACACCCAGGCTGGACTGATCCCATCCTGAAGGGAAATGGGAACTGAGACACATGGAATGGGAAACATGTGCCAGCTCTAGGGTCCCTTCTGCTGCTCCTTTGCTGGTGACCAAGCTCCAGGACATGAGCCCCGAGATGTTTCGCTGTGGTGGCCGTGCTAAGGAGCAGCAGCAGCCCCTGCCCACCCTCAGGGCAGCTCTGTGTCCCTGCTCATCCATTATTCAGGCCCCGAGCATGGCACCACTGGCTCTGGACAGGAAACTCAATCCTGCCCTGTTGTTTGTGGCTGGCCATGATTGTGGCATGTGTGTGTCACTCACAATGGAGGGGACAATGCCGGCCCCCAGTGACCCGGGAATGCTCCTCATGGATGGCTGCACAGGAGCTGGCCCATGGATTGAATGGATGAGGGGCGATAGTGGGTGCTCATTATCAGAGCTCTGGAATTAGGAGCAGTAGCACTGAATTCCCCCTTGCTCCAGCTTCTCCTCGGTGCTCGGGAAGCTCATTCAGACAAGAGCCATCAGGTGATGGGACACTCAACAGAGCTTGGATTGCTCTCCTGGCTCCAGGTCCAAAAGGTCAGGATGTGGGCTCAGACCAGCCAGGATGTTTATTCCTAGCAATATAGGGCAAAAAAAAAAAGCTGGAATATGGAGCCAGGGTCTTTAGCATGGAGCTCGTCCTTCCTCCATCCCTCCATCCATCCCACAACTCATTCAGGCTCACTCCCAAGCCTCACCCTGCTCTTGCCTGTCCCATTGCAGTCCCAGCTGGTGGAGGATTTCCGGACCTTGCGGAAGACAGCAGAGGACATGAACCTGTTCCGAGCCAGCCCTTTGTTCTTCTCCCTTTACCTGGGCCACATCATCGTCATGGAAGTTTTGGCTTGGCTCATGGTTTCCTACTTCGGGACCAGCTGGATCACAACCCTCATCCTTGCCTGCATCCTTACAACTTCCCAGGTGACAAAGAGAGGTCTTCCTCACACTCCCAACGTGCCCTCCATCTCCATTTCTTTCCTGCTTAGCTCTGATTCCCAATAGCTTCCTAACTATCTGATTTCCCCTCATCCCAGGCCCAGGCAGGGTGGCTGCAACATGATTTTGGACACCTGTCTGTCTTCAAGAAGTCTTCCTGGAACCACATCGTCCACAAGTTTGTCATTGGACACCTGAAGGTAAAGGGAATTATGGAGCCAGGGAACTCTGGGAAGGCATCACTTCGGCTGTGGCCCAGTAGGAAAGGGCAGCTCTCATCCTTCCCAAAGTGAGCAGAGGCACAAAAATTAAGTTGGTGACCACTGCCCATGGAGCAACCTGGGCTAGTGGAAGGCGTCCCTGCTCATGGCAGGGGGTTGGGACTGGATGAGCTTTGAAGTCCCTTCCAACCCAAACCCTTCCAGGATTTTCTGGGAAGACACAGTGACCTGTAACTCACCCGGAGTGTATTTATTCCGTGTTCTTCCAACACGGATAATCCTTAGGGAACTCTCTGGAATAAGCAGCCTCATAGCAACCAACAACTCCACCACTCCCTGCCTGCTGCTCTTTCCAAAGCAAATCCCACTTGGGCCACAATCCGAGCCGCACCACTTTAGTTCTCATAAATGGTTGGGTAATCCCACCTTGGGAGCAGCTCCCCATGGATGAGAACTCCTCCTTCTCCTTGCCCAGGGCGCCTCTGCAAACTGGTGGAACCACCGCCACTTCCAGCACCACGCCAAGCCCAACATCTTCAAGAAGGACCCAGATGTGAACATGCTGCACATTTTTGTCCTCGGGGACACGCAGCCCGTTGAGGTAAGGAAAAGCGGGGAAAACATGGAAAACTACTGTCCGAGAGGGCCTCGGAGAGTGGTTGCGCAAATCCAGGAGCTGGCTCCCATTGTTAGACATGACTTACACAGGCAGGACTTCCAGGAATGCTAGAAAGGAAATGCTTAATCCAGGGATTTCGTCTGGCTACGTTGTCTGACAGGAGTTTGGAGCCAACCCTTGGGCTGAGGAGCAGCGTTGACTATTAATTTCTAATCCATTTCCTGTGCTGACCACAGGAGAAAGTTTCCTGGGGTAACTCGGGGAAAAATAATGCAGATGGGATTGGAGAGAAAGCAGAAAGCCACCACAGGCCACTTCATCCTGCTGGCTTGAAGTGCCAACAGGAGGGGGAAATATGGTGTTCCTCAGTATTCCAGCAGGAGCATTTCAAAACTGACCTTCCATTCCCGTAGCAAACATCTTCCAGCATCAAGCGATTTTAATTTTAACTCAATCCGCCCCTCCAGAACCAAAATATTTACTGCCTGCTTAGAAAAATCTACCCAAAGCGCTTAAATCATAGTATTTTTCACAAAGGAACAAGGATTTCTAGTTTTAAAAACAAAACCCCAAGAAAGTGGACAAGCAGCAAAGACAACACAGGGAAATACAACGTTAAAAATGGTTTCTCGGCCAGATTTTGTATTATTGAGAAAGCAGACTTAAAGGAGAACCTAAACATTTGTGGTAACAAGGAAGACTGGATTTCCTCCTCAAAATATCTGATATTAGGCCAGGATCAGTCTATCCCAATATCCTCACACTGGTACATCATCCTTTTCCAGATGATGCCAAGTGCACAGCCTTGCAGAGCTCAGCCCAGAGGGAGTAATGTGCCTGATTTATTGGTGCTGCAAGCCTTCCCTTCCAAAAAATCAGACTTTGTCCCTGTCACATTCACATTAGTAAAGATGGAGGTGCTGGGAGCTCTTATCACAGACACAGAGATGGCAGGAGGTGAAGTGCATCAAAATCCCAGCAAGTAAATACAAATTATCTTTAAAAATTGAGTTTACACCTAACACAATGACAAAGTCAGGGTATTTAATCACACCGAATCACTTCTTACCCGCTGGCAGGAATTCAGTCAAAACTCCCTGGCCAATAAATAAGGATTATTGCAGAGAATCTGCTTTTATCTGGGAATGTCCCAATCCCAGGCTGAGCTGTCTGCTTGTGTCCTGCAGTACGGCAAGAAGAAGCTGAAGTACCTGCCTTACAACCACCAGCACGAGTACTTCTTCCTCAGTGAGTATCCACCCTCCTCTCTCCCCTCTTCCCAGAATGCCACTTGTCCTTTCCAGCCCTCACTGTGTGAGCAGAGCAGCTCCTCAAATCCCAGCTCATCCCACCCTTCCTCAGGACCCTGTCCAGGTCCCAAAATCAGCTCAGGGATGTCCAAGCAGCTGGAACATTGCCCTGCAGAGAGAGGGAATGTAAAACATTCTGGGAATAACCTCCATGTGAGAGGCTCCGTGGAAAAATTGCCTGTTCCCAGTTCCCCGGAAGCAGTCCCTCATGTCACACACCTTCCCAGCCCTCTGATGGCCAAACCATTTCCCTTTGCCTTGCAGTCTTCCCGCCTCTGCTCATCCCCGTGTATTTCCAAATCCAAATCATCTCGACCATGATCAGGCGCAGGTTCTGGGCGGTGAGTGAAACATTCCCTCCATCCTTACGGGGTCTGGCTGGAAACTGGAGCAGAGAGGGAGGCCCAGGGGCAGGCAGAAGTTACCCAGTGTTCCCAACATCCCCAGCAAGGACATGTTACCCAAAATGGGCAAAGTGATGCCTGGTGTTTTCTCTCTCCCCCCAGGACCTGGCCTGGGCCATCAGCTACTACCTGCGCTACTTCATCACCTACATCCCGTTCTACGGCATCCTGGGATCCCTGGGGCTCCTCACGTTTGTCAGGTAGGGGCTCGAGGGCACCCCTGCTGCTCTCCCATCCCTGCAGCGCTGTTTGAGCCTGGCCTCAGCTCTGCTGTGACCCACTGCTTCACTTCCCTCTCGGCAACTCCCAATTCCAGCTCCTCCCGCACTCCTGCATCTCTGCCTGCCCCACAATGGTCCAGCCAGGATTTTCTTCCCTTTCCTCATTCCCTCTTCTCACACACTGCTGATCCCACTTTGGTCATGGCTGGACCCTCCCCAAGAACCCCATCCCACCCTCTTCCCAGCTGACTGTGGAGGTAATTCTGCGCAAGCTCCAAGTCTGAAATCAACCTGGGAAACTTATCACAACCAGCCCGTTATTCCCTGAATTTTCGATGAAACTGAAAGTGCAAGAAAAAAAAGCAAAATTGCAAAATCAGATTATCTGCTCTTGCAGAAAACAAGTCTGAAACGAGGATGATTCCAGGCAATTCCTTGTCAACATTCATCCAAGTCTCTGCTGCTCCCTACAAACCCCACTCTGGTTACTCAATGTTCCCACCTCTGCTAGAAATTGTCATGATTTTTCCTGGTTTTGCAGGTTTCTGGAGAGTCACTGGTTCGTGTGGGTCACCCAGATGAATCACATTCCAATGGAAATTGATTCTGAGAAGCACAGAGACTGGCTAAGCTCCCAGGTAACTGGGAGGGGGGAAAATCACCCCTGACTCACCCCAAAATGGGATTTACTCAAAGACCGTGAGAGTTACCACCACCCCCAGTGTTACCACCACCCCTTATTGGATAGACCGTCTTGTCCATGACTTTTCCCAAACAGATGTTCTTCCCAGAGTCAGCAATGCTGGGAAAAGACGTGGAATTCCAAAGCTCTGCAGTTAATTTGACAATCAAAAGGTTACCTGCTCCTGGAGGCAAGTTGAGAGAGGGAGTGACTGTGGTGACTGAAGCTGGATGTGACTGCAGGCCAAAAAATATTCCTGGGTGTTTTGGCCAGGCCTGTAGATTCCACAGGAAAACAGCTGAGGAAAAAGTGGTGAACCTTCATTTTGGAAGCTGCCTTGTCCTTTTCTTCTGGAAGATGAGTGACTAAGGGCTCCCTTTTCTTTACTCTAGAACCATATTCTCGATATTTTGGCAGTTCTATCTCCCTAAAAATCCAAGTGAGATGTCTTAGGGAGAAACCCAATCAAAAATTTGGTTGAATTTTAAGGATTTTAAGAAAAAATAACAAATTTTATGGTAATGAATAGCAAGAATACCTAAGAAATATCGTCAGAATATTGCACTTAAGGCAAACTGGGTAATAACCACATGGGGATGGGGAAGCTTTGTGTCCGTGCATTTTCCTCCTGTTTTCCACCTTGGTACCGCTGTCAGCCCTCTGCTCTCCAACAGGAGAGGCTGAGATTTAGGAATCTGGGCTTGGGCTGCTACATCACGTCAGCACCAGTGAGAGTTTGGTTACCTGAGGCCCTGAGGGAGGCTTCAAGCTCCCCTTGCTGCACCCAGCACGGCAGGCTCTGCACTCCCAGAGCTCAGGGAAGAGGAATTTCACCCCGATCTTGGGATGAGCCATCCCTAATCCTCAGTTTTCTCTCTCCCTGGCAGGTGGCAGCGACCTGCAACATCGAGCAGTCTTTTTTCAATGACTGGTTCACCGGGCACTTGAACTTCCAGATTGAGCACCAGTGAGTACGGAGCCGGGATCCTGAGGGCACTGCCAGCTTGCCACAGCCCAGGGGATGGAATTATGAGGTGGGGCAGGATCATATGCCAAGGAAAAAGAGTCCCAGACTCCATAGCAGTGAAAGTGGTGGCTGCCCCATCCCTGGAAGTGTTCCAGGCCAGGTTGGACAGGGCTTGGAGCAACCTGGGATAGTGGAAGGTGTCCCGGCCCGTGGCGGGGTGGGAACTGAATGAGCTTTAAGATCCCACCCAAACCATTCCATGCTAGTCTGCTTCTATTACAGCCACGACATATTTCTCTGTTGCTTCAAAGCTTTCACTCTCACAGCCTGAATTTAGGGTTTAATGAGGAGTTGTCGTTATGCATCTACCAGAGGCTGTGGGTTTGAATCCCAAGCATCCACCTCAGAAAACTCCCCTCCCCTAAAGCACTCCAGTGTTTTATAGAGTGTGGGACTGTGTAGGATGCTGGGTACCAGATTCCAGAAAATATATGGAAACCAGGGCCGTATGGACAGTCTGTTGCCAATGGCAACAGCAAATGTAAAAGAGAGGGTTTTTAGGGTGAGGCTGCCTGGTTTGGGAGCCAGCTTAGGAAATCTCCATGAAGAGCATAGGGCAAGGTCCCCCCAAGATCCTTCTTTACCTGCTTCCAGAGGTGGAAAAGCAAGCCACTGGGAATTCAGTTCAGCAAGAAACAATTATTCCCAGAGGAAATGGGCGGCCATCTCTGAGGCTGTTCCCTCACTCCTGCTGCCCTCTCACTGCACTTGCATCCCTTCTTGCACGAACTGGCTGTCAGTGTGTCCTGGGCATGGCTTTGCTTTGAGGCACGACAGGAAAATCAGTTTTCACCACCTCCTTGAGACAGAGGAGTGTAAAGCAGGGATGTGTCTGTGCCTCTCCTCCTTTGCTTGTACAGCTTGAGGAGGAGGCACCAACACCAAGCCCCTGAGGATGCAGAGATGCCCATCCCTCGGCGCTCATCTCATGAGCCTTCTCAGCTTTGTTTTCTCTCTCTCTCTCCTCTCCAGCCTGTTTCCAACAATGCCGCGGCACAACTTCTGGAAGGTGAAGCCTTTGGTGAAGTCATTATGTGCCAAGTATGGAGTCCAGTATGAGGAGAAGCCCCTTGGGAAAGCGTTCGTAGACATCGTTGGGTAAGGCCCTCCTGATCCCACCTGCAGCTCATTTTTCCAGGGACACCTGACATTTTCTAGCACAGAGGATTCAGGACTCAACAGACCCTTCAGAAATTCATGTTGTTGCTGTCAAAGCACCAAACACTTCACCTTCAGATGGGTACAGACCATCTGATCGTGGCATTTGGGGACATGGTGGCTCAGTGGTGATGGGGTCGATCTCAGAGGGCTTTTCCAACCTTAATGATTCTGATTTTTACCCCACTGTGTTCTGACAGCTGGTGGCTCCTGCTGTTGGGAGCTGCCAGCAGATCTCCTGCTGCAAAGTGAGATGAATCAAAGGGAAACGGGTCAGGTTACAGCCTCTGCTGCGTCCCCTGAGAGCCCTGCCAGCAGCAACAGGCAATTCCCTGCAGGCAGAGCAGCAGCCTCGGTGTTAATGCTGCTGTCTCAGTTACTCCGAGGGGAATAATTCATGGCAGGGAACATGAGAAAGCTCTGCCGTCCAGGCACCTCCTGCACAAACCACCCTGAGCACGGGCAGATTAAAGTGGGGTGGCCACAACAGGCGGGAGAGATGAAAACTGGTTCCAAACCTGCTTTTGTCCTCAAATCCAGTCAGGACAGGGCCATGCAGCACCAAGGCACTGAGGGGTGAAGCCTGGAGGCTCCCAGGAGAACTTACAGCCCCTTCCAGTGCCTAAAAGGGCTCCAAAGGAGCTGGAGAGGGACTTTGGAGAAGGGCCTGGAGTGACAGGATGAGGGGGAATGGCTTCCCAGTGAGAGAGGGTGGGTTCTGTGAGTGTGAGCCTAAGACTGATATTAAAATTCAGTAACAGGCTTCATTGCAGGAAAAACACGACAGAAGCAAGATTCCCAAACTTCTCCTCCTTTTCTTCCCACAGGTCCCTAAAGAAATCTGGAGATCTGTGGCTGGATGCTTATCTCCACAAGTGATGATGAATCTTTCTGGGGAGGTGTGAGTGACCGGGAGGGATGGGGGGGACATGGGGGGGGAATCACACTTGTGTCTTTTACTCTCAGATCTCAGTCTAAATCCACGGTTGGCGGGGAGTTCCCTGTCTTGTCAGCTGCTTCTGGTGCAGGCCCAGGCAACCTGTTTAATCCAGGCAGGTTTAAAATGTGCTCCAGAAGGTGGAAAACGAGGCCAGCATCGCAGGGAACGGAAGGCTGGGAGAGGATGATGAGGAATGTTTAAAAAAGGGGCATTAATATCTGACCTTGACCTTCTTTCCACAAGATTCGTTCTCATCCTGCCTAAACCACACAAGCCCCGATTGGCACCTGAGGGTTTTTTAAGGCCTCGGTGAGATTTGCAATCCAAGGACACCCCAGCCAGCTCATGCCTCTGTCCCATGTTTGTGTGAAAGGGGAATCACATCCCACAGGACCGGCAGCTGCTGGACTGTGCTTCCAGCCCTGTCCAGAACCCAGCTCCCTCCCTTCCCTGCCTCCTTCCCTTCTCTAATCATAGCATCCCTTTAGTCCAAGCTGTGACCCTGGCCCTGCACAGCTAACCCCTAACCACAGCAGGGTTAACATAGCCGTGTTTTTAGGATCAGCCCCTCTTCCCAGGGGTCTCTAGAAGATTTTGGGGCTTAAACAGCAAAATGTCTCCTTTAGGAGAGGGTCTGTTTTCTTTTTAATGAGCAGCAGGTCTGGCACAGCGAAATGTCAGCAAACCACACAAAAGACCAAAACAATCATACCAGCAAAACGTGCTAATTGCTCCTCAGTGCTCCAGGGGAACCACAAATGGCCTTTTCACCATCCTGCCCGGCAGAAACCCAGGGTTCTGCCTGTCTGCACATGCCTGGCAGGCACCGAGCCTCTTCCTGCCTGCCTGCCTGCCCGAGGCCAGGAGCCGTGGCACCCTTCACCCTTCCTTTGGGAACAATCAAAAGAGCAAAGGAGTTCTCCCTGCAAAAGGAGGAGCTGCCCAAACAGTCAATCCCAGCTGGAATCAGGAGCACCCAGGCTGTGCTGCTGATGTGAAACCTTTGGAGAACCCTCTTACAAGTAGCCTAAAACCCTATTTTCTGCCCAGCACCTAACTACCCAAATCCTCTGATGGCTTATCAGGAGATACGGCTGAACAGCTCCCAGGCGCTTCTGGAACAGGCAACCTGACCCCAAATAAATCCAGGGGTTCAGGTTCAGCTGTGACACAACAGGAGAGATGTTTGGTTTAGGACAAAGGGCCATGGCTCCAAAAGCAGCCTCCAGCTCCAGCATCCGCCTCTGTGCTCCCTGGAAACACCAGGAGGGAGACTCTGGTTACCCTGCACGCCTCATTACTTCCCTCAGCTCCGAAACTGGATCTTCTCTATCAAATCCCTGAATCCTAACAGCATCCCACAGAATCAGCAAGGTGCTTCATCATGAAAAGAGACGACTCCGGGACTGTGGCCAGCACTGCAAAAAAAAAAAAAAAAATGTATTCCCTCCCCGCCTGCTTTGGAGAATAAAATGAGATTTTATCTTTGCTTACAGATGGGGAATTCAGCATCTTGCAACTTCAGCAAGCCAGTGATACTTAGGGTTGGAAAGGGCTTGTTCTGGGGGTCTTGCCCACCCAAGCAGCACCAGGAATGTTTAGGGTGAAAAGCTACATAAATAACATCCTTCCGGATGCTCTGATTTCCCAGGCAGGTAGTAGGGAGCTAGCCTGGAGTTTGGCTAACCTCATCAGGACTGCCTTAATTTGTGCATCCCTTCCTGACTCCTTGAATGTACCTCGCTGTGCTCCGGCAAGGATGACCACGAGCACAGTGGCATCAGCAGTGCAAGCTTTTAAATCTCCAGCTGATTCTTCTGACAAACCCTTGGTTTTTTGTCTTATTTCCAGAGCAAATATTTTCCTCCTTAGCCCTGTCCCCTTCTTCTCTTCTCACCTTTCTTCTTGGGAAACTGTTTGGGTTGATCTTGGGAAAGATCAGCTCTTAGGCAAATGGGCACTTTTTCCCCCCCAAAAAACTTACTATTTTTTTCAGGCAAACCCTCTCTGGCTCATATAGTTTCTTCCTCTCCCTCCAAAAAATCCCAGCTTTCTATCTTGGATTTTGAGCTGTTTCCTACGTGCCTTGATTCCTTGTTGACACCCCATCCCTGGAAATGTTCTAGGCCAGGCTGGATGAGGTTTGTAGCAACCTGGTCTAGGGGAAGGTGTCCCTGTCCATGGCAGGAGGGTGGAATTGGATGATCTTTATTGTCCCTTCCAACTCAAACCATCCCAGGATTCTTTAAGCTCTCCACCTTTTAACTGGAGCAGGTCAAACAGATCCCTGACAAAGAGCCCTGGAAGTCTGGATCAGTCTGCTTTGTTCTCATTGTTCTCCAAGTAAAATTAGGTTTATCTGGAGATATTCCAGAAGTTTCAGTACAACTGAAATGTAGATGGATATGCACTTCCCATGAGCTTCCTTGGCTTTGTGCCCAACAAGGCAGCGATGAGTGAGACACGGCCAGGTTAAAATTTGCCATCAAAATGACCAAAACGCAGAATTTTCAACACAGAATTTTCAGCACAGCTTTGCCCAGCTTTCCGAGGACTCTTAACTGACCAGTTTCTCTGAAAATAATGAGGTGAAATCTTTTCCACTTTCTCTCTCAATACAGTGCAAATGAATGACCTTTAATGAGACACAAGCACGAAAAAAAAACCCCTCATAACCAGTAAGAGGTGCTGGGAGCCTGCCAGCGTTTCTTGAGCCCAGCTACACCACGTGGCAATGGGGAGCTGGAAACAGAGCTGGTTTCAGGGCAGAGAATCAAACAACAGCCAGGGAAGGACCGGATTTGTTCTCCTCACTCACTGTGGGGGACTGGAGTAGGAGCTGGAGGACCAGGATGGTCGAGGATGGCAGAGAAAAGCACAAACTGCAGCAAAGAGAAGCCTCTGGGTGTGTTTTGGGAGGAGGAGAAGAGATGGGAGAAGTTTGGGAAGGTCAGGGGTTGGGGAGGGATGCATGAGAGTGGGAGAAAAAATACTGAGGGGTGAAGGAGAAGCAATTTGGCATCGGGTGTCCCAGGATCTCCCGGCATGGCTGCAATCTGCCTGGAGGACTGTGCTGGAGACACAGGGCAGGACAGGGCAGAGCTGGGGCTCAGAGGGGGTGGCGGGGACTGGTGACATCCACGGGCACCTTGGAGGGGGTGGCGGGGACTGGTGACATCCACGGGCACCTCGGAGGGGGTGGCAGGGACTGGTGACATCCACGGGCACCTCGGAGGGGGTGGCAGGGACTGGTGACATCCACGGGCACCTCGGAGTGAGCTGGATCTCACACTGAGTCCCCCCTCCCGCAGCTCCAGGAGCGGGGACTCGCTGCCCCCAGTTTCCAGGGAGAGGCACAGCGGGAATTTGGGGACTTTCCTCGGAGTTTTCCCTCCGAGCATGGATTGGAGGAGCCCAAATCCCAGCTGCTCACTGAAATAGGGCTTGGGAGGCTCGGCAGGACCCATCTGCAGGCACCATCATTCCCTGCTGGGGGGCTGAGCTCTCTGGCTGGATTTGAGGTCTTCATTAGGGCAAAGACATCCTTTTCCTTAGCTTTCCTAAGAAAGCCTTCCTAACAAAGCCCTAACATTCCCGATGTTAAAACAGCAAAGCCACGTTCCTTATAGGACAGCTCCTGGGTTTTTTTCATTCTTTAAAAAAGGAAATAAATATTCCAGTAACTCAAAAAGAACAATTTTTTTTCTTGTGTATTCTACCACTCAATAAAATCATAACTATTTGTTGACCATACAAACGCTTCCTGGAGTTTTTTCCAGAGTCACTGGTGCTCAGGGAATCTGTTCTGTCTTGGAGTGCCTTCTGCCACACAAACCCACGAGCAGGTGGCATGGAGATGCCAACTAAGCAAGTTGGGACATTTTTAGGGCGGGCATTTCACCATCCAGGTTTTGCTCTGAGATCAAAACCACATTCAAATGCAGAATTGTAAAGAGTCAGGGTAGGATTTGACATACAGGGCGATTCAAGCTCCAGTTTCACATTTAGCCCTGTAAATGCTGTTTTTAGCAGCTTAGAACCAGATCCCAAGCCAAGAACACTGTGGAAGGAAACTAAAAAAGGATCTGGGATCAGACTTGCTGATTATGGCTTCCCTTGGTTTTCCTGGGGTTTTTTCTGGAGGAGCTGTTAGCCAGTGAGTGTGGAAAGTCCTTTTTCCACTTCACGTGGTGAAATTAGTGGAATTACTTTGATACCAGTGACTTTAATAGCACAAATGGGTTTCTTTATCAGCCTTCACAAGCTCAGGATCCATGGTGCCACTTCCCCTCATCCTGGGAACAAGCACCAAAGGAAAGGAGATTTTCCTGTCAAAGATTTGCTGGGCCACTCAAACTCAGCCTCCAGACCATCTGGGGAGGCAGCTGAGAACAAAATCGTTGTGAAACCTTCAGAGAAGCATTTCCCAATGTTCTAGAAGTCCATTTTGTGCCCATTCATGGCTCATCCCGGGGTGTGCTGAGCGCCTTGCAGCAGCTTTTCCAACCCACAGCTCCATCCAGTGCTTTGGTAGGTTTGGGGTCGACACCAGCAGCAGGTTTTAGGTCAAAACCATCTCGAGGTCAGCCCAGAGGCTTTAACAGAGTTGGCTCTGCCAAATGAACCCACTGAAACCTGTCTCCTCAGGTGGAGGGGCAGCCAAAGGAAGCTCACAGGCTGTCCCAGGTCAGGAGACAAAGTGATGGCCAGATTATCCTTATCTGTCCCCTAAAACCAACAGTGCAGCTTGCCAGAGTCCACAGGAGTTGCTCCATAGGCAAACTCGTCCTGCCCAGAAAGCAGGTGCCACGAGGTGTCACAGAACCCAAGGCAGAGAATGACCCCGTTTTGGGGGCTTTCATTTCATCCCAGAACAAACAGCTTCCCCTGACACAAACACAGGGGGCTCTTACACAAAAATTAACTGTTACAAATCGATATCTTCACCCACGAACAACAGTGTTTAAAAAAAAAAATCGTGTTTTACTTACTCTGAACTGGGGCCCGGTCCTAGAGGTCTCAGGAAAGTGCTTCCCAACATAATTTGTGTGTGGCACCAGTGTGGGGAGAAACGGGTTTGTGGTGTTCAGATGTGCAGCTTTTAGCCCCTCCAAGCTGGCCTTGAACACTTTTCTAGGGCTGGGGCAGCCACACTTGTGAGCTCCCTTCTTGAAACAGGTTTTTAAAACTCTGTTAAAAAAAAAAAATGAAAACAGCAAGCTCAGCCTCTGAAAAACCCTCAGTTTTTATCCAGTGCCTGTGCTGGGTTATATCATGTTATCATACATATTTTATTGAAAAATGAGACTGAATTCCTCAAATATCACATAGAAACACTTCCATACTCAGTCCTCCCTACACCATCCCTCTCTCCTGGGGATTCTACAGAACAGGGCATTGTTGGTGCTGCTCTAAGGTGAATATTCCATTCATATTTCCAGCCACACATTCATCATCCACTTGGAAACCGTGTTGTAAAGAGGTGAAGGGAATAATTCAGAATTCCAGAGCGAGCCAGGAGGTGAATCATTCCCCCGCAGCAGAACATAAAATAGAATAAATATAAATTATATCAATGAATAATAATAGAAGATAAAAATAAAGGTGTTATCTATCCCCCACAGGGGCTGGAGGGTGCAAACGTAAGCTCCACAGGAGAAAATGATGATGTTTTCTAAAATATCCTCTGTCAGAGCTTTTCCACCTTCTGCCAGCCACTGAGGTTTGAAGGTCAAGCCCAGGCTGCTCAGGTCAAGGGAGGCTCAGCAGAAATTCGAGAGAGGAGTGGGAAAAGGCCGAGGAGAAGGATCCTCACCTGGAAGCACCACCTTTGCCTGCAGCATCCCACCGAGCACAGTTATGTAAGTCCCCAACTTCTTGGCCAGGTGCTGCCTGTGGGGATGGCAATGATTAATCACAGTAATTGCCCGTGATTGCACCCATCCTCCTTGGAATGGGTGTGGCTGGTTCACTTGCTTGATTAATTTAATTGGCCTCAATTAGCCTGGCCCTCAATAAGCAGCAGTTGGGTTTTTATAAGATACAGGAGCCATACTGCACTTTCTCTGTGTGTTTTGTTCCCTTTTTGCTTACAGAGGCCTGACAAAACCTGGAAATTTGGGTTCTGAGCTGAAGATGCTGTTGGTTCCTCAGCCGGGGCCAGTTATTGGCCCAGCATCTCCAGGTAAATCACTCCGAGTTGAAATGATCACCCTTGGCAAGTCCACGAATTTTCAGGCCACGCTCACGACCCCAAAAGGAGCAGAGCAGCACCGCCCGTGCTCCACCACCACCCTGGGGAGGGGGAAATAAAGCGTGAACAGAACTCAAAGCGCTGCTACCAACCCCAATTCCGTGCCTTGCTGGCTCTTGTCTCCCCATCAGGCTGCAGCTCACCAAGTGCGAACATTAAACGCCTGATCTGGTGGAGGCACGCGAGTGAAACCGAGCCCGGCAGCACCAAGGGCGAGGGGTGGTGAAGCCGCAGTGCTCCGGCAGCATTCCAGCACCATGACTCCTTCCACATCCCTGCAGAAAATCAGCAGCTCCACAGCAGCAGAATGCCTGGGCTTGAACGGTGCAGCAGGAGCTTCTGGGCAAGTCGGGCTGATCTTCTGAGATCCCTTCCAACCCAAACTGTTCCCCGGGCACGTTTCTGTCTGTGTAAAATAAAATAAAGAATTAAAAGCAAGGAGCTGCTGAGCCTGCTCTGCCCCGCGATGCGCAAATGAATCACACACAAAAGAGAGGACAAGAGATTAAGAAGCAATTTCCTTTCTGCAATGTCTTTGTAACCTCCTTTAAACAGAGAGGGGCAGTTTTTAAGGTCTCTACTGAGATATTTAGTAAAGAGGCTCTCCTGAATGTGGTGGCGTTGGGACAGGGATGAGTCCCACGTGCTGCAGTAAGAGAGAGAGTTTAAGTCATTTGTGTATTTTGAATGTGTAAAGCCAGGCTTTTAAAACCAGCATCATGAAGAAAATGTAGTGACATCCCTGCTGACAACAGAAAAATGGTTCTTTTGGGTTTTCCAAACTCAGATGGATCAGGCACTACTTGAACACAGCCCTCGAGGTCTTCTCCACACACTCGTAATGCCAAATTATGAGTATGAGTAAGATTTGGAACCCAGATTCCCTCTCCTAGTAAGGACTAATGCCTGCCAGAGCTGCCAAGATTTTGGGGTGGTTGCAACACTTCACCTGCCCAGATGCACCGTGGGACCATCAGACACGGCTCCAACTCCCCTGAGACATTATTTATCAGTGCCCTGGGTTTGATGGAAAGCTGGATTAGTGCTTCCCTCCTTCCTCCTGGTCCTGCCAGCTGGCACTGGTGGCCTGACAAAAGGGAAGGTCGCCAAAGGCAAGGGACAAGTCCCCTCTGTCCAGGTGCTGACGCAGAAAGAGCAAAGGTGTCACTGAGCTGTGACCCACATTTGTGTTCATTGGCGTGAAGCACCTTAACTTGACTCTAAGGTGATTAACAGAGCAGAATTAGCACCGTGAGCCAGGGGAATTAAGGGCAGGGAGCTGCCCTTGAGCCAATCCCATCTGCCAGAGGGAAGCCTGCAGCCCCAGAACAGGAGCAGGAGCAGAAACTGGAAGCTTTAGCAGAGTTAAAAGCTCAGAGTGTTCTGTGTGCCCACACGGGCATCCCTGGAAGCTCCGTGAGCAGCACAGCACTGACTGATGGGGTTTGCACTGCAAAGCTGCCTGGGGAACACCTCTGGCTTCAGCTGCCTTCTCCCAGCTCCCCTCTCTGGGACAGTCCTACTGGGAACTGTTTTGGGACTTCTACTCCTGCATAAATGGGTTTTCCATCACTGGAGTCACTTGTAAGTAACCAGCTCTGCACCAGTGACTCAGCTTTTCCTGTGCTGCTGATGTCTTCTCCTACCAGGGGAATCCTTTCAAGATTAAGCCAAACAAAACCTAAGGAGGTACCTTTTCCTTCCCAAACTTTCCCTGCTGTCCCTCTGCTCCACCATTCCAGCCAGTCCGACCCCACCTCCTGAGCCAGGACACCACTGGCAGCTCAGATTGATCACAGAATCCCAGAATGGTTTGGGTCGGAAGGGACCTTAAAGCTCATCCCATTCCCCCTCCTGCCATGGGCAGGGACACCTTCCACTACCCCAGGCTGCTCCAAGCCCCGTCCAACCTGGCCTTGGACAATGCCAGGGATCCAGGGGCAGCCACGGCTTCTCTGGGCAACCTGTGCCAGGGCCTCACCGCCCTCACAGGGAAGGATTTCTTCCCAGTATCTCATCCAAATCTACCCTCCTTCATCTTAAGGCCATTCCAAAGCCATTTTCCCATCTTCCCCTCACATCCAGCCCACAACTAGGCTGAGTCTCATTTTCTCTATGTTCCCTTTCCCTCCTAACCCACCCCGAAGGAGGTGAAACATTGTCTGCAAGTTACATAAACCAGCACAAAGTCCAGCTGCCTTCTCAGCCTGGCTAAAGTCAACCTTCCAGCTCAGCCCGGCCAGCCTCGCACAAACACGGCAGTATTGACATGACAAACAGCAAATCCGACCTCTTGGCTCCCAGCACCGGTGGCACCACTGGGATTTGCTCCTATTAGGAACGTGTTGCCTTGGCAGAGCTGGCCAGCCCCAGCCCTGGGTGCCACGTGCACGCTGAGAGTGGTGCCAGGACATCTGACTTTGTCCTGGCAAGGCCACGCTCCCTGAGTGTCCGAAATGACTGGAATTTCCCCCTGGCTGACCCGGTGCTGCCTGTTCTGCAGGGATCCTCGCTGCTTTCATGGATTCATCCCACAGGAAGGCTGGGAAAGCTTGGAAACTCCTGACTTTTCTGAGGCCAGCTGCTTATCTTCTCTCTTTTCCTTGATTGCACCTGGAGTAAATAATAATAATAACAATAAAACCCTTTCATTTGTTGGTTCCTGGGAACAGGAACCATCCATCTCCGTGGGCATGTGGGGACAGCCTGACCGGCTGTGCAAAGACAGCCTGATTTACAGCCCCGAGCAAACCTGGAGTAATTCCACAGGCGGGGAAAGGACACAGCCAGCAGACATGGGGAACTGCCAGCAGCAACCAAATCTCTCTGGTTTAAATCCCAGTTTCTCAAATATTAATATCCAAATGCTTAAAAGCACCCCATTGTGCACAACACAAACCTTCACCATCATCCAAATATCCCTTTTCTCTCCCAAATTTGAATGAAACGGGGATGAGCACAAAATCAAGCAAGTCAAACACATCCACAAAAGCAGATTTTTGAACTCCCATCCCTTTGGAGCTCTTTATTTTGGCCCAGGACAGGCTGGCAGGCCCTTTGTGGGGGCAAATAGGTGCAAGGAAGATTGCAGGAGGTACAAGGGGGCCCAGAGACTCTGCTCAAACTCTGGTTTATTTCTGAGGGGAAAAACAGCAGGAAAGCTCTGGTGGAAGAGGCTGGGAACAGGGGACACGATGTCTTCTCACACCACAGAAGTTCAGGGAGCCAAAGTCACAGGGAAGTTCCTGGCAGCAATCCCTGCTGCTGTTACACCGAGAGATCCAGGCACAGCTAAACACTCCCAGGCTCCCACCTGACCACCCCTTACAGAAATCCGAATCCTTCCTTTCCTTTCTGCTCTCCAGCTGCCCAATTCCCACTGCCAGCAGCGCGGGGAAGCTGCAGGAATGGTTCCCTGTCCAGAGGCTGCAGGAGAGGGTCAGGAGCGGGTGGGAGCTGGAGATGCTCCATCCTCCCAGGGAGGGAATGAGGGAGGGAGGACCAGTCCCTGCCTGGGCTGCCTGTGCCCTCTCGTGGCTGCCTGGCCGTGCTGCACAGCCAGATTCTTGCGTGGCTTCTAAATTGAAAATGAAATTAAATCCCTTTCCGGAGACAGCTCTCTCCCCACTGCCATCTCCAAGATGGGAGGAGGAGATCTTCCATGGCCAGAGCTGTGCAGGGAGAACAGGTGATTTTGGTGAAACCAGAGCGACCCCAAACCTCTGCCTGCTGAGAGGAGAAGGGGGAGACTGCTCAGGAAAGAGGAAGGGAGAAGATCCTGGAATTACCCAGCACCCGTGCAGCGCTTCCAGCCAGCAGATTAAAGGAGACACAACCGAGCAGGAGAAGCCTCAGCTTCACTCAGGAAGAACATTCTGATGAATAAAAGCATCCCAAACCCCATCCTGTAAGATTTTCTCTTGCACCCCAAGCACCCCAACCCTCCAACTCCAACCAGGCTTGTAGAGGTTAATAGCAAATGTTTATTTTCCTTCATGAAAGAGAGCAGGGTGCAACCATCCTGCTGTTAACGGAGTGACTTCATTTTCCTTCACAGATCATCCTCTCTGCTTCGTTTGAAATGCAAGACAACCTCAGACAAGGCATTGCTCTGGTTCCTTCTGTCCCAAAGTGCTTTTCAGTGTGACATCGAGGGGTGAAAAACATCCCACAACCCAAAACATCTCCTGCCCAGAGAGATCATCTCATTCCCAGTGCTGCAACATTTGTGCAGTGTAACAGCTCGCGACACGGGAAGACATGGAGAGATTGAAAGGACAGGGGGAAGAGATGCAGAGAGAAATTCCAGGGCTGGAATTCACCTGAGCTGAAATCCACAGCTGGGGAAACCAAAGGTTTTACCTTCCCTGTGTTATTTCTCTCTCCCCTAGACAAAACCAAGGCAGCTCAGCGGAAGAAAATCGAGTTCCTCCTGTAACATCCTTCAGGAGAGGACGGAATTACGGAGCTGAGGATGGGCAGCAGCTTGCTGAGGGTGGCAGAGGGACAGGGTGACAACCCAGTGAGAAGTGAAAACCCCAGAGTGGGCGATGGCTGAGCTGATTCCAGAGTCAGTGGGAAAAAAAAGGCTAAATTGGCTACAAAATACTGTCATGGCTTCAACAAACCTGGGTCTGAGTTCAGGCCTGTGCATTCCCACAGCTCCAGGGACATCCCTCCCCTCCCAGCACATTTTGAGGCATGCAGGAACCTCAGCCACATCCTTCATGTGCACACAGAGGTCTCAGATTCCCTCAGCAGGGACGGCAGCCCAGGACAAGCTGGAATTCCCAGCAGACAGGCATCTCCAGGTCTGATGTAACAGCAGGAAGGAATCTCTGGGCTTTGGGCCTGCCCAGCCTGGGCACACTCCTTCTGGAGACACAAAGAACCCAAGCTGGGAACATGGATTCTGCCTGAAAGGTGGGAACAGGACTGCCCAAAGCTCCCTGAGGGCAGGAACAGCTCCAAGGGGTGTTTGAAGGTGAGGTTTGTGTGTAGGAGCATCATGGGGGACTTTCCACGAGGGAGTGTCACAGGGTCCTGCATCCGCCTCTGCCAACTGCAGCAGATTCCCTAATCCAGGAGGAAACATCCTGCTGCCAGCTGGGAGTTCTGGAATTTCCCTGCTCCCTTTCTTCTGCTGGAGGCCCCAGGTGCACAGCTCCAGCCATTCTCCAGCCTGGATAACCCGGTGCCAAACATCCAGCCAAAAACAGGAACAAATCCCTCTTTGTGACTCCACTGGCAAGAAGCTTCTCTCGCAGGCCTCTTTAAAAGGAACAAGGAAGTACTTGGAAACAAACTGTTCAAGGTTATTGTGCTCTGCTGGCATTTTCAGGGCTGCTGTGGTCAGCAGGACCTCGGGGACAGCACCCTCCATCCCAAAAAAAACACGAGTGGAACAGACAGCCAGCATCTGTCCTGACAGACTGGCTCACAAGGAAGGTCCAGAATTCCCGCCCTGCACAGGCCTGGCCTCAGGTTATGCCAAAGCAGGCTGCATATAAAAACAAAAGGTTTAAAAAAGAATGGATATACACTGCATATGAGAGATTCCAGAGTCCATGGATGGCCAGCCCGGAGCAGCCAGGGCCAGCCCAGCTCCGGGGGCAGTGGGGCAGCTGCGTTCCAGTCACCCTTGGAGGAGTGGGACAGCTGAAGGTGGAGCTTGTGCCTCTCGCTCCTGGCTCCAGGCAGAGGGAAGGTGGGAGGGAGCAAGGCCAGGCACTGCACTCCGAGCCCTTCCCCCAGGAGCAGTTTCCTTCCACGCTCAGGGCTCCGCTTACATCTCGCTGGGATAAAATCCGAGTTTGGCCACAGACATCTCCCTCCGGAGCCGCATGACCTCCCAGTACATCAGCTCCACTGCAAAGCACAGCGTGGGGACAGAAGGGGAAAAAAACCACCAAAAAATCAGTAAGGAGGGCACAGCTGGCCACCAGCTCCTGCCCTGCTGTGCTCCCAGCGTTCCCAAAGGGCAGGGGAGCAGGACAGGCCCATCAGGTCGCCCCTTACCAGCTCCACACCAGGGCAAAGCTCACAGGAGGCTGATGGGCAAGGAAGAGATGCTCCTCTCCTGCCCTCGTGCCTTTCTTTTGTCACTTATCTGCTTTTCAAAGACACCCACAGCTGGCCCCACTCCTGTCACTCCAAACAGCTCCTCCCAGTTGGTCCCAGTTGCCCCCACAGAAAGCACATCCCACTGGAGCCAGCTCTTACCATCCTGCCTCACCAGTCCTTGCTGGATGTAGCGGATGTAGGTGAAGAAGTTGCACACTGCTGTGATCTGAGGGACAGAGGGAAAGAGGAGGGGGAAAAAAAAAGGAACAAAGATTTGAGACGTTCCTTTGGTGCAAGTGACGAAAATGAGTCAAATCCATGCACAAAAAACAACTTTTTGTGGGATCAGCTCTTCTAAAATGCAGCTCAGGAAAGAATTAACTTATAAAATCCTCCACTGAACTAGAGCCCCGACAGCAACATTAACAAATGATCCACCTCCTCCCTCCCCTCCACAGAAAGGACAGTTTGTTCCCACAGCCAGGCACAGATCTGACTGGAACAGCAACAACTTCTAAAGAGCAGAAAATTACTGTGTTTTACAAAGGGGAATTAAATAACAACAATAAAGCCAAACAATCAAAGCCCTGTACTGAATGAAATCGTGGCAAGTGAACACACTGAAGTTTATCTAAAAGCAGAAGGAAGAGCTGGATCTGCCCCCTAATCATCCACCAAGAGCCACCCTGACCTCAGGAATGACCTCAAATCCCACAGTTTTTCCTCAGTTCCAGGGCTGACCCTCAGGAGCTTGTCCACTGCAGGGTCTGGAATAATTCTGGAGGGTCGGAGCACCCCGGGGAGGCGAAGGACTCACCCTGGCCCTGCAGGAAGGGGAGATGTAGTAGTAATTGCCAGAATCCCCCAGCATGATGCGGTGCTTGCAGGTCCTGGGGAGGCCGCTCAGAGCACATTTCCTGCAGGAAAAGGGAAAAGCACCTCAGCAACCCAGCAGCACAGCACGGATCCAGCAGTTCAGCCACCTGCAGAGATGGAAGTGATGGCTCAGAAGACACTCCTGGCTCAGGCAGTGGGAAGAAGGAAAAAGAACCCCAAATCCTTGGCTGATATTCTTTTGCTCCTGGAAATATTCCATAAATGGCAGGTTTAGGAGGCTTTAGGTGAAAGCACCTTTTCCCTGGCACACAGCCCCAGAGGAAACCCCAGGAAATAATCAAGAGGTGAGGCTGGAGTGGAGCACAAGCAATATTCCCCACATTCCAGGGCAGGCTCAGGTGTGTCAGCCTTCCTGGTGGGATGCAAACACGCTGACTGGGCACCAAACCTGGCCTCAAAACAGGTAAATCCAGCATTTCAGCAGCATTTGCACATACCATGAACTCAAAACAAGCCAACCCCTCCTTGGGCAGGCAGGGAAGGAGCTTGGCTTCCCAATTTTGAGATTTCAGAGGGTGAACACTGCCTTTTCTGAACACTCAGCAGCAAGGGGTGCAGCATTCCATTATTTTCTTCCATTTTCACCTGCTATTTGCAAGGCAGACAATTCCCATCACCACTTTTAGCAATAAAGCAGAATTTTCTACTGCACAGCTATCACCACATTCCTCAGGGACTCAGTGGGAAGAGGAACATCACTCCCAGACCGCAAAAAAACCTTCTCTGGGGAGCCACAGGAGGTGAGAGCAGAGGGGAGCTGATGTTCCAGAGAGCTCCTGAGCTTGTCCCTGGGCTTATTTTCCACTGCTCTCAAGGCAAACATTAGCCAAGAGTGGAAGCACGGGTTCCAAGCATCCAGATGCAAGAAGAAGTAATCATTGACCAAATATTAACACAGCTTAAGGAGATTAAATTCCCAGGAGGTGCAGGATGACCAAAAACCTTTGTAAACAAGATACCTGTAAGGAGCCACATGTTTGAGCATTGCAACATCCTGGAAAACAGTGACTCTTGCTTGATTGGTGTAAAACCACAGCTATCACAACCAAACAAACCAAAACTGCCCTAAAAATCAGTGGTTTGCATCTGGGAAAAAGGGGAACAAATCCCTTTTGGGGTCTTTTATTGCCAGTGGGTTCCTTCCCATCCTGCCTGGGTGGAATGTCAACAGGGTTAAAGAGTTAGGTCAGCTCAGCACAAGCCTCCAAGCTGCCACACGGCACTGAGTTAGTGACTTGTTAATGTTCCAGAGCTCTTTGCTCACTGGCTGAACAACAAATGTTTCACTTACGTTACGATTTGTGAGCGGAAGCCACTGTGAAGACAAAAAAAAGATTTAAAAAAATCAAAAGGAAACTGAGAAAGACAAACACAGGATGGGTTGCTCGGGGAATAATTTGCAGGAGAGTGGAGGGAAACCTGCGTGTCCCTTGCTGGCACCTCAGAAGGTAGGAGAGGACTTAAATTTAATATCTGAATAAAATCCCTCCTCTTTCTTTGGAATATCACAGCACTCCTGCGAGTGTGAGGTGACCCTGAGGGGGCCCCAAGCTGTCTGTCACATCACCCCACAAGAGGGGACAAACCAGCAGCAAGGAGGGGACAAGGCAGGGAGACACGGTCCTTACTTGGGGCCACCACACTCTTCTGCTGCCACCTTCCCCACGGGGATGGTCTGGGAAGCCACTGGCTCTATGGTGAGGGTGTTCTGCTCCACAGCCACTCGCACCAGCTCCGACAGCTGCAGCAAGAGAAGGGAAAACAGGGATGAAATCCGGAAAGGTGACACTCCGGAGCTGCCAGCTGCTCCTGTTTTTCCAGCCCTCACCTCCCGCTTGGTGAAGTCCAGACAAGGTCCCACATCTTCTCGGTAAATTCTGTCCAGGAAGGAGCAGGATTTGTCCAAAGTTGGAGATTCCTTCCAGGCCTGGAACTCGGCAAATAAAATGGAGTCGACCTGCAGTGAGTGTCCAAGAGGAGGGGGAAGAGGGAGGGATATCGTATCAGAAGGTATCTGTTACCATGCAGGAAACCTATGGAACATCTGCTCTGGCATCTGGAGAGGCTCAGACATGGTGGAAGTGTTTGAGGGAAGCTGCCTGGCCCCAAGGATCTCTCATTTACCACTCAGCAGCTGTTCCATGCCAGAGTGACGCAGCCTCCCTGGGCTGCGTGTGCCAGAAGCCTGCAGGCACCTCTCTATCCCCTTTTCCTCCAGGTGGCTTTTCCTCCTTCCCGTGGCTGCAGGAAGGCCACCATACAGCCACTGGACACACCAAGTGCCCGCTCAGCCCCTGGCAGGAATGATGGGAGCGGCTGAGGGGCAACAGGAGACTCTCTGGGAGCTGGCATTTAAACCCCAGATGGATCACTGGGCAAAGCACCAACCCGACTGACAGGGCAGCTCCTACCAGCCCAACAAAAGCTGCTGAAAGGGAAAAATAAAACCAAGCCGAGCAACACAAAGAACATGAGTGAAAACAGCTGGGAAAATCTGGAATCCAGCATGCCCCTGCTGCACCATGGGCACTGCTCACCTGGGACCAGCAACAGCTTCAGAGCCACGAGATGGAAAAACAAATGGAGAAAAACAAAATGAAAGGGGGAAAAAAATGGTGATTAGCACAAAAGGAAGCTGGAACTGAAAGGCTGGAAGCGTGAGAGGCAGGTGGGTCCCCACCCGTTCCCAGAGGTTGGTTACCTGCCGTGAGGAGGAGGAGGAGGAGGAAGCACCTGCTCCCAAGGCCTGCCAGCCTGGCTCATAGGTGATGTGGATAGCCTTCCCAGGGAGGATGCAAAGGAGAAGGGAGAGGAGAGCAGGGAAACCAGACTTGGAGGGCAGAGGGAGAGACAGACAGTGAAGGAAGAGGTTTAGAGAGACGGGCAAGGAGGAAGGTAAAAAACATGAGACACAGAGAAAGGCTCAAGTCCTCCCCTCCAGGAACTGAGCATGGTCCTCAAGGCACCACAGGGCCACAAGCCACTCCTTCAGACTTCATCTTGAGGTGCAAAAAGGGAACAGAAATTGCCATTTTTAGGCTCAATTTCAGATCTTTCCCATAGAGAACCAACTCTGTGAATGCCAGGTTCCCTTTTATCACCTCCCACACAGGCCAGTAAGGATTCTGAGGGACAAAAAACCATCCCATCGTTGGCACATAACATCACTGGGCACTCTGGAAGCTGAGATTTGAAACCCCAGGAGACCTGCGCCCTGTGGAAGCTGCCTCCAAGAAGAAATGACAGATCCAAATCTTTAACAAGCTTTTGTGCTCCCTCAACAATTCCTCACAATAGAGGCTGCAGCTCCCAAAAAACCACTAGTGAGATGGATTCCCCCACCACACTCCTCTTCATTTTCATTTTTCCTGACCAAATGCCTCCTATTTGCTTCCCAGGACAGCTGTGTCCAGATCTGGCTTCTGCTCAGCACCTCCTGATATCCGCTCACAGCACCGGCACCCCCTGGATCTGCCCCCTCAGCGATCCCTCAACTGCTTCCTGTCCCGACAAAGAGGAAATCCCCTCAAAAGGAAACCCTCCAGCACCTGCCTCAGCACAAATTTAGGGAACAAGGCACAAACAGCTGCTCAGTGAGACCACAGAGCTCTGTAGGAAGCCCGAGCCCGGAGCTCCCGGATGCGGCCAATGTCCCTCACCCACCTCTTTGCATTCCCGGCTGACGGGCTCGGGAGCCACGTTCTGGCTGGCAGCTGACACCATGGCACTGCTGGTGCTTTTGTTGCGCCCGTGGCCCTTCCTGAAGCCAGCCTTGGAAGGGCTCTGCAGCTGAGGGTGCAGCTCCCGGTTCGGGGAGGACGGCGTGGATGTGATCACCAGCGTCTTCAAGGCTGTCACCTCTGCCTGCAGCATGTCAATCTGGGGACACAAGCAAGGGCCGCCCTCAAAAACCTGCTGGGCTCCAGTTTGCTGCACCCCACCGAACACTGAAGCCACAGGGAATCAGCTACAAGCCCAGCCATGAAGCCTCTCCCCACCCTCCCTGTGCCCACCACCATCCCGAATTTTAAACAGCAGTTGTTTGGGAATCCACCCCTTCAATCAGCACATTTTGTCCCAGGCTCTTTTCAGAACCAGTAACTCCAGAGAAATTTCTCCCTGCTCAAGATGGAGCCATTTGAGCAGCCCTGTCAGGAAATTCCAACTCTTTGTGTCCCCGCTCACTCCATCTATCCATCCATCCATCCATCCATCCACCCATCCATCCCAGAGCTGTGACAATTAAACAGTTCATTATTTCTCTGTGGATCCGTTTCCAAATGGGAGCTGGATCAGCAGGAGACTGCAAGGATGTCTGTGAGGCCTTTTCCCCCTCACTCAAGTGTCTGCTGGAGAGGGACCACAGCATCTCGGAGAGATCAAGCTGCACTTCACTCTCCTCAGCCCTGTGGCCAGGCTGGGCAGGCAGGCCACCACACCAGCCCCAAAAATGAAGTCACAGAGAGCCACTCACCTTACCCCGCGCCTCCCTGAGCTGTTTCTCTGCCGCAGCCTGTTTGGTGTTGGCTTCTCTCACCATCTTGTGGGCTTCCTGCAGCACCAGAGAGAGTTTTAATCCCCGTGTTGCGCCCCAGCTCACACGGCCAACGAGGCAGGTCACAGATGTGCCACATCATGTGTTCCAGGCAAAGGGACAGACATCCCTGCCACTTCCAGGGGGTTTGTTCTGTCAGCTGTGCAGAGCCTCCCCTCAGAATTTCCCGGAGAAGGCTCCCAGTGCCAGAGCCTGGAGTGCATCCCCTTTCCAGGAGTGGAGCTGGCTAAGTGCAGGAGTTGAGCTGGCCAAGGTCATCTCTCACTGATAGGGGCTGCTGAGAAGAACGTCAGAAGCAAGGACTTGCCCTTCCTTGCCCTTGGGAATTGCTTTAACATTAGAACTCACCTGTGCCACACCACAGCTGTGCCTGCCCCCATTCCAGCACCTCTGCGACTCCAACCTCACCTCAGCCTGGCTTCCTGCAGCCACTGCAGCCTTGCTGGGGGATCCCTGCGCTGATTCCTGACCCTGGCTACTGCCCATGGCTCTGCTCCTGATCCAGACTCGCTGCTCCATGTCTCGGTGAGGGCACTGCTCCTGCCTGCCTTGTTACTGCACTCTGCTCCCACTTCCCTTTCGGAGCAGCAGGTCCCCACTGCCCTGCGACAGAGCAGGAGCTGGAGCTCAGGTGGGGCCCAAATGGTGGAAACTGGCTTAAAAGCTTCTCCCACAGGAAGAGGGAAGAGGGATGAATCCCAGCTGGGGCCTCCCTGCAGTCTGGAAGCAGCATCTGGCCAAGGCCACCAAAGGCAGGGGACAGCCCTTGGTTACATCATCTCCAAGATCGCCCTGTGCTCAGGGAGCCAAAATTTCGAGAGGGGGGTGCTCCCTTGGGTCTCACAGCCCCGTGTTTCAAAGGCACAGATGGGCTCTGGCTTTCCTCACTACCCAGACAGATCCAGACATTGGAGCTGCTGGTAAATGGGATTTTGCCAGGATACAGCTTGGCAAGAATCACCTTACAAAAACACCCACCAAACCAAAACAATCCCAAGAACCACCAGGCCTTCTGGACACTCACTGGAGCAGAGTGGATGAGGACATCCAGCATGTTCCCACCCCCAGCAAGGGCTGGGATGAGCCAGGGAATCATCTCTAATTCACAGCAGCTGCCCAGAGTAGGCAGCAGGCACAGAGAGGCACAGGGAGCTGTGCTTGGCTCCAGCTCCAGGCATTCCCACATTTTGCAGCTGTAACCACTGTGCTCTTTATGCCACCCCACAGCTGCTAGAAGGGGAAAGAAATCCAGGTAAAGGCTCCACCTGCAGCACGGGCCAGCTCTGCTTCTCCAAGTGGGAAAGAACAACAGGGGAGAGGAGGAAACTATGGGAGGAGACGGCTGGAAGTCCAGGGGAAGCCTGTCTTAAAGGAGCTGGATGTAAGCTTAAGAAATGATGGGAAAAGGAAGAGGGTGGTACCTCAAACAGGCTGGCTGTTAACTCCTCCAGTTCCTGCTCCAGCTGTTCCCTGACTTTTGACAATCTCTCGCATTCTTTGTCCTTGAGCTTCAGCTCCTGTTGAGGAAACGGACAGGGGTAGGAATGCTGACACCCTGCCCGAGCCTGTCAATCACAGCCTTTCCTCCCCACCACGGCACCTGACGATCCCTGTCACCACCTCTAGGAAAACACCCCCTGCTCCAACCTGTGCCAGCCTCCCCAGGAGTCCCCACAAACCCTGGGCCTTACCTTCTGTGCTTTGTGCAGCTCATCTCGCAGGAACTCGGAGCCCTTTTCCCGGATCTCCACCGAGGAGCTGCGCAGCCGGGACACGTTGAGCTGCTCCGTGGACTGGGGCTCATCCACACCTCCAGCATCCTGGCATCCACCCTCTGGCTCCTCCTTGTCACCTTTGGATGGCATCAGGGCCTTCCAGTGTCCCACAGTGGGTGGGTTCTGGCTCTCTTCCTCAAAACTGACCTGGCTGGGGGGTAACAGCACAGGGAAAATGAGCATGGGGGTGATCCAGAGCCTTCCTCCAACACTCACAACACATCCAGGCACTGGGAATGAGGCTGGGAGGGTGACGGGGAAGAATTTGGGCAGCAACGGCTGCACCAGTTCCTTTGCCCTGCACCCCTATGGAAGTGCTTCACCCTTTTGGCACGGTGTCCTCAGTAACTCAGGATAGGGCAGGAGAGCTAAAGACAGCTATTCCAGAGATCCCATTCGCACCTCCTGTCCAAAAGAAATGCCCTGCAGACAGCTTTTTAGGATTCCAGGATACACCCACTAGACCTAAGGTCAGACTTCCCTACTGAAGCAGCAAAAAAGGGAATACAGCTTTCCCGTTTCTAATATACAGACCCCAATCCCCTCTGCTGCCAACCCAGCCTTCCTCTACTCCCTGCACCTGCTTCAGAGGGAAAAGATCTACTTTTTGACCTATTTTTAGCCTATTTTCCCACCTATTTCCCAAATCTTCCACAGAGCTGTCTAAACCAGTGTATTTTCCCCAAGCTGGGTCGAAGCCCTATTTTTTAGTTTCAGTGGCCAGCAAGCAGAGACGTCCTAGAAAGCAGAAACCAGAAGAGTCACCCAGGACACTGCGCCCCAGTGCTGAGTAGGGCTCTGCCAACTCCCGAATTAACGCAGATGCTGGAGAGGTTTTAGGGGAGGAAAACATCATCTGAGTGCCTGCATGCAGGGCACTGCTGTCACCGTGGTGTTCACATCTCTCCTCTTCCTCACCGAACTCTCCCCATGGAATCTCCCTCCATTTGAAGGCAGGGCGAGTGTGTCCAAGCCTTCCTCACGTGGAAGGTTTCTATCCTGGCCAGACACAAGCAGTGCCCTGCAGATTAACCTGCTGCTGCTTATCTCTGCCTCACAAGCCCTGGCTGAGCTCTGGTGCCCTTCTCTTCGTGCACCTCCTCCCACACTCCTGGACACTGCTCCTCGCCCACCACCTCCTCCTGCAGAGGAACCATCACCTCTTTTTGCTCAGGTTCATTTTTTCCTCTTCCCTTCGCCCCATGTCTGTGTTTTCCTCTCCTGAGTTCCAGCCAGACCACACTCCTCCCCCTCGCTCTGACTCCACACAGGCTGGGTTTATCCCCTCAGTCCCAGAGTGTCCTATCACCTTTTCCATTCTGATTTTCCCCCACTCTGTGCCCCCCAAGCTGCCCAAGACCAACAGCCGTCCACAGCCACCTTCCAAAGGAACAAAGCAGCAGCTCCCAGCTAAATCAGCTCAGGTACCACAGGAAAACACGTGGAAAAGCACATGTGGAGAACTCTCTGAACCCTTGGAATAAATCACACCAGAAAGGAGCAAGGAAACCAGAGCAGCGAGGATAAAAATAATAAATAAAAGAAGCAGCATGGAAAAGGGACATTTCACCAGTCTACTGATACAAATACACTTAATCTAAACCCACAGGAAGAAAAAGTAATGTTGTTTCTTTACGACTCTCTAATTCTCAGCTGTAAGTTGCCTCAGGAGACAGATATTTCAGCGTATTTCCACACACTACGGAAGAAAACTGGAGGATATGAAGGAATTAAACAGTCCCACCCACTCTCTGTAATGCCAAAAACATATCCTGGGAAATCATCTGTGATGGAATAGCTTGTTGTTTCTCCACGCCGTGCAAACAGAATCCCTATAGAAGCCCTGGCTATGCTGGATTCTGCTCAGTGTCCAGGTGGGCCTCTGAAATCCAGCCCCAGAGACCAAAGGACCACCACAAACACTCCCTCTCTCCTGCTGACTGGGAGGTGTCTTTCCAGGAAAAATGGCTCATATCCTAAGAGTCACGCACTGACACAAGAAATGCAAACCTACACAAAAAAACCAAAAAAATCCCCAACACCCCACAACCTTCTAAAGTTGGTTTCTGTAGAAAAAGCAAAAAAATGTGCAGGATCTGCACTTTTTCCAGCGGGCCCCACGTTTCCTGCAGCGCTGATCCGCCGGGGTTGTTTCCCGTGCGAGCAGCCTCCGGCTCTCTCCAAGTCAAACCCTTACCCGCAGGTTTGGGAGCAGGGCCTGACTTTTCCATCCCCACCGGGACGGCCCCTGACCTGCACCACCACGGACCAGCACCAGTCCAGAGCGGCTCACCGTCCCACGGGTGCTCAGCATCATCTTTCAAATGTTTGGCAAAGCATCCAGCGGTAGTTTATTATATTTTTTGTATTATTATAGCAGAACACACACTGGTGTTTCTTATGTTTGCCTCAGCAGTGAAATGCTGGCATCTATGTCTGGGGATGCTGCTGCCTCCTTATTCCATTTCCTTACTTGGCTTCCACACAACTTCTTCCCTGTGAGGCTGATGGAATGGATTTCCCAGAGAAGCTGTGGCTTGCCCCATCCCAGGAAGTGTCCACGCCAAGCTGGACGTGGCTTGGAGCAGCCCGGTCTCGCGGAAGGTGTCCCTGCCCTCGGCAGGACAAGACGAACTTTAAGACCCCTTCCAACGCAAACCATTCCAGGATTTTATGGATTCACAGAGCCCCGGCACACGGCCGCCACTCCTTCCCCGTCCAGACCCGCACCTACCCCCGCAACATCGCTGGGTCCCGCGGCTGCTGATGCTGCTGCTCACGGCGGAGGCGCGCCCGCCGCCGCCCCCATGCCCGGGGCAGCCGCACCGGGAGCGGGAGCCGTGCCCGGGGGAGAAGCCGGAGCTGTGCCCGGAGGAGAAGCCGGAGCGAGAAGCAGAGATGCGTTCGGAGAAGCCCAAGCCGGAGCGGGAGCCGTGCCCGGAGGAGCCGCAGCCGGAGCGGGAGCCGTGCCCGGAGGGACCAGAACCGGAACCGCGGCCGGAGCCGTGCCCAGAGAACTCAGAAGCAGAACCGCAGCCGGAGCCGTGCCCGGAGGACTCAGAAGCAGAACCGCGGCCGGAGCCGTGCCCGGAGGATTCAGAAGCGGAGCCGCAGCCAGAGCCGTGCCCGCAGGAGCCACTACCGGAGCCGTGCCCGGAGGAACCAGAAGCGGNTCCCCCCGCAACATCGCTGGGTCCCGCGGCTGCTGATGCTGCTGCTCACGGCGGAGGCGCGCCCGCCGCCGCCCCCATGCCCGGGGCAGCCGCACCGGGAGCGGGAGCCGTGCCCGGGGGAGAAGCCGGAGCTGTGCCCGGAGGAGAAGCCGGAGCGAGAAGCAGAGATGCGTTCGGAGAAGCCCAAGCCGGAGCGGGAGCCGTGCCCGGAGGAGCCGCAGCCGGAGCGGGAGCCGTGCCCGGAGGGACCAGAACCGGAACCGCGGCCGGAGCCGTGCCCAGAGAACTCAGAAGCAGAACCGCAGCCGGAGCCGTGCCCGGAGGACTCAGAAGCAGAACCGCGGCCGGAGCCGTGCCCGGAGGATTCAGAAGCGGAGCCGCAGCCAGAGCCGTGCCCGCAGGAGCCACTACCGGAGCCGTGCCCGGAGGAACCAGAAGCGGATCCGCTCCCGGAGGATCCGGAGCCGATCCCGAGCAGCCCCGGCCCCGCTGCCCACGTGATGCCGGCGCGGCTGCGCCCTGAGCGCCGCCGGGGCCGCGGAGGGGCCGCTCTGCAGCCACGGGCACGGGTAACGCGGGCTGGAGCCGGGAATTAGCGCGGTCTGTCACCCATGGACTCACCGCGGGGCAGCGAGGAGTTAAAAGGAAATGTTCGACAGCCGTCCCTCCGCTCTGCTCTTCGTCCCCGGCTCGGAATCGCTCCTGGCTTCCTCCGCCTCCTTCCGACAGCGGGAGGGGGAATGGGGGCTGCTGTCTCTGCTGCTCCTTCTTCAAGAGGAGGATGCCTCACACTCCGCCCCTGCTCCAGCGGGGGGTTCCTCCCACGGGAGAAGCCCTCCAGGAACTTCTCCAGCGGGTTCTTCATGCACTGCCCCAGCGCTGGTCCCTTCCACAGGGTCAGTCCTTCAGGAGCTGGCAGCTCCAGCGTGGGCTCCTCTCTCCACACGTCCAGCCAGGACCCTGCTCCAGCGCAGGCTCCCGGTGGGGTCACAGCCCCCTTCGGGCATCCCCGTGCTCCAGCGTGGGCTCCTCCATGGGCTGCAGGAGGATCTCTGCTTCCCTGTAGCATCCCCCCAGCTACCAAAACCGTGCCACACAAAGCCTATACGGAGGGCAAACCTGGAATGTAAACAAGGGATAATACGCAGAAAGGTGGAAAGATGGGGGAAATCTGGCTGGGGTGAGAAAGGCTGCTGATTGTCCAGGTTTTTAAACTCAGCATTCAAGGAGAGCACTGAGCTGGGAACCCAACAGGCAAACCACTCCTGCTGTTACCCCTGTCCCACAGTGGATCCCATGGCCACCTCTGGATTGACAGCCCTGGAATTTCGAACCAAAACCTGCTCCTGCCCCCAGAGGACATTTCCCATCACATCCTACCTCGCCGTTGCCCTGGGCTTCCCTCCAGGCAGCTGTATCGCCTCGGAGCCTTCGCACACAGGGGCAGCTCCTGCCCTGCTCTCAGCTTGTCCATCCTCTGCCTCGGGGACAGACCCAGCGCCGGAGGCAGGAGAGTCAGACATGGTGATCCTTGTGCCCACTGCAGGATTTTGCCGTGGATACCACACAGGGAGCAATTCTCTGTCCCAGCATCTCCTGGGTGTGCGGGTCACCTCCAGCCCTGCCCTGCCTCATGGCCGGGGACAGCACGGGCCAAGCCCATGCTCTGAAGTCTGGGAACGGAGTGTCCGGGATGTTTGTGTCGCTGGCTGCAACCTTTGCTATCTTCAGGGAACTTTTGAGAGGAGGGGAAAGATCTTCAGCTCTGCAAGGCAGCACCAGAAGTGATTAGTCTTTGTAATTATTAACTCCCAAGGCTTGGCCAGCAGCGACAGAGGGTCCCCAGATTAGAAAGGTAGACGTGCTTCCAGGAGCCAACAAAGGCAGGAAGGACGAGAACTGATAGTGCTGACAGGAAGCTTTGAGAGGGATGTGCTGGAGATGCTGAATCCCAGCCACTTGAAAAAGTAGCTTGTCACAAGGAGGAAAGTGGCATGTGCTCCCCTCTTCTTCCCACAAGAGAAGCAGGAAAGGAAAGAAAAGGGGGAAAGTGAGGGGAAATAAAAGGAAAAGGGGGAAAAGGGGGAAAAGGGGG
>VYXC01007310.1:255491-292868 GCA_013397175.1 Platysteira castanea
GAGGAGAGGAAAAAGAAAAGAAAAAAGAAAAAAGAAAATAGAAAAAAGAAGAAAAAAAAGAAAAAAGAAAGAAAGAAAAAAAAGAAAGAAAAAGAGAAAAAGAAAAAAAAGAAAAAAGAAAAAAAGAAAAAAAGAAAAAAAGAAAAAAAGAAAAAAAGAAAAAAAGAAAAAAAAAGGGAAGGAAGAACAGGGATTATCTTGGATCTTGGAAAGCAGCATCTGACCTGCTGACACCCCTCACCCAGCAAACTCAAACCGGATGTTATTGCCATGGAAAGGAGAATGAAAACAAATGGCCTTAAAACTCCAGGCTCCATCCACCCCCTCCTGGCTGGCTCCTTGGCTGTGCCACATGTTTGCTCAGCTGGCTGCAAGGGCTGCAGCAAGGCTCCTCTGGGGTCTCTGATTTCCAGCACCAGCATGTTTGATCCTCCCTTCGGCACCTAATCCCCACCACAGCTCCTAAGGCAAGAGAAGAGGGACCTCACTAAGGACCCTTCCCTCATTTTCGTGCTGTACACACTGAACTGTGCAACATCAGAGGGGTGTTGAGAGATTTGTCACCATCCAAGCCCCTAAGAGCAAAGGGTCAGGTGGAGCTTGGCACAGGGAGGGGCACCCCCATCTCCCAGGGCAGCCCAGCATCTCCCAGAATTTGTGAGGAGTTTTGCAGCAGAAGGGGAACAAGCCTGGGGGCCCCCACAAAAGCACTGCAGGGTCACTGCATCCTCTTCAAACGTTTTTGGCCAGCTCAAACCTCTGAGTGAATCCTGTCCATGAAAAACAGCATCTCCCCAGACACTTCCCACTTCAATTTTTTAGAATCAGATCAGATTCCAAGGAAGAATGTAATTTGGAGAGACACCTCTGATGCCAGCTGCCTCTGCGTCTAGCCCAGCACTGAAACTGGAGAAGGGAAAGGGATTTCACCAAGCTTTGGGACCCACTGTCCCTAAAAACACTTACTGGGAGAGAGCAAGGAGGGCACTGTGCCTTTCCCAGCCAGCTGCTGCTAACTCAGCATTGAGAGCGGCCCTTCGGCATTCCCAAACAGGGATTCAGTTCCCAGCACAGCAATTCGATCTCTGCACCTTTAACAGGGAGAAAATGAGGATGATTGCAGGCTCTGAGGCTGAGCAGGGGTGTCAGCACCTCTTTGCTTCCTGCTCTGCTGAGCAAGGCAGGCTTTCAGTCCATCCTCTTCCTCAGGGTCTGAGGCCACAGGGGATGTGGGAAGGGATCCAAGCAGCACTGCCACGCTGGTAGCCCCTCAGATATTTACTTTAATATTAAATTCCACACATATTTGCTGCTGTCCCAAGGGCAGCTGTGGAGCACACGAGCTGCCAGCGGAGCTGCTCTCAGAGGAGGGCAGCAGAGGCCCCCAGATGCTAGCACATCCCTCCACAAACAGCAGGGCACTCAGGGGGTTGTTGTTCCATGTCCCCGGGAGCACCCAAACTGCTCCCAGCAGCTGCAGCAGATTCAGTCTCACCTGAAGCATTTTTGTCTCCCTGCTGTGTGTGGGGATGAGGGTTCAGGCACTGAGACCCTCAAGATCTTGCTCAGCCTGCCTGTTCACCAATTCCTTCCCTGGAACTGGACCCCACTCCCTTCAGAGAGGGTCCCCCTGCTCTCATCCCCCTTCACAGAGCACTGAATCCCAGGTTTTAAACTATGATCTCCCTGCCACTGGCAGCAATTCCCAGGACTGCACCAGGAATCCCACACCAGGCAGATGCCAGGCAGCACCTGCTCCAGAGGAGCAGTGAAACAACCCTACCTCCCCTTGTCTAGGATCAGCCACAGGAAGGAGAAAACTACAGCTGGGACAAATGGATCCCAACTGCTGATGTTAAAGAAGTGTCGAAGACAAAGCACAAGAGAAAGTTGGTTTTTACAGGAGCCTGGCTCTACAGCTGCTCTTACCTGCAGGGAGCAGACCTGTGCTACCTCTCCACAGTGTCCCACAGCTGCCTAAATGAGGGAAGACCAGTTCAGTAAGAAGATTTTGATTCAGAGCCTCATGGAAGGGGAACATCCTAAAGACGTGACCGGAGACATTGAGGAGGTGGTGGAAGGGAAGGATGGTCACAGTTGGGAAGGACAGCTTGGGAGCAGAAAAAGGACTGAGGACCCTGGAAAGACAGAGGGAAGGAGTTCTCTGGCTTGGTGGAAGTTTGAGGGCAAGGCAAGGACCAGTGTTTCCCGGGATGTCACACAGGAAAGAGCAGTGACGACCCCCAAGCACTGCTGGAGAAGCAAGAGGAAAAGAAAGCGAACACATGGGAAGAGTCTCGGAGAGCCAGGGGCAGAGTGGAAACCCCCAGCATCCAAACCACAGCTGGAAGAGGTGGCAAACTCATCCAGGCACAGCAAGGGATGACAGGGGAACATCCTGTGAGAGCCAGGCAGAGCATGGACCAGGTGTTGCACTGACCTGGGAAAGAGAGGGCGGCCCCCGAGCACGCCGCATTTTACAGCCTTGGTGGAAAATTCCAGCCCTGCATAATCTCCTGGGGTTCCTGTAAGATTGTGACACAGAGAGAGGGACCAAACAGGAAAGAATTAGAGGAAAAATGCCTCTCTTCTGGCAGCCACCACGGCTGTGCCAGGAGTTAGCAGCAGCGGAGCAGGCAGCCCTGCCTCCCCCTCCTCCGGCCGCCTCTATAAACACGCAGGGCTTACTCAGAAGATTAGGAGGGAACAGGGCAAAAGACAACAGAGTCTCTTTTGTAATGAGGAGGGATTACGGCATCAAGTGACCGGCTGCAGCTCCCAAGTGGGTCTCGGGCTCCTTAGCACACCGTGTGGGGCAGGTCCAATCCCCCCATGAGCCAAGGGGGCACGAGGAGGTGGGTGGTGGCCCGGGCCACAAAGGACCCAGCAGGGACACGTGCGGGACCAAACCTCCCCAGCCTCCAGCGCGGCTCAGGAGCCCATGACTGTGAGTATCTGGTCCTCCTAAAGCAGCAGGAGGATCACTCTCTCCTGCAGAGATCCATCTTCCTGCCTATCCGTGACCTCCTCTGGCTCCATCCCTCTGCTCTGTCTGCTCGCTGTCCGTCTTTGCGGTACCTGCTCGGGTCTGTTTGTGGTGGGCGATGCACTTGACTTCCCAGAATCTTGCTTGCTGTGGGCTCCCACAACTGAATTCCAGGTCAGTCGACTTCCAGGTTGACTGCGGTGTGCAGAGGGATGAGCAGGGGGATGCGGGCAGTGGCAGGCAGCAGCTCCCTGGGTGGGCTCTTCCTGCTCATCCTGACTGCGGTGTGCCGGTGAGCCACCTCCCACCAGGGGCCTCAGCCACAAACAGAATGTGCCAGCTGCCCAGAGACATCCCAGAGCAGCCCGGCACAGGCTGGCAGGTGGGCAGGGAGGTGCCTTAACCATTCAGGGCTGGAGGGAAAAGCCCCAGGAAAAGCCCCACATCCCACACGGGAGCAGAATGGACTAGAGGTGGGCAACATCCATTATTTACATGGACAAGAGCTGGAGTTTTCCTTCTTTGGTCAAAGAGTGAATCTGTATTTGAATTACGCAACGAGGATTCTCCCTGAGCGCTTTCAAGCCCCAAAGCCCAGAGAAATGAGGCAGCTTTGTGTAAGAGGCCCCCAAAAATGTCTGGGGTTTTGGGCATGCTTTTCTCTTCTGGACAGCCCGTGTGTGCAGCCTCTGGGGCAGTTAAAACCCACTCTTCCAAGTCCCGTGCCCAGAAATCCATGTGGAATGGACACGGGGATTTATTGAAATGGGCATTTGTGCAGCTGGGGACAGGGACAGCTTTGGTTCTCCCAATTACCCTGAAGAGGGGACTCAGGGACCTGAGGAGGAGCAGCACCAAAAGCCAAACCCAGGACAAAGATGCTGTTTGGCTGAAATAGCCAAAAATCCAGACTTTGCTGGTTTTCTGCACAGCAGCAGCTCATTGGGACCTGAGTTGTGCCCACCACAGTGTAAATCTTTCACTGGGATGCTTAAATGAGAAACAAATGAGGATCACGGGCCCAAACTTACCTGCCTTCAGCTGCTGCAGGGTGTGAACTGTCCCTTGAAGTGCTTCTTCATCCCCATCATGCAGGGAAGGGCCCAAGGCCCCATAATCATTAACATTATTACCTCTGTTAAATAGCAATGCCTGGTGACATGCTAGGATTCAGAAATACCAATAGTTTCACCTTGGATAATTATTTCTACCCCCAAGGAATCATTCACCAGTCTGCCTGGCCTGGATAACACTGGTGTCTTGTTGTTTGTTGGGCTAATTTTTTTTTTATAAATTCAGGTTTATATAAATATGAGTCTGATTATTAATTGATTATGAAGAACTATTTATGCAAGTTAGACTAGAAGTGAAATGGGGATGCTGCATGTCTGGGGAGCATTTCAGGAGCCTGAATGCCTATTTTGCATCCACTGTGATTTATTGTGCAGCATATGGTTGAAGGAGAGGGGAGCTGGAGCTGCTGGAATTTGGGCCCTGTGAGCCTGGCCAAACTCCATCCCACAGATCTCCAACAGGGAAGGCTGCTCTGCCTGCAGGACTAGGACCAGCAGAGTGCAGACAGCTATCCTTGCTGGGATGCCTTCATCTGGATCAGTCCCAAGAAATCTTTCTGGGGTTTTCCCCTTCCTTTGGGTTGGGGTTTTTTTTCCAGCAGTATTCCAGGAAGATGCTTCCCAGCAAGTAGGTTTACAGAAACATATTTGTAATAAAAACTATATTAAGAGAATTACTGGGATAAGCATAAACTTTGGAGTTTGTGACCCTGAGATTAATCTTACACAAGTGTTTTGTGGAAGGGGGAGGCACCCGGGCTCTGTCCTCTCCAACCAACCAGCCCCACTTGAACGCTGACATTCAAACAATAGAAACAAAGGGATCCACCAGAAAATACATCCTTGGTCAGGATAACCAGCTCAAGGACAGAGAAAAGATGGCAAATTCATCAAATTAATTGCCTGCCATTGATTTCCTCCTGGCTCTCTGTGGCGCTGCCTTCATCTTACCTGGCTTTTGACCTCAGCTCATTCTGTTTTCCCCTGCCTTTCCATCTTGCTTGGTGGGACACTTTGGACATCCCTGTGTCCTCCTCCTGCTCAAGCTCCAAGCCCTGCTTGTCGTGTGCCTGCACAGGAGCTGTGATGACAGTGACCTACACCAACCGCGTGGCTGACGCCCGCCTGGGCACCTTCTCCCAGCTCCTGCTCCAATGGAAAGGCAGCATCTACAAACTGCTCTACTCCGAGTTCCTGATCTTCATCGTGCTCTACTTCACCATCAGCCTTGTCTACAGGTGAGCATCGTCACACCCACGGCCTGGCCTGGAGCAGGACACTGGAGAAACATGGGATTGGAGCAGGGATCCTGCTGGACAGGCACTCGGCAGACTCTGTTCACAGGAGGGAAGGGGAGGGGAGAGAAGGGAGGGAGAGAATGGCTTCTGTTTGTCCCTTTTAGGCTGATCCTGAGCGAGAGCCAAAGGCTGATGTTCGAGAAGTTGGCTCTGTACTGCAACAGCTACGCCGAGCTAATCCCCGTGTCCTTCGTGCTGGGTAAGGAGCTGCCTGGAATCCAGCAGGGAGGGGAATGGGACAGCATTTCTTCTTCTTGGTTTGGTAGAGCTCTGCAGGCAGGCAGGATTCACTGAGCAGATCCCTCGCTCTCTCTTTGTAAAACTCCTCGAGTGGAATATTTCATGTCCCAGCTGTGAGTGTCCCTCAGCACACAGCTGGCCCTGCATATTCTGGGTTCCAGGAGGGCAAGCTCCAAGTGGCACCAAATACACCCAAGGAACTTGTGGGTGCCTCATCCCTGGAAGTTTTCCAGGCCAGGCTGGGTGGAGCTCTGAGCAAGCTGGGCTAGTGGAAGATGTCCCTATCCACAGCAGGGGGTTGGAACGAGATGATTTTTAAGGTCCCTTCCAACCTAAACTGTTGATTCTATGAAGCAAAGTATGAAATCCAGACTCCTTCCATCACGGAGGACTGAATTCCCCTCCAGGCATCCCTGCATGAGCAGGAGAAGAGAGAAGGAGAGCAGAGGGAGCGGGAGGAGGAAGCTTTTTCAGATGCCTGACTCTCTCAGCTCCCCTCTAAGGTTTCTACGTGGCCCTGGTGGTGTCCCGCTGGTGGGCCCAGTACGAGAGCATCCCGTGGCCGGACCGGATCATGAACCTGGTGTCCTGCAATGTGGACGGGGAGGACGAGTACGGGAGGCTCCTGCGCCGCACCCTGATGCGCTACAGCAACCTGGTCAGCGTGCTGATCCTGCGCTCCGTCAGCACCGCCGTCTACAAGCGCTTCCCCAGCATGGAGCACGTCGTGAGGGCGGGTCAGTCCTGCTCCTTGCTGCTCCTCTAGGGGCAGGGGGGCCCTGGGAAAGGTTCTCTGGAAATGGGGTGGTGCTGCTCCCCCAGGGCAGGTGGGAATTCGAGGCCCAGGTCTCGGAGCTTAAGTGCTGGGCGCCCTGAATCTTCTTGGGAGATGCTCCTCAGAGTGCAGCATTTCCCAGTGTGCCCCCATCGTCTGGGTTCCCTTGGTAATCCACAGAGATGTGATACTGTTGGCCTCCTAAAAAGAAAAGGCACTTCAGGGACACAAATCATCCCATTCTCACTAAGTATCTGTGGACACCAGGCAGCTGCAGCCTCAGCAGTGCTTTTGCTCCCTGCTCACTGATCTGATCTGATGTGCTGCAGACACCCAAAGTGAAATCCCATTATCCCACCTCCATGACTCAATGTTTTAACAAGGAGACTTGTTCTTCTGCATGTCTCCCAAAGTTCTGAGTCTTTCCTGGGATTTTTAAGGAGAGCCAAGGCAACCACCCGAGATTCAGATGTTTTCATTTCGGACCAGATCAGTTCCTTCTGCCCTCTATGTCCATCCCTCTCCTGTCACTCTCTCCCACCCAGGCCTCATGACACCAGAAGAGCACAAGAAGTTTGAGAGCTTGAATTCCCCCCACAACAAGTTTTGGATCCCGTGCGTGTGGTTCTCCAACCTGGCTGTGAAGGCGAGGAATGACGGGAGGATCCGGGACAGCGTGCTGCTCCAAGGCATCCTGAATGTGAGTGACAGAGGGGACAGGCAACTCTCTGAGATCCTGGGGAATGGGAGGCACCCGTGTAGCTGGTCCTTGACACATTCCAGGACAGCCAGTGCCAGTGGAGGTCTCTAGTATCCAGATGGAAAGCCACAGGGAAGCATGTACCTGGAAGAGACTAGGAGAGGTCAAAAACATCCTCGGCAACTGAGGTCCTGTAGAAAACTTTGCTATTAAAAACTCTTAGATAGCTTTGGGCAACAGGCCATGCTCCACAGGCACGACCTGGCAACAATCCCTGCCCAGCTGCACAGAAAAAGGCTCTGGAGCAGCTCATCCCTCTTGGTATTCATGTGCAGAGAAAAGTCACATGGTTTCTGTTGCCTGGAGCAGGATTCATCTGCCCACAGAGAGAGAATTCTCCCTCTGGGATATTTATCTATAGACAGGAGAGAGAAATGCTCCTGAGGGCATTCTTTGCCTCACCTGTTGGCTGCTCATTTTGTGGGGAGAAACTCTGCTGTGAAGCGAGCTAGGAAGGGACCTTAGCCTCAGGGGGAGACACCCAGGCAGCAGGAATGAGGAATTCCCAGGCTGAGACTGAGTCCCTCTTCCAGAGGAGGTATAAGCAGAAAGGAAAGGGCTGGAGCCATGGAGGACAGTGGTCCTGGAGAGGCTCCATGTCCCCAGCAAGGAGATGGGAAGTTATCCTGATGTGCCATTCCCTTTTCCCTGCTGCAGGAGCTCAACACCCTGCGCAGCCAGTGCGGGAGACTCTACGGATACGACTGGATCAGCATCCCCCTGGTCTACACCCAGGTGAGAAGGGAATCCCCACACCCATTGCTCCACCACTGCCTGTGCACATCCCCATTTACACCCACACCTGGAATCTTAGAATGGTTTGGGTTGGAAGGGACCTTAAAGCTCATCCAGGGACACCTTCCACTAGACCAAACCCTGTCCAACCTGGCCTTGGACACTTCCAGGGATGGGGCGGCCCAAGCTCCTCTGGAAAACCTGTGCCAGGGCCTCACACCCTCTTAGCAGAGAATTCCCTCCTCATAGCTAATCCCAACCTGCCCTCTATCTACATTGTTCCTTATGCTGTCACTACCTGCCTGTGTAAAAAGTCCCTCTCCCTCCTTTCCATAAGCTCCCTTAAGGTACTGGAAGGCCACAGCCTCCCCAAAACCTTCTCATCTCCAGACTGAACAGCCCCAGCTCTCTCAGCCTGCCTTTGTAGAAGTGCTCCATACCTGACCCACCCATGGAAAATGCAGGATACCCTTGAATCCCTCATCCCCACCTGCACACATCATCTCTCTTCCATGGACACCTCAGCACACACCCAGCCCAGCCTCCTTTCCCTCAGACACATCCACCTCTCCAGAAATAACCTCTGTCCAGGGGGAACAAATCCACATGGAAAACACAGGAACACACAGACGCACTCCCTGCAAAGCCTTGCAGGGATCACATCCCGGGCAAGATCCCAGGAAGGTTGTGCCAGGCATGTACTCAGCTGTTTACCAGCCCAGGCAGACACCTTGGCACCACCTCGCCCCTTTGTCTCCTACAATCCGGCTGCTCAGATAACAGGGATGCCCTTCACCGTGAAACAGGAGCTGCTGCTGCTCCTCTGGCAGCGCCAGAGATTAATGGGGAACAAGTTGGGAAAGTGTATTACTGTTTTGAACCCCCTCCTTTGTATCAAGGGACCACGTGAGAGCCTTGGTTACTTTTAACTTGAAAAGGGGAAGCTCCAGCCCTGTAGTGGCAGGGAAAAGCACAGAGCTCAGCATAGCCTGAAATCCAGGCAAGCAAGTACTAATAAAAGCTCAGCATGAGGAGCAGGAAGGAAGGAGCAAATAGCAATGCCAGGGTTCCCTTCCCGGACTTGGAAGCAGCCTGCCAGCATGGACTGAGCCATGAGACAGCTTCCAGCCCATCCTGGATGTCACGTGCTCGCTGCTGCCACTGGCCTGTGACACCTGCACAGATGCCATTCCAGGAGCAGCATGGAATGGCACACAGCGTACATAAAAGCTGAAAGGAGAAGGGAATAGCTGTAGCTTTCTGCAGGGAAATGCATCCTCCTGTGAAAAAGCCTGTTGGAACTGAGTCCAAGGCTTTCCAGAGGCTGCAGAGCCTGCCTTTGGAGCTGCGTGGGGTGGAGCTGAAGGGAGATGCTGGGAACTCACGCTGCCCTGGTGTGTCCCTTGGCATCCTTCCCAGGTGGTGACCGTGGCTGTTTACAGCTTCTTCCTGGCCTGTCTGATTGGGAGGCAATTCCTGGATCCAAAGAAAGCATATCCTGGCCACGAGCTGGATCTCTTCGTGCCCGTCTTTACGTTTTTGCAATTCTTCTTCTACGCTGGCTGGTTAAAAGTAAGTCCAAGAAAACATGGCTGGAGCTGGAATCTGACCCAGCCAAGGGTTTTTCCCAGTGTGAGCTCACCAGGAACCCAGCTGTGTTCTTTGATCTGTGGGCAACAACAGGAAGCCAAGAGGGGCTGCAGGAAGTGCCAGGACTTTCTAATTTTCCAAGTGTCTTGTTCTGGACACCAGCTGCACTTTTCCTAAGCTTTGGTCCTGACTAGAGGGAAAAAAGGAGCTCCTGAAGTTGCAGGAGGGCTGTGTGAGCAGGGGAGAGTTATTATAAATTCCAATGTCTCCCAGCCCCTGGGAGGCCTCCACTTTTAACTCACCCCCTGTTTTGGAAGGGAAAACATGGCTTGGAATTCAAGGGACATTACACCTGACTTCTCCCTGCAGGGAAAGGGGCAGGGATGACAGTGGTGACCTTCACTATGTGCTCTCCACATGCAGGTGGCCGAGCAGCTCATCAATCCTTTTGGGGAGGATGATGATGACTTTGAAACCAACTGGCTCATCGACAGGAACCTGCAGGTAAGGGGGAGGAAGGTCCCCCAGGTAAGCCTCACCTCAAGAGGAACACCGAGGCAGGACAGTGACCAAATTCTCCTGCAGCACCTCTGCCCCCACCTCCCTGCCTGCCATGGGAGAGATCCCCCCAGTCCACACCAGGGAATTTGGGGCTTCTGGCACATCTTTGTACACAGAGGGTGACTGCAGCTTCAGTCCTTGCTCTGGCACAGGGGGTGGGTCCAGGGTGCTCGTTTCAGGCCTCAGCTGCCTTTGAATGATACGTCATTGCTGCCTCTCCTTGGCTTTCCTACCCTGTGTCCATCTAAAACTGCCTCCTCTGCTTTCTGCCATGCAGTAACTCCACACCTCCAGCCCTTCTGTTGCTTTCCTGCCTCCTTCAGCACCGTATTCCTTCCATTAATCAAATCTCTGTGTGAGAAACAACCCGACAGGAAACCACAGCAACCCCAGCCACCTGCCTGGCTTCCGTGCTGCACCACTTCCTCCAGCTCTGCGTTCCTTTGTCCCCCGATCACAGGCACACACAAAAGGCCACTCACCCCGTGTGACATTCCTGCTGTCCTCCACAGGTCTCCCTGATGGCAGTGGATGAGATGCACCAGGATTTACCCATTCTGGAGAAGGATCTGTACTGGAACGAGCCCGATCCCCAGCCACCCTACACCGCAGCCACCGCCGAGTACAAGCGCCCATCCTTCCTGGGCTCCACTTTTGACATCAGGTGAGTGCAGGGACAAAGTGTCACAACACCTGGATCAGGTCTGGTGTAGGACATTACAGTTGAGGAGCTTTTAGGCTCATCCACAACAGCCAGCATCCTCCATGGAAGAGGATAAATCTGACCTCTTTCCCCCACTCACCTGTGGATGAGCATCCCTGTTTTGGGGGGCTAATGGCAATACAGGGAGAGGCGTGCCACAGGCAGCAGCATTCCCAGTGCTGCCAGCCTCTCCAGGAGATCCCCCCCACCCTGTGGCTGCGTAACAGCCCGCTTTGCCTTTCCCAGCATGCAGAAGGAAGAGATGGAGTTCCAGCCCCTGGAGCAGATTAAAGAGAACGAGGAGGCCAACCACTCCACACCCTTGCTGGGACACCTGGGCCGCCTCCTGGGTGTGCAGTCCCCAAGCTTCTCCAGGTCCTCTTCCCGGATGAACCTGCTGCGCCGGCGAGGAGATCCCGCGTCGCCCTTCTCCCATTACACCTACCAGGACATGGGGAAGTGCGGAAGCCCTTGCGGCATCAATCAGCCAAGGGGAGACTCCCAGGAGCAGTGGGACAGCGAAGAGGGAAAACTGAGGGAGTTTGATGCCTTCATGTCCACCCCCTTTTATGAGAGGCCTGGGTTCTACAGCGCTCCACAGACGCCCATCAGCTCCATCCCCATGATTTTCCCTTCCCGACGCCAAGGGCGCAAGAAGCCACCGGCACTCTCCAGCATCGCTGCGTGCTCCACATCCCTTCGGGATGTCATCGTCAATGCCTCCCCTTCCAGGGCCAGTGACATGGACAAGAGCCAGAGCTCCCTGGGCTCTGCTGCAAAGGAAACCTTTGTTTGGCCCACAGAGCGGAGCAAAGGTCCTGACTCCATGGCTGCGACAGTAGAAGAAGGAAAGAGCAGCTCCAGAGAAGCTGCCACCACGGGAAGCCCGGGAGCACGGTCCACAGCATCCAACAGCCCAAAATTCCCCTTCCTGGCAGAGGCCCCCGAACACGAGAAGCAAGGCAGTTTCAAGAATCTGAAGAGCTCCAAAGCCTCCCGCCCACCCTGGCTAAACCTGGAGAGCACGGCCTCGGCCACTCCCAATTCAGAGCACTCCAGTGCCTTTCACACTCCCAGCAACAAAACCCCCGGAGGCAGCACCTCCCTCTGCTTCTCCTTCACTCCTGTCACCTCTCCAGCGCTGGAAAGGTCCCACAAGGGGAGCCTGGGCCCCGAGGCTCGCAGCCTGAGTTTGGAAGATGCAGCCAGTGCTCCAGACCAGCACCCAGAGGTTTCCAGGAACATGAGAGACACTGGGAATGGAAGCACTAACCCCCAGGCTCCAAAAGAGCCCAGGAGAGCGGAGAGTCCATCCCCCAACGACTCTGGAATCTCCCTAGCTGAGGGTGACTATGTGGGGCTGATGGAGGTGATCCTGGAGGCCAGTGAAAGCCCAGGGGAGGAGCAGATGGACCAGTACAGCTAAAGGGGATTCCATGGATCCATGGGATACCTGCCTTATCCTGGCACTCACCCAAACAGAAGTGCTGGACGTGCAGCCACAGCCCGGCCTGAGCTAAAACCAGCACTAAGGACACGCTGCTCCTGGCCTCAGCAGGCACAACTTGTGTTGCAACAAGAACAAAAGCACCAAAAAACCCAATTTGTAGCAAAAGAACAAGACTTTGAGTGTTAAATATTGCAGGTACCAGCCTGACCAGCCAGGTGTAGCCCAGAACACGAACACAGTTAACGTGGGTATTTCCCTCCACCTCCTCCTCACAGCAAGAATGAGAACTTGAGCTTCCAAGTCTCAGGCAGGATTTGCACTCCTAACAAGATACTCCAGGGAAAAGTACGGGACTGAAGCAAGTCCCATCATTTGTGATGCAGACCCACAGTGCTTCTGCCAGTCCTGTCTGGCTGGTGTTTTCCAGTACTGGGAAAGTACTGGAATAAGGCAGGATTAGGGCCTACCAGCACAGGCAGCTGCAGCATCTGCCCTGCACACTCCTTCCTTCTGAAGTTCCACATCCCCCCTGCCACGGATTTGACAGTGCTCAGCTGATTTTTACTGCCCACCCTCAGAAAATAAAAGCAAGGCTCAACCTCAGGACCTTGGTTGCGTTTCCTCATTTTAGTTCCCTGCAAGGAATTTAAAGAAACCACAGAGCTTTTCCTACTTCTGCCTTCAGCAGCAGCTGCAAATCCCCCATGTCACACGACAAATTGACCTCCCACTGCCCTGCCTTCACTACAGCTGCCTGCTCTCCCTCCAAACTAAACAGGAAAAGCCAGCTGGAACCAAGTCACTTTATTGGCTGGAGGGCAGTACATAAAACACGAAGAGAGAAGGGGGATATTTGGTACAGAGTATGGAACTGTTTATCTAGGTAGCTGAAGCTGCATGCACGGCTGGACAGCAAGTAGGAGTCCCACTGAAACCCATAGCGTGGCTCTTGGCAAGGCTTCAGCTGTCACAGTCCCCGAGGGTGTGCTTGTCGAAGAGATACTCTGCCATGCCGTATTTGGGGGCCCCCATCTTCCGCAGGTTGGTCACGTGGTCACCCAGCTCCTTGATGGCTTTCACCTGCTCATCCAGGTAATGGGTCTCAATGAAGTCACACAACTGAAAGGGAGACCAGAGGTTTAAATTCAGGCCTGGAATACTACCGAGGCTCTCTAGGGAAAGGAGAGGATGCAGAATTTTCAAGCTGAGAGGAAGCAGCCTCTAGTTTTGTTTCAGAGCAAGATCAAAGTGAGCCAGGTTTACGTAGGCTCACTCGCTCCAGAACCCTGCAGAGCCAGGCAGCTCAGGAAGCCTCTCCTCTTCCTCGCCAAGCTCCTGAACAGATTCAGACTCCCCCACTGCACAGCAAACTCACAGCAGTGAGGATCTACACCTCTGGTTTTGTTTTAAAAAGCCCCTATAACTTAGGCAGGACAGTCCTAAGAGTGCTTGGATTCTCACACATAATAATCTCTTCCTGATATTAAGCAATCTCAATCCAGCCTTGCAAAAAACTTCCATCTGCAAAGAACTGCATGTTTTCTGACACTGTTCTGAAACACCAGGGCTTTTAATATTCCAAAGCAACTCCAGAATTTTGTGGCAAAATAGCCTCGTGACAAAAAAAACTTAGAAAGATGGAATTCAACCCCCTCAGAAACAGTCTCCATAGAGACTGTTCACAGACACACTTCAGAAGGAATAAAGCAGGTCCCTGCCACCTTAAAAAAACCTTCCTGAAAAGACAGCAATAACCCCACCAAAGGGCTTTGGAACGGCTGCACCCCTGGTTCACACCTTTTTTCACCTTTAACAACATCAGGGACACACAGCTCAGCCCTAAACCCACACAATTAAAAGACACATCCTTGGACAGCCACGTTGATGCTCAGCATCCACTTACGTGTGGGTCGTTCTTTTCGGTTGCCAATTTGTGCAGTTCTAGCAGTGATTGGTTCACGTTTTTCTCCAGGTGCAGGGCACACTCCATGGCAGTCAGGCCATTCTCCCAGTCATCACGGTCTGGCTTCTGCAAGGGGAAAGCACAGGACATGTTTTCTGTAAGAACCCACAGATCAGCAGGGTGGAGAGCCTTTACATCACTCTCGATACCTGTTTAGACCAAGTTTAGGCACTTATGCAAAGACAAAAATGTGAAGTGCACCCTCGGAACAGAACTGAGTGAACCCTCGAAGTCCCACTTCTCAAAACACTGCACGGAGCACTTCTGCTGTTAAATTTAATGATGCTGATGAACTAGTTGTCTTCTCGTTCTGCCCTCACCCCACAGCAAGCAAACTGGGGCTCAGCACCCTCTCCTCATACAAGAAGTACTTTTTATTAGTCAATCAGCACAAATTATCAAATTACTACACATCTCAAATGACTGTGCCTCTCCAGTGTCAGCTGCTGCTCCTTCTGGGGAGGACCCAGAGGAAATTCATCCCTTTCCAGCTAAGGACAGCCCCCAGCTCACCTTGATGTCCTGCAGGAAGATGCGCCCACCCCTCTGGTTCTGCAGCTTCATCAGCTTCTCAGCGTGCTCCCGCTCCTCGTGGGACTGATGCAGGAAGTACTTGGCAAAGTTTTTCAGGGCCACATCATCCCGGTCAAAATAGTAGGACTAAAAAATAAAGAGTTCATAGGGTCAAAACCTCTGCTTCAGGATGGCTGGAGGCCAAGCCCAGGCCCGCAAGGCAGTGTGGAACAACTCTCCCCTCAGTATCATTCTATTTTTCCAGCGAGGATTAAATTTTAACCTGCATCCCTACCAAGGGCACAAATAAATGGTGTCTGTGTCCTTGGCTCAGTTCTGAAGATACAAACAAACCAAACCCTGACGCCCCACAGATACCTGTTCTGAGCAGCATTAAACTGCAGCCTTGAAAAGCCTTTGTCAAGGAGAAATCTTCCCTTTGTTTGCCCGAGCTTGTTTACAATGATCACATTGCAAGTTAGGGTCATGACTTGCAACACCAGATAAGGGTAAGCCAAGAAGTTTTAGGTACTTCTGCAATAAAGCTCTCTGGCTTCCCTAGGCTTTCCAGGGATTAGACTAAGGAATACACTTTCTACTTTTTTGAGTGGGGAAAAAAAGTCACATTTAAAATACAAGAGATAATGGAACTAAAATATGAATTCAACAGCAACTACTTTTCTGAGAGCCAAAAAAGCCCCTGTAACAGCAGTTAGAAGCCATCACAGAGCTTGTTTATTCCTTGGTCAGAGCCATTACCACGATTCAATGGAAAGTTCTGTATCAACTGCCAATTATTCACCAACCTACTACAGAATTCTCAGCTCTTAAACCAGCGGCCTGGAGGTTCAAGGCCAGACACTGCTGCTTGTGTCCTACTATCACCCACCAACATAAGCTCAAAACAGGGCTCAGAAACAAATGAACACAGGAAAAAAGCTGCAATATTCGTGCCACCACACAGCACCGTGTCGCTACGAAGTCTCAATGTCTCAGCACGCCCAGAGCACCAAAATTGCTGCACAGAGGTCAGGGGATGGCTAAAAAAGGCGCCTCGGGCCAAAGGAGACATGTAAACACAGGGCCCAAGGAAACCGCGGATTCCTACCGATTCCTGGAGGAAAACCCGTGCCTGGGAGGCGAGCACGCCCTGCGGGAAAGGTGCCAAGCGTCTCGTTCGGCACCTCCCGCTACCCAGCCCGGCCCCAAGGGCAGAGCCGCCGGCGAGGCGCTGAGCGGGGCTGATAACGGGGCCGCCAAGGGCAACGGCCGCAGGGCCCGCCGAGCAGCCGAGATAAAAAGGGCCTCACCTACACCCAGGGGACGGCCCAGACGGGCCTGCAGGCGGAGGGGGGAGAAGGAGGTGGAGAAAAAGGAGGAGGAGGAGCTGGGCCCGCAGGCACCGCCCGGCACCCAGGAACCCCCCGCCGGGCCAGGCCCTCGTGCAGCCCCTTTATCCCTCGGAGGACCCTTCACGCACCCCGCCGCACCCGCGGTCCTCACCATGCTGAGGTACACGTAGGACGCGTAGAGCTCCAGGTTGATCTGGCGGTTGACGGCGGCCTCGCAGTCCTGGTGGTAGTTCTGGCGCACCTGAGAAGGGGGCGCTGCCATGGCTGAGGTGCTCCGGTGGGTATTGCGGTGACTGTGTGGGCGGTGGTGATGGGGGGCGCGGCGAGCCCGAGCGCGGCCGGTTCCGTCCAAGCACTGTTGACGCAGGAACCCGCTTCGCTCCGCCGCCGACGCGCTGTGAGGGCGGCCCGCCCGCCGACGCGGTTTTTATACCGGCGCGCTCCAGGCCACGCCCCCACGGAGGGGCGGGGCGTCCCGGCGCCCTTCTGCTGGCCCGGCGTGACTCAGCACCCGCCCAGGCCACGCCCACCCCGGGGGCGGGGCCCGCGCGCGCCCNCACCCCTCATGGAAAATAGGGAAGTTCTCCCGTGTCGGGAAATCCCCCCCAAAATCACCAATCCGGCCATTTCCCCTCAAGCCCTCTGCCAAGCCCGCCGCCAAAGCGTGTCCCACATCCGACATCCTACATCGTTCCGGGGACGGGGGCTCTGCCGCTGCCCCGGGCGGTCCGTGCCAATGCCTGACCGCGCTCTCCGTGCGAAGAAAAAGTTCCTAAAATCCAGGTTAAACCCAGAAAAAGAAGGCCAGATGTCAAAACTGAGCCTGTTGGTAATGAGATGACTATTTCAGCTGCTTTTGGTGCTATCCCTGTCGCTCAGTGTGTGCCGTCATTTATTTTCAATAAACATCGGGTCCTTCAGTCATTCAGTTCAGTCACTGGTTTGCAACAAGCACTGGAGTCTTTTAGTTTCTGCTTTCTTAGGTTTTAACCAGGTTACAAGGGACTAGAAACTGAGATCATCCCATAGCACTGAACTCTGCACTCTAGGCTTTTCCCAAGCCAGTGTTCAATCCTGGTTTTTCCCAAACCAGTGTTCCAGCTGAAATCCATCAGAAATACAATTTATGAAGCCTGTAAACTCAGAATAAATAATTTTCCCTCTACGTACGGAGCCTGTAAACACAGATTAGGTATTTTTTCCTGTATATACTGAGACCATAAACTGAGATTAAATATTTTTTTTCCTCTCACCAGTTCTTTTTACACATTTTTATCCGGTCTTTGACTTTTCCCGGCACTGTGGGATGTCCCACGCGTGACTGCACAAGCGCCTGTGTGTGGGTAAAGGGCAGCACCAGAACACTTTTCCAGACACTCCAAACGCCCTGGAGGGAGCAGGGAGTCTCTGCCTCCCTTTGTTTCAGGGTTTTCTGCTGCTCCTGTCGGTTAACCATCACAAGTAATTAAGATCTGTAAGATAACGTGGGTCATACCTATGCTTCAGCAGGCTGCCAGGTACATTTCAAATCTCCTGATCTCCTCCCACATAAATGCTTATGTAAAAAAAAAAAAAAAAAAAAAAAGTTGTAGCTGCTGGGCAGACTCTTCTTTCAGCGTTTTTTTTCTTTATTGGTGTGTTCACAGTGGAGTGTCTTCACAGCAGGAACATCAAACAAACTACTTCCATAGTTGCAAAGTTTGTAACGGGAATATTTCCTCTGCAGCTCGGACAATCTGTGCCACCCGTGATCGCACGTCAGTAGGATTAGGGAAGTCCCAAATTCTGCTTTTCTGGAGTTGCACAATGCACGTTGTGTTCGATGACAGGAGAATTACGTGGCCAGGAGAGGAAACACGGGATTGCACAGCCATGGGGTTCATGTCTTGGTGACCAAGGTGAAGAATTCACCACTCTGCTCTCATACGGGAATAGGTTCAGCCATTCCCAGATCTTTCCTGTCTCAAATTACTGTTATAATTTCGAATTCACTTCATATTGTTTCCTCATGGCTTGGTTCAGGCCTCCTTTCATGTTGTGCTGCTCTTCATGAAAATGCATTTAAAATAAAATCCCTGAATGATTGAGGTTGGAAGAGAACTTAAACATCATCCAGCTCCACCCCTGCCATGGGCAGGGACACCTTCCATAATCCCAGGTTGCTCCAAGCCCCGTTCAACCTGGCCTTGAACACTTCCAGGAATGGGGCAGCCACAGCTTCTCCGGGAAATCCATTCCAGGGCCTCCCCACCCTCACAGGGAAGGATTCCTTCCTGAATGGGAATGTCACTTGATGGAAAGCCCAGCCTGAGTAAGGTGATGCTTTCAGCAGGCTTCTTTCCAAGAATGCCTGTAAAGTCCTTTTAGGAAAAAACTCTTAACTGTTTAGGAAGAAATTCTTCCCTTATTTTAGTGCCTTTTTACCCCTCAACATTCCCAGCTGCCCAGGGCCTGCCCCATCCTCTCGGCAGCATGTGAGGATTTTGAATTCATGTCCCTCTCAGCTGCTTTCTTGGGCTGAAGTAGAGGCATGTTCATGCTGCCCACAGGCAAAATCAGGGTATTGTCTGCCTACACAAGCTTCAAATTGTTGAAGACAACCCCTGTTTTCCTTTGGATGATATCCCATCAGCAACAATGGAGCAAGCTCTCTTGCTGTTTACAGCTTAGCTGCTGTACACAGGGCACAGGCCCCAAAATCCGCCAGTTTAGGGATAGTAAAGCCGAGCTATAAGCATGCAAAAATAATCAGAGCTTCTTTGGTGGGTGTCTGCATATGATACAGAAGGTTATTAGGTCAGAGATCAAGATATACCCAAAGGGAAACTTTCCATGACTCCTACTCCCACTTTAATATCATTTATCCTGATTGTACCTGTGCCCTTCTCGTGCATGACCTTTCCAAAGGGGCAGAAAAGAGGACTCCTAAACAAATACTGGACAGTATTTGCCCAGAGTAAATTCTGAGACAGATTTTTGCTGATACAGTCCCTGAGCAAAAACCTTGGCAGGTGGCTTAGACATCCGGTTAGACCTTCAGTGAGAGGGCTGCCTTGGTGTGAGCAGAGAGCCAGAATGCCCAGGAAAGCACAAATTTCATTTCTCACCTGTAGAAATGGTTCACCTTTAGCTTTAAAACGCTTGATTTTGCTGTGCTGGTTTAATGGCCAGAATAATAACAGATCCCAGTTAAAAATCAACAACTGTTCCAATTCCAGTAAGCGAGAAAGTGCTGAATATGCCTCAAATGTAAAATCAACAAAAATACAGTAACCTTTTTTTCCCCCTTGCCCCAAAGCTCAAAAGTCCTGTAAATAAGAGAAATTGCATGCAGTCAAATATTTGTTATGGAGCACCTCCACTCCATCCACAAATTTCAGTGTCATTCAGCTTCCAGCCTTTCTGTAAACACAAAAGCAACTCTAACCTTGGCTCCAAGGCTGATCATGTGTCTGGAAATTTGACACTGGTCTCAACTGTGAGCTTTGAAAGCTGTTTACTAAAAACATCTGGGCTCCACTTGCTCTGGAAGTTTAACTGAAAACTCCTTCTTGTAGCTCCTCGGGCAAAACACTCGGTGAAGACTTTTCAGTTTTGTTTCTTGTAGGTGCCCGGATTTTTCCAACTGGGAAACCCGGGATTTAGGCAACCAGTTTTCACTGGGTACTTAGAGCACAGAATGCAAATGACTGGGGTACACAGAGCTGCCAGTTCCTGGAAACACTCTCCAAAGGGAGACAGACAAAGGATGCTTGAAGTTCTGCCGGGAAATTTGCTTTGGAGACTGAACACGAAGCTGGTTTTGTACAGGAAAAAAAGTCCCAAACACAGTTTGCAGTTTGTACTACAGGATTTTGTAGACAAGGAATATAAAACCCTCTTTAGACAGACAAACTGTTTCTGAGTTGTGATAGAGGAGTTTTTCTCTCTGGAGTAGTTTTTTACACACAGCCTGTGTGTAAAAATGCTGTAGGAGATTGCAATTCTCTAATTTTCCCAGAATACCCTTTGATTTATTTTTATTTCTTTTACAAGCCTTGTAAAAATACACTTAGAACCAAGAGAGTGAGGAAGAACAATGTTAATAATACAGTAATTCTGTCGGCATGGGCAGAAGCAGGATCTGGTGAATTTACTTGGATGTGTCACTCCTTTTTAAACTAATTTCCAGACTGACTCCATTATCTGTGAGGGAAAAGCTCCATCCCTGATTCCAAAGGCAGCCTGTGCCCCAGGTGCACGTACAGGAACTTTCACAACACAGATTTGCCAAGCTCCAAAAGCCACACTAAGTGTGATGTTGACATTCCAGCACAGGCCACAATCCACAACATTTGCTCTGTCATGATCCTCCCTTGGTGCCATCCACCTTTTTTTTCCCTGCTCTCAGATTTACAGAGTGTTAAAAACAAGGGGGTGGGAATCACTCCTGTACCCTGTTTCTGTTGTATTGAACTTTTTCTTGAAATACTGTACAAAAACTGCAAATAGACCACCCATCTAAAGTCAACAAGTACGGGGAAATTTCTCAATACAACCACAAAAATCACCTCCTTCCTAGCGTGAATTCCCCTGGAAAACACTGGTGAGTGTTCAGGCCCTCACTGATCACCATGGCAGCTTTCATTCTGGATACACAGGCAAAATGTTGTTTTTTAAAGAAGTTTTACTTGGGAACCAAAGAGACAAACAGGTTTGTCCCCCCTGAGGCCATCAGGTAATTTTGTGAGGACGCACAAAGGTGTTCCTCGGATTTAGTGCAGCGCTGAGTTTGAGCGGACACTAAACCTTCCAGAGGAGGCTGCTTTTATACTCAGACACCCAAAAAGGGATGGGCAGCAAATGCTCTCAAGCATGAGGAGAAGAAACAAGCTTTTACAAGGAGCTGGCAGTTAAAGGACATGCAGCAGCCTGATAAAACACCACAAGAACAAGCAGTGGCCCATGGCTGATCTCTGTCGGGCAGGATGGGCGGAGGGGCACCCCCAAACTGCTGAGCAGGTCTCTCCAGGAACTCATTCCGTGGCTTATTCAGAGGAAGTGAAGGGATTAAACCGATGTAGAGGGATGTTCTCAGCAGAGGTGAGGCACGGGGAAGAGTTTTCTCTGGGAAAAGCTGGTTCCTGCTGTGCTGCGCTGCAAAGGGACACTGAAAACACCCCTGTGGAACACGCAGAGGTGCAGCCAAAACTCAACAGGTTCCACACCCCTGTCCACCTTTCCTGCTGGGTGTTACTTCCTCCTAAGCCAGGTCCAGGCCCTTGGCATCCAGGTAAAAACACTGAAAAGCAGCTCAAGGGGCTCAAGTTGGGCCTAATCCTCTGTGTGCTGCTTGTGGAGCAGCCAGGCAGTGCTGAAGTGTGCAGTGTTGTCCCTGCAAAGTCATCTCGGGATGAGCCGGACACAGCTCCTTCCACAAGGCAGGGAAGCAAGGAAATTGCCCAGAGAGAGAAATAAAACAGGGAAAATGGTCTCTGTCGGGGCAAGAAACATCTGTGACACCTTAAATGGGGTTGGACTTGGGGACCAGGCTGAAGTCGTTGTGCTCAGCTCAGCAGATGTAGGGCCATGCCCACAGATATCAGCATTCCAGCAGGCAATAAAGCAGCGACACAGAGGCCACCCGCTCAGTGGGACAGGGAGATAACGGGGAACAGCCACAGGAACCCCCTCAGCAACCACACGTGGCTGTTTCAGATGCCCTGCTGGGCTGGGCAGAGCCCTTAACCCCAGGCAGTCCACCTTGGCCATCCGGGCTCATGCTCAGCGTCCTGGGAAGATGCTCCTGCTACAAGCTGTGGAGGCAAAGCCCTCAGACTCCCCTCAGACAGAGGAAGGCTCTGCCTGGCCCCAGGAATCTTCCACCCAGTTGCTCTGTGAGTAGCTTGCTCAGTCACGCATGGCCACGAACCTGTCTAAATAGGCAGTGATGACCAAGACTGAAACTCAAATCAGGAACTTTCCAGTCTGACAAGTTAAGAAGAAAAAAAGATTTCCGCTCCACACTTAGCACCGGCCAGGCCCTTCCTTGCCCAGTGTTTTGTGATCTTGATTCCTTGTAAAAGCCTCTAAGAAGGGACACAACCCACAGCAGGCTCGGAGCAAGGCAGCTGAAATAACCCCACAGCCAAAAAGGGGAGGCTGCACTCCTCACACAAACAGCTCATCCCTCATTTGTCGGGTTTCCCTGTCTCCAGCCACCCTGCTGACCCCTCAGGGTGTCTCTGCAGGCCATGAACTTCACGGAAAACAGCATTTTTGGCCAGCTTCTAGGGTTGGCCTGGCCACTGGCCGGGTCTGAAAGCTCCAGAGTCACGAGACACACGGAGGAGCTCAGCGACTCGAGGGCAAAGTGCGATCAGAGAAAATTTGGCCGAGATGCCAAGACCCTGAGGAGCAGGGAGGATGTTCAGTCAGGCCCAGAAGGGAAGGGTTCTCTGACAAAGCATTTTCTCCAGTCAGGAGGTGCAGGTTGAGCAATGGGCTGACACCAGCTGAGACAACAGCCTGGGAGGGAGCAGCGGGATGCAAAACCACGAGGACATCTCTGAGGTCACCAAGGAAAAACAGAGTTTCTGACTGGGGAGAAAAAAGAAGCCAGAATTGCAGCATTGTTACTTAATCCAGGAAACTTTGCTCAACCAAGACCAGCAGGCTCAGCATGACCACACAAAAAAAAGCTGCCAGGCTTTTATTGGAATTCCTGAGTGCCTGCATGCCTGCCCCAGCCGGGTTTAACTAGCAGTGGGCTCTGCCTGGAAAAGGCAATTCCCACTTTATTCCCTGCCTGTGTTTATTCTCATCTGCTCTGGAGTCACCAGGCCCTACTTCCTTCCACATAAATATGAGCATTTCAGGAGGAACAGTGAGGTTGTCAGCCTCGGGAACAAAAGAACATCCACTTCCAGAGTTTTCTGCTGGAAACCCTTCCCCTTCGAATCGCCAGACTTGCTGTGGTGAAAAATTTTGTCCCCACAAAATTCCTCAGGTAGGAAGAGTTCAATCCTTTATTGCTGTGTTCCAGAGGTGAGGAAAGCCGCTCGGTCCAGAGAAAGGAGTAGTTCCTAAACTTATTTCAACCTAAACTGCCCCAAAGTCACGTCACAGAACACAGCCACGCACAGGCCTACAGTGACAAGGATGGGAACACAGCTGGGAATTGCAGAGACTGGAAGGGAAGGAGCAAGGGGATGGAGAATCTGTGTTTTTACAGCCACAGCCAGTGTGAGAGTGCACGGAGAGGCCTAGGAATAGGAAGAGAAAGTGACACCACCATTACTTTAGATCGGCTGGAAACTTTCTCTTCTTGTTCCAGGTCCTTCAGAAGTGGCTTTTTCCAGAAGTCACTGGGAGAAGAAACAGTTCTACCCCTTTCCCCCTGTGACCCTCGGCCATAACCAGAGAGATCTCTGTTTCAGGCAGTTCCTGCTTTCCTATCAGGTGGGAGGATCAGGACTGAGCACCAGCACCTCCAAAAGCAACCAAACCTCCAGGGCGAGGAATTGGGAAGTGGGTGGGATCTCTTCCCAACCATCACATGACTTTTATTCATCCTCCTCCTTGGGAATGAGGTAACATTTTCAGACAACGTGCTTTGCCTGATTATCTACAATAACCAGACTAAGATAGTCATGATTCATTTAAAAAGCATCTTTTTTTTCACCTGCAAAAACTTGTGTCATGCCATAAATCAGGGAATAAATGAAAGGTTAATTAGCTGTGATTGCAGTTCAGTTGCTCTGTGAGGGATGCTGTCCTTTACAGCTCTCTCCATGAAGATTCCAGGAACTTTGTTATCATTCCCAATGTGTACCAGCACTTGGATTACTGAGAGGCTGGTCACAACTCCCAGCACCCTTCCAAGTGACACTTCCACCTCACCTGCCTGCCTGAGGCTGCCTGGAAATGCAGGAACCTCCCTGCTGTGTGCCAGAGCTCCTCTGGCTCACTGTGATCTGGAAGGGGAAGGGAGGGGAGGATAGCAACCAAGAGAAATAGGGATACAAGGGAAAATCCCGGGCCTAGGGTGCCAGGAGACAGGCAGAGAGCTGGGAGAGGGGTGGAGGGAGAAAGGAAAGGCACCTGGAGCCATTTGCCTTTTACAGCCTCTTCCAAGACAGAGAACATGAGAAAAGGGAAGGGGAGGGAAGGGGAGGGAAGGCAAGGGATGGGAAGGGAAGGGAAGACAAAGGAAGGGAAGGGGAGGGGAAAGGGGAGAGAAAAGGAGAGGAGAAAAGGAAGGGAAGGGGAGAGGGAAGGGAACCACCGCAGCACCTGGCCCCGTTCCCAGCCACCAGACTCAGCACGGCCTCCCTCCAGGTAGCCCGGGCGAGGCCCGTGGCACGGGACGGCTGTGGAGCGGGGGGCAGCCAGACTGTCCGGCGTTATCCCGGTTTATCCCGCGTTATCCCGGTTTATGCCGCGTTATCCAGGTTTGTCCCGGGGGGTCCCAGGCCCGGCCGAGCCACGTGGGGGCGCCCGCGCTGCGCTGCCCGGCCGCGGGCCAATCAGCGCGCTCCGTGCGGCGCTGCCCCGGGGCACGCTGGGAATTGTAGTCTCCGCTGCACGGCGGGACGGCGGAGCCGTGCTCACCAGCGGCCTCTCCGCGCTTTGGCGGGGGCTGCTCCAGCACTGTTGTCTCCTCACGGACACTCGGGGACCTGGGGAGGTGTTTTCTGCCATCCCGCAGCGCTGCAGGGATGCAGCGCCGCGGCGATCGGCATCGGTGTCGCGTGGGGATGACGTCAGCGGGAGGTGCGGGCGGGTGTCATGGCCGTTGGGGGAGCTGTTCCCTCACAAACCCCTCAGGCGGGGGAATGAGGGAGGGCGGTGCCCAGGGCTGTGTGAAGAGGAGCGCACGGTGAAGTAATCTCAGTGGAACCTGTGCTAAACACAGGATGTTGCAACAGAGGAGTCAAATTGCATCATCAGTTTTATAAGGAACAGGTGCACACACAACATTTGCTTCCTCTGAGAAATCACTATTTCCAGTGGCAAAAAAAATTTCCTGATTATCACAGATTCACAGACTGGTTTGGGTTGGAAGTGTCAGGAAAATTAATCCACAAACACCAGAGGTTTATGTCCAAAAAGGGACAGAGGAGTCCTCATACTTAATTTGAATAAAGGGAGAGGCCATGGGGCATTCCCCTGGGGTCTCTCAAATTATTAGAGGACACAGCCTCCTTTTTATCCCGATTTCCCGGCCGCATTTCCATCTCTCTTTCCCCACTGGCTGAGGTACTAGAGAGGTACAGGTTTCCCGAATGACCTCATGCAGACCCCCTTCTAATGTATACCTCTCTTTTTCTTTTCCTGTGGAATTTATGGTTCTTCCCATTGCTTCTTTTGTCTCTCAGGATCTATCTTTACCTGTCAGCAGACCCACAGTTTGTTTGTGAAGACGAATCCCTCTCACTCCTTTCATCAATCAGTGGAATTCCTCCCATTGTTTCTTTCACCTCTCAGTATCTGGCTTTTACCTGTCAGCAGACCCACAGTTTGTTTGAAAAGACAGATCTCTCTCATTCCTTTCAGAAGGGATGTGTGTCCATCACATTCCGTGGGCTGAGACACCTTCCACTACCCCAGATTGCTCCAGGCCCTGTCCAACCTGGCCTTGGACACTTCCAGGGATGGGGTAGCTACAGCTTCCCATGGAAATCCATTCACCACCCTCACAGGGAATAATTTCTTCCCAATATCCCATCTAAACCCACCTTACGTCAGTTTGAAGCCATTCCCCCTTGTCCTGTCATTCCATGTCCTTGTCCAAAGTCCCTTCCCAGCTCTCCCTGAGCCTCTTTCACTGGAAGGGGCTCTAAGGTTTCCCTGGAGCCTTTCCTTCTCCAGGCTGGACATTCCCAGCTCTCCCAGCCTGTCAACTCTGTGTTCTTTGGATATGTGAGAGAAAGGAAAAGAACCCCAGGGCAAGCCAAACTCGATACCAGTGTGTGTGTTTTGTAACACTGCCAGCCCCATAACCACCAACAAGCATTTCGTAACACAATTAAGCAGCAACAAAACCCTAATTGTGTTGTGGGATGGGGAACAAGGGCTTGTGGTCTGGAGGCAGAAAGAGATTGTGGAAAAATCTATGAAAGTGGTGAATCTGTCAAGAAAGCAGGATGAGAGCAGGCCTGAAAGATGTTTGGTGAGAGCAGAACAGGCCATAAAAATATGATAAAATATATAAAAATGATATTCCTTTCTCTACAGAGGGTATGGCAGAGCTGGTTGCTAAATAAGGGAAGTATTTTCCCTGTACAAAAGCTTTTCATTTTCCAAGTATAAAATTAAATGCCGTGTCTGATTCTGGGATTTCTCATAAATATTTTGTGCGTTTACTTTCCTAAGGCTGATTAATTCTTAAGCAGCTGATGAAAAGCAAGCCAATAGTGTTGTTTTTAAATATTCAACCCCAAATATCTTTAGATTTTCCAAGCAATTCCCCTCACACTTCTTTTTTACCTGAAACTTGAGTTTGAATTGGACTCAGTCTGCTAAAAAATGAATTCTGGGTATTAATCCGACCTTTCAAGGGAAAGCACCTAATTAAACCCTAACTTCGCAAAAGTTAATACACATTTCTGCTGATGCCAGGATAAATTCTTAGCAGGGTAGATGAAAGGAAGCCTAGATAAGCAGCATAAATCCCAAAATTATAAGTAGTTACCCTTGAGTGAGATAACACAAATCTGACTAAAATGGGGTAAATAAACAACAAGATTTTCACCACCCCTAAAGGGATACATTTCTTCCCAATATCCAATCTAATCCTTCCCTCCTTGAGCTTGAAGTGGTTTAAAGCCAAGTGTTTAAAGGGTGGCCCCAGAGAGGACAAAGTCTCTTCACGAGGAGCCTTGATTCTGTGAATCCATTTTTTGTATAAGAATTTAAAAATATGGAGGAAAGGGAGGAGAAAATGTCACTGACACGCCGGATGCAACTCCTTTTGATTCCCGAAGTCCTGGGAATTTTAAAGCCAGAACCACAGCCCAGCCTGAATTTCACAAGTGGATGCTATTTTTAGAGGAGAAAAAGAAATCAGTCACAATCTCTTTTATGTTGCATATTTTCATATCTGGCAGCACTGTACCAAAAAAAAAAAAAAAAATAGAGAGGGGAAAATGTGCCCTGGTTTCATTGCAAGTAATAAAATCCACACGTTAATAATATAGTTGGGCTTTGCTTAAGGAAAAAAATTAGCTTTTTTGGGGAGAGGCACATCAAGAATTTCAGGAATCCTTTATATTTAGGAATAGATAAATGAAAATGGTCCCTCGCGAGTTACATGAGATTAGCCAAATAATAGGTGAAATCTGATTTTCCGTGGCAAAAGCAAAGTGTGAGTGCACAGAGGATCACTCAAATGGGAATTTCATTGATATAGGGTATTTTTCCTCGATTTATTTGGTGCTGCCTGTGCTCCCAGCCCCGGTTCCAACAGGACAGCTCCACTTCTAGGAATATGAGAGGAGCTCTGTGGTGGTGACTCAGTCCAGGGGTATTGATTTCCGAGAGCAGCCAAAAATAGACGCTCAGGGCAAGAGGATCACAAACTGGGTGAGTGTATTGTGATCCCTCCCTGCTAAACTTTTCCAGTGCTGCCAAGGAAAATCACAGCTGTCTCTTTCTAGTGTTAGAGGCTACTGGGCATGAGGAAAATGGAAGAGGATGTCTCGGGTTTGAGGGATATTTAGGGGTTAGCACGCCGATCGAGGAAGGGCTTACAGCTGATGATAAAGAGGGAACCTCTAATGGACACTTCCCACCAGACCAGGTTTCTCCAAGTCCCATCCAGCCTGGCCTGGAATATTTTCCAGGGATGAGGCAGCCACAGCTTCTCTGGGAAAGAAGGAGAAAAGAAGGAACATATTCCTCGCTGAGCTCCACAATAGCTCTGTCCCAGCTTTTGCTGTGAGCATTATTTGGTCCACTGGCAGCCAACAGCTCCTTACAGTGGATCTTTTCGGGAACACATGGCTCTGGTGGGTGGAGAGGAAGGGAACTGTAGCAGAATTAGACTTGATAATCCAACCTTTCCACCTTCACAAGCCAGGACAGGCATCAAAACCTCCCATCTGGGCACACATTGGAAATCAGGCTCTAGTTTGGTACCTTGGAATTCAGATGCTTCTTTTAAAAGGCATCCAGAGCTTGGAACTGCACACAAGCTGACACCCATCCGTAGGCATCTGTGATGCCTTAGGTTTTAACTTTTATATTTCTCAAATCCTGCACTGCCTGGTGTGTAAGTCTGAAGTTTCCTGTGGCCTGTTAACTTCTGTTCTCTCATGCTGGTCAGACATCACAAACCTCTCTGGGTTTTTACATCGAGGACACCAGGCCCCAAAATGTGTAAACTAAAAAGCGTCTGACGAGGGGCAAGCTTGGGGTAATTACATCATAAACGGAGGTTATATTTGGAGAATTAACCCTGATATGCAAATGAACCAAACTTATAAAAGTGTGAGGAACTCGTGACCTGGGGTCCATCTTGAGTGTAGCCTTTGACTGCCCAGGGTGCACCTTTGAGGGCCCTTCAAATAAATCCCAACCTTTATTCCCTTATTCCTACCTAGTCTCTGTTTTTAAAGGCAAAATGCGGGTATCATCTGTCCATCCAGCTACATTTAGATTCCATCACCTCTGGAAAGAGCAGTATTCTTCAGTCCTTGGGATTGAAGTATTCCCAGTCCTTGGGAGCAGCCACCCAAGACCCTTCATCTTAACAAGCCCTTTTGGGCATCCTGAAGAAGCCTCTAATGATCTTTAAACCTTCTTAGGAAGCTCCTGGTGGACCTCCCTCATCCTTCTAGCCAGCTCCTGGGAACAACTTCACAGGCACTGAGGAGAAGGAAACTTTCCTCCTTGTTAAAGAAAATGAGAATTTCCAAAGCAGTTGGGTTTGTCACAACTTCTCCACACCTTGCCTGGAGAGCTCGTGGCTTGGCCAACACCTCTCCAGTCCTCCACTTGGCTAGTGCAGAAGTTGTGGCAGGAATTTGAAGGATAATTGATCCTTCATCATTATCCTTCACCAGCTGCCCCTGGCCAACAGCTTGTGGTTGGCAGAAGTCCCTCAGAACCTTGTGGAAGTGCCTGGGACATCCCAAGGGGGCCATCAACAGCCATGGCAGCTGATGGACCAGAGTTCAGGTTCCAGAGGTTCTAGTCAGGAGTAAAGTTGTGGATAAAGACAACTCCAACTGCTGTGCCCTGGTTGTGCTGCCGTTCAGAGCCCTGGAAGAGCTGGAACAAGAATTTTTGGGGGGCACATGAAATGCTTCATAAATATCCTGCTCCCAGTTGTAATCTCATTCACACTCATGATTTTTCCTGTCTTTCAGACACCTTAAGGCTGCAATTAATACAAGATCTCATCACAAAATGAAAGCATTTAAAAATCCAGAGACACTTGTAGTTAAATAATAGAGATTTTATTAAACATATCCAATCAGAAACTTTCGGGGTCAATCAAGTGAGGATAATCTCAGCATTTTTACAGAATGACTTAATATTTCTCTACAGAGAAGAGAGGTGGTGAAAAGAGGGGTGAGCTGCAGGAAGCAGCATCACCTCTCTTTCCATTAGGATCTGATGCAGCAAGGAGAGAAAAAAAATAGGAAAAAGGAAAAATGTGGTGGCAAACATGGAACTCTGGAGATTCCAGCAAACATCAGACACCCAGCAAGGAGAGAGAGAGGAGAGAGATGTCAGGCCTGATCTGTAAAACATAACTTAATATATTTGGAGTTTAATTTTGAAAGAGATAAAAACTGCTTTAGTGCGATGTATCTAAGTGTGCCTGAGTACCAATTCCCAGAATTCCTGCCCTAAAATATGCATCCAACACCTGCCTGCTCTCACCTAAGATTCCTCAGTGCTCAGTGGAGAACGACATTCCCAGCTGGACTCTTCTCCTCTTGTGAAAATGACCCAAAGCTGTGCCATGCAATTCTGGAAGTGCACAGCTCCCCCTTCTAACTGCAGAGGGAGCCAAGAGAAGGAGTTTTGAGCCCGGACAAATCTATTTGGATTCCAGCATCTAATTTGCAGATGTCTGAAAGTTAGAGATCAGTCACAAACTGCAGTTTCTACCCAGCTGAGGGTGGAGACTGGGCGAGGCTTTCTTGCTTCGTTAAAGCACTTCTCACCCGGCTGATCACTCTTCTGAGAGCACATTTCACCTCTTTGTTCCTCAGGCTGTAGATGATGGGATTTAGGAGCGGGGTGAGCATTCCATAGAGCATGGAAACGACCCTATCCCGATGCGGGGAATAGGTGAAGGAAGGGCGGACATAGGTGCAGATGGTGGTCCCGTAGAAAAGGCAGACTACGGTCAGGTGAGAACCACAGGTGGAGAAGGCCTTGTGCCAGATCCCAGGGGAGTTCCTGGACAGGATTTCCAGGAGGATGTAGATGTAAGAGACCACAGTGACCACGCAGGCGCTGCTGCCCAGCACCCCGGCCACCGCCAGGATCACCAACTCCCTGCTGCGGGTGGACGAGCAGGAGAGGGCCAGCACGGGAGGAATGTCACAGTAATACTGCTGGAGTTTGTTAGGACCACAGAAGGAGAGCGTGAAAACCAGCGAGGTGTGCAGCAGGGAGTTCAAAAGCCCTGCTGCCCAGGTGCCCAGGGCCAGCTGAGCACACAGCTTGGTGCTCACGATGCTCGGGTACCTCAGCGGGTGGCACACGGCCACGTAGCGGTCATAGGCCATCACTGCCAGGAGGAAAATCTCCGTGCCCACCACATGAATGAGGGAAAAGTGCTGGAACAGGCAGCCGGAGAAAGAAATCTCTTTGTGCTCCAGCAGCAAGGCCCCCAGCATCTTGGGCACAGTGATGGTGGGACATAAGAGGTCCAGCAGGGATAAGTTGCTGAGGAAGAAGTACATGGGGCTGTGCAGGTGGGAGTCGGTGCTAATGGCAACCAGGAGAGTGATGTTGCCCACCATGGTGGCCAAATAAATGAGCAGAAACAGCACAAAGAGAAGCAAACGCACTTCTGGAGCATCAGAGAGGCCCACGAAAACAAATTCGGATACTGTTGAGAGGTTGACCCTCTGCATCTTATCTCTCATTGTGGGAGTGAGGCAGAGGCTTCCCTGGAATGAAGAAGGTGTAACTTAATGACAGTTTTACCCCCATTCTAAAGATTGTGAGGGGTTTTTTTTGTCCGTTTGGAAGTTCAAAACCATTTCCAAGCATTGCCACACTCAAAATCTAAATTTCACCCACATATTCCTAATGCAAAAGGCAAAATGCGGGTATTAAACTGGAACAACCTTAATCCAAAAGGTTACTTTTGGCAAGTTGCCACCTCAGACTGAAGAGCTGAAAGCTGAAGTTACCTTCCCTGTGGTGTCCAGGTTGGACACAGCCCCAGGTAACACAGTGGGGCTTCAAGGGTTCTCTGAGCAAGGGGAGTAGGGTAGAATTCCTTCCAACATAATTGATTTAGTACTAATAGTATCACTAAAAGGGTCTAGATTAGTAACTGAAGCTAAAAATTACTTTTTGAGGGAGTGGTGCTGTCAGAGAAGAATTAAATCCCTGCTAATCAGCAGATAGATGCGTTTTGGGGGGCGTTTTTTCAACTTTTGGAGGAGGCTTGGAACAACCTGGTCTAGTGGAAGGTGTCCCTGCAGGGGGCTGGAAGGAGCTGAGCTTTAAGGTTCCTTCCAACCCAAACCATTCTACAATTTTATATATTAAAAAAAATATATAAAATTTGGTATTCAATTAAAAATCTCCCACTTTTCTATAAATTTTACCCTACATACTTCCATAATAATATTAGGATCTATTTGGAATTTCCCTCCCCCTCCACTTTGCCCAATTCAAAGAATTCTAAACTTGGCAAAAAAGGATCTTCCCATTTACCCAGCGCTGCTCCATGGAATGTAGCTCAGTATTTACAGTAAGGATTTACATACCAGCCCTACAGGGAGGGAGAGCAAAGTTCAGTCCAAATGCCTCCTTTTTGGGACATTTTGGGATTGATTTTGAGTTGGTGGGAATATTGTACCATGTTCTCATTTGTAAGAGATGCAGGGATAAATAGATTGATGAAATATTTTTCATCTGAGCCAGGCTCCTCTGTGGTGTCATGTTCTCCCAGAAGCTCGAGAGGGAGCAAAGTCAGGGCTTAAACTACATAAGAAATATTTAACTCGGCAGGAATAAAAGGCACATCACTTGTTCATCAAATGGGGAACTCATTCAGGTGAAACAGCACAGAAACAACACAGAAATACTCACTGCTACACAGAATTAATAATAGATGATTTATAGTTGTCTGCATCTCCAGGAAACAAAACAATCCTTTTTCTTCTTTCTACGTGTGACATAAAGGTGATTTCACTCTTAAGGAAGAGATGAATCCCCATACAGCAGCGTTGGAATATTCACATCAGCACTGGCACGAGGGCTGGCTTGGCTGCAGGAGTAGGCACCTCTCTTCTTTAATGAGGTTTTGTAAATATGAGGGAGTGTCTGGGGACAAGTGTCTCTGAAGCTTTTTTTGGATGTTCCCTTAATTGCATGGATGAGGGGTTTTTCAGAATGTTGCCAAAAGGGGGCTAGAAATCCAAGGAACCAAAATTACCAGCACTATTTTGAAGAGGCAACAAAAAATTCCCCCTTGGTTCCATTAAGCATCCACACGTGATTTATGGGAATGCCACTTCCCATGTGATGTCCGGGACTGGGAACAGGCCTGTTCCTATTCCAGCAATACCTCACCATAAATTCTGTGCTGTTCACATGAATGACTCTGGCTGTCAATCCTTCTTCCAGCCTGTTTGCTGTGTTTGCAGGGCGGGACTCCCGGAAGATGAAGGATTCTGCGTCTTACATGGGCAAACACTGATAAGACAAGAGGAAATAGTTATAAACTAAAAGATGAGGGGTTGAGATTGGCTAGTAGGAAAAAAATTCTTCCCTCTGAGGGCCTGGCATAGGTTTCTCAGAGAAGCTTTGGCTGCCCCTTGATCCCTGGAAGTGTTCCAGGCCAGGTTGGACGGGGCTTGGAGCAACGTTTCTTGCAGTTTTGCAATAAGGAAGTTTGTAATAAACCCAGATGCCAGAAAGAGAACAAAGAGAGCCATCCTTCACCTCTGCCTTCCAACCTGAACCATTCTGTGATTCTGTTCCCCTCATGAATCTTAAATGCTTCTCTTGGGGTGGGATGCACTGGCCCCATCCAGGTGCCACTCACCCAGGGTTATTTTTGGGCTGCTGGCTCTCAACCCTACACCTAAGCTGTGTATTTGCAGGGATAATCTTAGCAGGGTTATTAGAAGTAGAAACACAGGACAGTCTTTGAGGTAAGTGTTCTGCCTCGGGGGAAATAAATAAAAATTATATTGCATTATATTTTATTATTAAAAGTCATTTAAAAAAACCCCAAAAGAAACAACAACAAAAAACACCCCTCTGTTTGCAGAATCCAGATGTGCACTAATTGATGATGTGCTGGATTAGGCCCCTCTTGCCCTGTTGCCCACCCCTCCCTGCCATCCCCAGTGTAGCACAACCAAAGTGGTTTGATTTTGACCACTTCTGGGACTCTCCAGCTTTGTCGTCATTTGAGATTTCCATCTAGGAATGCTTACGATGAGCCCAGACTGATTAGAGCCTGCTGAAAATGCTCCCTTTTCTCTGATGTCCATTTGTGTTTCAGTCCCACCTTCCTTAAATAAAATTGATTAGTCTGGGCTCACTTCAGGTTTTCTGGAGTTTGACAAAAGCATTGTAGAGATCCTGCTGGTTCTCCAAGGATTTTTTTCCCTTTGAGGCCATTTTTCACTGTCCTCTAGGTGAGGGCAATAAACCTGAGGGTGAGCTCAGAGAGCTGATAATTTCCAGGAGAGAAAGAACTCGGGATTTTAATGGTGCGCGCTGTAGCCAATTTACACACAGGGACGAACTCAGCTGCCAAAGCTGCACCTTTGCAATTTGTCAGGCACCAACTTTTTAACAGCATCTTCTGAGACCTTGTTAAAGTCGTCCCAAGATATTTCCTGGGGAGAAAAATCAGTTGTATTAAATTGTTTGTCTTCATAGAATGGTTTGGGTTGGAAGGGGCTTTAGAGCTCATCCCATTCCAACCCCCTGCTGTGGGCAGGGACACCTTTCACTGGATCAGGTTGCTCCAAGCCCCTTGTATTAAGATACCAGCTCCCCAAAATATGGAACTTTAATTTATTTTATCAAAATTGAAGCAATTATTTCAAATCAATTCACTGTTGATGCCCCACATTTATTCCTGGTGAACGAATTGACACCAGCAAAATAACTGGACCACAGCTCCAACTGGCCTTGCATTGGTTCATAAATAAAATATTTATAAAAGCTTTATCAAAATCTTTTTAAAAATTATCATAGTGATAAATCTTTATTTTTCTCAATTGAAGTTTACATTAAGTTGACCTGGAGGACATTCATTTTTCAGCATTTCTCTCTAATACTAAAAAAAACTTCTCTTCCAACCCAAGCCATTCTGTGATGATCCAATGATGATTCTGAGCAGAAATTCACCATTAAAAAGAAATTTAACTTGCACCAAGATTTGGAAATCTCTCTTAACCAGGAGGATCAATGACTCACTGATGCTTCTGATCCTCCTTTTCCTACAGGTGTGGGAGTGAGGGCTAATTTAAGACAGCGCGGAGAGACAGAGAAAGTGGAAATCATCGTGCTTCCTGTGCAGCAATCTAGATTGGATATTAGAAAAAATTCCTTCATAGAAAGGGTTTTCCAGCCCCGGAACAGGCTGCCAGGGGCAGTGGTGGTGTCACTAACCCTGAAGGGATTTAAAAGCTGTGTGGATGTGGCACTTGGGGACATGGGTTAGTGGTGGCCTTAGCTGCCCTGGGGAATGGTTGGATTTGATGATCTTAGAGGGCTTTTCCAACCTCAGTGATCCCATGATTTTATTTAGGTAGGATTGGTGCCTTCTCCAGCTACCTAGAAACAGAGACTAGACAGGAGTAAGGGAATAAAGGCAGGGATTTATTTGAAAGGCCTCATAAGGTGCGCCCTGGGAAGCCAGAGGCTGCTTCCAAAATGGACCCCAAGATGGACGATGAGTCACGAGTTCTTCACGCTTTTATAGGTTTGGTCCATTTGCATATCAGCATAAATTCGCCAATTGAAACTTCAGCTTTCTTCAATTTCTCCACCTCTCTAGAGGCCTCAGTTTACACCTTTGGGCCTAGGACAGTCTGAGTGTCCTTGAACAGCAAGCTCAGAGAAGCTTTGTTGTGTCTGTCTGGCCTAGGAGAGCAGCTAACGAGCTACAGGAAACTTCAGAGTTACACACCAGGCAATACAGAATTTGAAAAAATATAAAAGTTAAAACCTAAGGCATCAGGATGAATCCAATCCTAAATCATTCTAGCACAGAGAAACTAATGGTGTTCCTCTCATGGCAGCCGCTGAACTTCTATCTCTGATGGATTTGGTGATGTAGCTGCTGCCCTCATAGAGGCAGTTTGGGTTGGAAGGGACCTTATAGACAATCCCATTCCAGCCCCCCTGCCATGGACAGGGACACCTCCCACCAGCCCAGTTTGCTCCAAGCTCTGTCCAACCTGGCCTTGAACACTTCCAGGGATGGGGCAGCCACAGCTTCTCTGGGCAACCTGTGCCAGGGTCTCACCACCCTCACAGGGAAGGATTCCTTCCCAATATCCAATCTAAACCCACCCTGTGTCAGTGGGAAGCCATTCCCCCTTGTCCTGTCACTCCAGGCCCTTGTCCAAAATCCCTTCCACTCTCTCTCATTCCTCTACATATTGCGCCTCGTATGATTTTAATAATTCTCTTCTGTGAGAGAATTATGACTAAAAATATTCTCATATGTCTAAAGAGAACCCTACAAGCAAAATCAGCACCATCTCTACCTTCCGGTGTTGGTGGGTAAATTTGGGGACACTTAATGCATGTGCCTCTGCCGTCTGCTGTCACAGCAGAGAAGCAGCACGTCAGAGAGGGAGACAAGCCTCGTCCTGGATTCATTTATTTATTTGAAAATTATGATCCCACACGAGTGAAAGTGTTGAGGAAGTTTGGGGTTTTCAGCATGGATTTTAAATATTTTTAATATTAACAGTTATACATGTATATAAATAAATTTATGCATAATTTGAAGTCTGGAGGCTTTAGCCACTAAGTCATTCGTGTGTAGGAGTAGAGTAGGAATGTAACTCCAGGTGTAACTCTGGGTGTAACTCTACGTGTAACTCTGGGTGTAACTCCAGGGTTCTGCCAACCCAGCTTGTCTCAGAAGGCCCTGCAGCGCTTCCACAGTCTCCACATGGATTCCTTCACCTCGCTGCTCCTCAGGGTGTAGATGAGGGGGTTCATCATGGGCGAGAAGGTCGTGTAGATGATACAAACGTACTTGTTGGAGGGCAAGGTCCCAGCAGGCCGCAGGTAGGTGAAGATGCAGGGCACGAAGACCAGGGTGACGACCATCACGTGTGAGGCACAGGTGGACAGCGGCTTCCAGTGCCCCTGGGAGAGGTGAGCCCGGACCTTGGCCAGGATGAGCGCGTAGGAGGCCACCAGCACCAGGAAGCAGCCCAGGGATATGAGGCCGCTGTTGGAGGCCATGAGCCACTCGGTGAAGGCGGTGTCGGCGCAGGCCAGGCGGACCACGGGCAGCACGTCACAGAAATAGCTGTGGATTGTGTTGGGGCCGCAGAAGGGCAGCTGGAGCACAAGCAAAATCTGGACTATGGAGTGGATAAAGCCCCCGACCCAGCAGGCAGCGACCAGGGCCCAGCAGGCCCTGCGGGCCATGATGGCCGTGTAGTGCAGGGGCCTGCAGATGGCTGTGTAGCGGTCGAACGCCATCACCGTCAGGAGGAACATCTCTGAGGAACCCACGAAGTGCAGGAAGAACAGCTGGGTCATGCAGCCCTCAAAGGCAATGGCCTTGTGCCCCGAGAGCAGGGCCACCAGCACCCTGGGGGCAGTGACAGAGGTGTAGCTGATATCAATGAAGGACAGGTGGCGGAGGAAGAAGAACATGGGCGAGGAGAGCTTGGGGTCAGTCCTGACTGTCATGATGATGAGCAGGTTGCCCAGCAGGACCATGGCGTAGGCCAGGAGGAAGAGGGTGAAGAAGAGGAGTTGCAGCTCCCAGGTGTCGGAGAGCCCCAGGAGGATGAATTCAGTCACCTGGGAGAAGTTGTCCTGTGCCATCACTGCAGCTCAGGCTCCCATGGCACAGGTGTGGGGCTGGCCAGGAAGGGAAGGGAGTGTGCTCCAGCTCCAAGGCTCATGGATGGTGTGAGCCGGATGCATTTGCTGCTGCAGAAAGCACAGTGTCATGTCATAAATGACAGAAAGCAGAGT
>VYXC01007310.1:292888-305640 GCA_013397175.1 Platysteira castanea
GCCCCCCCCCCTCTGCCGCCCCCCCCCCCCCCGCACACACTTCTGTCCCTATTCAGGTCTCTGGCACGTCCACATTGACCTTCTCCCCTGAACTCACTCTGACCACTATTTTCCTGTGTTGTAGTTGGTGTGCTCCTATTCCGTCAGGGAGAAATCACAGAATCATGGAATTGTTAGGGTTGGAAAAGCCCTGTAAGACCATCGAGTCCAGTCATGCCCCCAGCACTGCCAAGCCCTCCACTAAACCATGTCCCCAAGTGCCACATCCATACAGCTTTTAAATCCCTCCTAGAATGGTGATTCCAGCACATCCTGCTCTCAGATAACAAGAGTGATGAATGCTGGAAAAATGCTGTGCTGTCCTTTTACCTGCTGGAAATTTGAGGTGCCAGCATGGAAGTAAATGCTGCTGATCTCAAGCATGAGCTGTTCCCTGTTCTGATCCTAATGGCACTGCTCTAAATTAAGGAAAGCGCTCTCCAGGTAGCTTATCCACTCTGAAACTGGGAATACATGCACAGAGACCAGATGTGGAAGGTTCCTCACTGGAGAAATTAGGGTTTCTAACAGCAGAAGCTGCAAAGCCCTGCATGGTTTCTCCATGTCTTTAAATTTTAAAGTAATTTTTGAAGTTCTTCAGTGGACAAATACACTCACTGTCCTGTAGAGGTTAAAATGGGACCAGAAGAGGAATGCACATTTCCATTTGGAATCCTACCAGGAAATTCCTTCACTGCTTGTTTCTGCCGAGTAGTTTATAACTCAACAAGCAGGAGGTTTCAAGTAAGAAACCAGATGTCTGTGATGCCAACAGCATTAAATAAAACTGCCTTAAAGGATCTAAAAGGCCAAATCGTTAGACAGGGTACATTAACAGGACACAAACACACTGTCCTCTGGTGTGTTGAATATTCACTGTATTTCTTCCACTCTCTTTTTGGGAAAATTTCAGTTTAAAGCCAATGCTTCCCTGAAGGAGTTGCAGTGATATCCAAGCCAGAGTGTGTCACTGATGTGTAATAACAAGCTTTGGTTATTTAGCAGAGGAGGGTGGTGGAAATAACACCCAGGTCCTGGACGTGGTGTGGAACACCCCATAAATACAGCTGTGGTGACACCGGGGTAGTGAATGAGCTGGTGGTGAGCCTCCTTTACTGACAAACACCCACAAATCCACCTTTGCAGAATTCCCATGCAGTACCCAAGGATCACTAGTGCGTGACATCCCTGGAAGTGCTCAAGACCTAGCTGGATGGGGCTTGGAACAACTTGGTCTATGGAAGGTGTCCCTGCCCATGGCAGGGGGGGTCAGAACAAGATGAGCTTTCAGGTCCCTTCCAACACAAACCATTCTGGGATTCTAAATCTGTAACTGGTTTTTAAATTTTTCTTTCCTAAATCATAGAACAGACATCCAAAAAGTCACTCACCAGCAATGCTGCTTTGCAAAGGCAGGATTTCAGTGGGGCCTGAGCAAAGCAAAGGAACAATCCCAGAACACTTCCACAGAGAGTTCACTTGCTGTGGCTCTTCTGACAGCCTCCCCAAACCACTTCAGGGGGTTCCATCAGAACCTCTCAGTTCCATCAGAAACCCTCTGCCAGTTGCTGCTCTGAAGTTGTGAAAGCAGCTCTGTATCTCTGCCAGCTCTGAGCCCTGAAAAGAACAGCCCAACCTTCTGTATTTCCCATTCTGCCAAAAAAGCAACCTCCAGGATTGTCTACAAGTACAATTATTTCTGCAGCAGAAATAGTTTGAGTAAATCACACAGCAGAAGCACAAGACTATCAGGAGTAATGAGATCCCAGAGGCAAAGGGAGTTTTGTCAGAAATCATCAGTGGGCAAGGAGCTAAAATTGTTCTCTGGGTAGTTATTAGTGTAGTCTCTGGAGAGAGATGTCAGAGTAAAAATGTCTCTTTACATGGGACATCTATATAAATTCATATAAATGGACATAAATTCTGCTTTCTGCCCTAATATTTCTCATCTGCAGTCTTATTTCTTATTAACTTGCTCTTACTACTGCACCTTGACAGCACAAAGGAAATGTATCACCGATGTTATCCCTTTGACACCTGACTTACAAATTTAAAAGAAGTAACACAGGAAATCACAAAAATGTACAAAGGTTCGTGGTGAGCCTTTCTCGCTCACTAGGTATTTTTACTGACACAGTGCAAAGCACAGTGGCAACTTTTGAGCTCAGGTATGAAATTCTTGTAAGAATTCTTGGCAAAGTGTAGAGGAGCCCGACGCTGTTTCCAGTGACAGCTTCCATAAGCTATGGGTGAATATTTGCTCAGCAGCACCCAGAAGTGAGACCTCTAAAAAAACCCCACTGGCGTTCACCTCCAAAGCATTAAAAAATACATTTATTTTATATAGTGCTCTGTTGGGCAGAGATAGGTGGAGTAGATAGAATTACAGGATAATTATGGAATTGTGGAATAAGTGTTTGGGTTGGAAAGGACCTTAAAGACCATCTCCTTCCACCCATTGCCGTGGGCAGGGACACCTTTCACTTGACCAGGTTGTTCCAAGCCCTGTCCAGCCTGGCCTGGACCAGGGCAGAAAGGATTTGATGCAGTGGGAGAGGAAGGGGAGAAGTTTCCCCTCCTGTTCCTTCATCAGCAAACCACCAAAGTAGCTCTTAATAGCAGGGGTTTTTGGGTTTTTTTCTTATGGGATGCTGTACCTGGACAACATTTTCAGTATTTTTAACAGTATTTATTTAAACACTGGTGTTGCAGTTGCTCAGGAGGCCATGGTCTGGGCCTGTGCTGGTTGATGAGGAATAGAAAGGGAATGCCAGAGTTCCCAATGTCTTTCCAAAGGAAAAATGAATGTTTAGTGCCTTCCTAATTACAGCAGGAGCCAAGGGCCAGCTGTCCTTTGAAAGGCAGGTTTTGGGGCGTTGCCACAGAAGAAATTACAGCAAAAGATGCTTGATATTCTCCGATCCTTTGGAAACATGACCACAGCCCTACCCCTCCCCATGTCTGCTTCCCACTTTCCTCCTGCACAGTTTCCTCATGGCTCCCTTCACCTCCCCATTCCGGAGGGTGTAGATGAGGGGGTTGAGCATGGGTGTGATGAGCGTGTAGAACACGGCCACATTCCTGTCCTTGGACAGGTCACTGGACGGACGGATGTAAACAAACGTGCAGGGCCCAAAGAACAGGATCACCACAGTGATGTGGGACCCACATGTGGACAGGGCCTTGTGCCACCCCGCCAGCGTTTTGCCCCTCAGGGAAACCAGGATGACCACGTAGGACACGACCAGGATGAGGAAGCAGCTCAGGGTTATGAGCCCGCTGTTGGCCACCGCGGCCAGGCCCATGGGGCGCGTGTCGGCGCAGGCCAGGTGGAGCAGGGGGTGGACGTCGCAGAAGTAGTGGGTGACTTTGTTGGGGCCACAGAAGGGGAGCAGGGCGGTGGGAAGGGTCTGGAGGGTGGAATGCAGGAAGCCCCCTGCCCAGGAGCCCCCCACCATGCGTCTGCACAGGCGGCGGGACATGAGCGCGGGGTAGCGCAGGGGCCGGCAGATGGCCACGAAGCGGTCGTAGGCCATGGCTGTCAGGATGAAAATCTCCGTGCAGCCAAAAAAATGAAGGCCAAAGAGCTGCCCCATGCAGCCTGCAAAGGAGATGGTGTTGTTTTCCACCAGGGAGCCAGAGATCATCTGGGGAGCTGTGACAGAGGAGTAACAAACATCTACAAAGGACAGGTGGCCGAGGAAGAAGTACATGGGGGAGTTCAGGTGCCGGCTGCTCATCACAGTGAGAACTATGAGGAGATTTCCTGCCACTGTGAGCGTGTAGAAAAGCAGGAGCACCACAAAATATATTTTCTGCACCCTTTGGTTCTCTGAGAGGCCCAGGAGAATGAATTCCTTCACGCTGCTGGAGTTTTCCATGCTAATCTGCTGGGTGACATGCAATGCAGAGCCTGGAAATATGGAAAGATAGAGACAAAAGGATTAATCAGTTTTTTCATTCTTAAAAATTAATTCTTTATCAGAAATGCATTATCTCTAAGAAATATATAGGATTAGAATTAAGTTTATTAAGTGCTTTTAGAATTTGGTTGGGTTTTTGTTTGGTTTTTTGTTGTTCTTCCCCCTCTACATATTTAATTTGCCTTGCGTGAGGCGCAACCATAGAATCAGAGACTCCTGGGATGGTTTGGGTTGGAAAGGACCTTCAAGACCACCTAGTTCCAACCCCGCTGCCATGGGCAGGGATGGCACCCACTAGATCCTTCTGGATCCATCTGATCTGGGCTTCTATTTTATGATTTTAAAATAGAGCAAAATCAGAAACTCCTGTACAGGCAAAAAGCTGATCAAGCACCCACAGGAAATGCTGAAATGTGAAAAATCAAAATTGCTCTCAAACTCAAAAAAATGAAGCCTAAAGAGGAAGTTGGGAAAGTTTGGGACTTTTCCTGTGCTTGCGGTTTTACTGGCAGGAGGTAAAAGGTACTCAAGAAAGGGGGTAAAAGGGGATCTTAACTCTAAAATCATCTTTTCAGTCACTGACTAGAGGTATATGATGTAGTGCAATCAGTGGCAGTATGAAATAAATACGATGTGGATTGTTATAATTTAATAAAAAAGGATGAGGAATTGTACCATCTCCTTACTGCAAGGGTTTTCCCCTAAAATCTCAGGTGGTTAATGGAAAAAAAGAATTAAATAACCTGATTTGGGACTGCAAAACCAGTTCTGCACATGGTTACAGCCAAAGAGAGCCAGAGATGGTTGAAAGCTTCAGGGGAACTTTCTTTTTGTAGTTTCAGATTTGTCAAGAAGAAGGAGGGGAGCGGGGCAGGGAAGAGGAGAGGAAATCAGGAAAATGAAAGAAAAGAGGAAAGGGAAAAAATCCTGGAAAACTTACCTCCTCTATGTTTGTAGCTCTAATTTTTTGTGTAAGGGCTGTCAGAATTTATGTCCCCAGCATCTCCCTTTCCTGGTAGAGGCTTTAAAAAACATAGAACAGCTTCTGAAAAGCTTCCAACACTTGCTTAGGAGATGTCTTTTACTTTTATAATCCCACCTCATTTAATTCCTTGCTTTCCTGTATCACCAAGTGCATCCTGGCTTTTCCTGTCCACGTCAGAGCTGCTTGGAGGGAGTGTGGGCACTCAAAGGTGCACACACAGCCCAGCAAACAGAGAGAAAAAAACTGTTTAAGTAACTTTCCTCAACCGTCTCTAAGGAAATCTCCCACCTCCAGGGCTTAATTTCCTGTTTACGCAGAGCTCCTCCACCTTCTCCAAGGAAATCTCCCACCTCAAAGGGCTCTTGGGGCTGGAGGAAGGAGGTGTGAATGCTCAGAGGTGGGAAGGAGAAATTAATCCCGTCTTGCCAGGAGAAGTTTAGATTGGATTTGAGGAAGAATTTCTTCGCTTGCAGGGTGGTCCAGCCCTGGCACAGCTTGCCCAGAGCAGTGGTGGAGTCACCATCAGCCTGGAGGGATTTAAAACGTGTGGATGTGGCACGTGGGGACACGGGCTAGTGGTGTCCTTGGCAGTGCTGGGGGAATGGTTGGACTCCATGACCTTGGAGGGCTTCTCCAACCTCAACAATTCCATGATTCTTGGAAATAACAGCCAGTAGATTAGCTGAATATGAAACTGGGCAAGCATGTGATGTGACCTGGTTGAGTTAACATTCCCAGACTCTGCCTTTAATTCACGCTTTGTGCTTTTCCCAAGCGTGAAGGCCCCTTAGATCTATAGCTTTGACTTTATAGCATTGTGAGTAATAAACCAGGACTTTTAAACCATTGTATATCCCAAAAAAAGCCCTCATGAAAATAAAGTAATCTGAGAGGTTTCTAATAGTAACTAGAAGAGAGACAGAAGGTGGCTTGGGTCATTTCTTGATGACCCTCCAAGTCCCTATTTGCCATGAAATTTTGTCTCTGGTAGCCTATGGAATAAAGCCTTTTGGAAGAACTTGCATGTTTCAGCAAAGGTCAGTGAAGTAAAGAGTAAGTAAAAAAAAATCCTTCTTTTGCAAACTAGGAAACTGAGGGAAGGGAGGAAGTCAGCTCTTGTACATCTGTGGAAGTCAGCTGAGTTGAGCCTTCACCACTCCAGGCTTTCCTCTGGGAAGAAATGGATCTATTCACCTGATCAATTAGGGGAAATGGCTTTAAAATAACAGAAGGTGGGTTTAGATGGGATATTGGGAATAAATCCTTCGCTATGAGGGTGCTGAGGCCCTGGCACAGGTTGCTCAGAGAAGCTGTGGCTGCCCCATCCCTAGAAGTGTCCAAGGCCAGGTTGGAGCAACCTGGGATGGTGGAAGGTGTCCCTGACCCTGGCAGGGGGTGGAACTGGATGAACTTTAAGGTCCTTTCCAACCCAAACCATTTCAAAATTCGATGAATTTGTGCATTACTTCAGCTCAAACTCACCACTGCTCTGAAGTTTACTGTGTGTTTTCAACTTATGATTTATGGACATCAATAAATAGTTTCATCCACTGCCCATCCCTTTGTTTTGCTGATATTCATTGGAATTTAGAATGGCCCAGTAACAAGAAAGGCATTTTCAATGTCTCCCAACATGGAATGCCAGCAATCCATGCAGAGAAAGTGGAAACCCTCAAATTAATGAGGGGGTTAAATACTGCTCTGGGTGAAAATAGTATTTTAATTTAAATATCATTTTACACCATAGCCTGGAGTCCTGGCCAGGTTAATGAGGGTTGCCGTAACCACTGTAGGAAATAGGATTGGGTAAGAAAGTAAAAACAGTCTTACAGTCTTTGGGAAAGGAAGAGGAAGAACAGATGACAACAGAAGCTGAAGATGTACAAATATGTTTCTGACCTGCTAAGCGAATTCGGGCTGGATCTGCCCGTTCCTGTGCCCACTGACACACATGGCAGCAATTTGGGTGGTGTCACACTCCTGTCCCTTTCCTTCCCTGGCCCAAGGGACTAATGGGGGAAGCCGGTATCTCCCCAAAATAGATCCCTGTAAGGATGCCAGGAAAGGAGAGAGGTGTTTTCCCTGTTTTCAGGTTGGCAGGTGGATCTGGGTGGCTCGTGGACATGGAGTGTGTGTGGGGAGGAGTGGGATGTTGTGGGTTCTGCCCGGGTAAGAGACACCAGGTGGGGAAGAGCCCTGAGTTTGAGGTGCTGTTCAGGGGGAAGTTGTGAAACTGGAAGTGAAAGGCATGAGGCTGGAGGGATTTTGTGAAATCGGAAGTGCCTGAGGTGTTGAAGGACAGTGCTGAAAGCCCATGGGCTGTGAAGGTGCACTGAAAGAGCTCCTGACCCCAGAGTTCCGTGTTGAGGGCAGCACAAGCAGGGGTTGGGCATCTGGAACTGCTGAGGTGGGAAGTTTGGGTGCAAGGTTGGATGAAGTGGCAGGGACTGCAAAAGGTGCTGAACTGTGCTGGGAGAAGCTGTGGGTCAGAAGAGGACACTGTGGTGATGGGTGTGTGACGACTGGGCAGGGACAGGAGGGAAGGAGAAGCACTGAGGGAGGTTGTGAAACCTCCAGTGAAGGTGTTACGGGAGAGGACTTAAAATTTCTCTACCTGAGCAGCACTAAAGCCTCATCTTCAGGGGCTGTGAAACCAGAGCATCTCAGGGCCTCGAGCAGGACACACCACCAGTGCAAGGTCTGTATGGACACCTCTTGCAAGAGCGGCTGAGGAAGGGAGAAGTAGTTAAAAAATAGAGTTTCCATGACACTGCAAAGAGGGGAGGGGGAAGTGGTATGAATCTGAGTGGTCATAGACACGCAGAGGAGGTGTTTCCCCCCGTGAGTGATTGGCTGCCTGGAGGGTCACGCTGAAAGCACCATGGCTTTTTAAACAGTGGCTGCCCAGCCCAGCGCTGCAGGATGACACGAGGACTCGAGCTGCACCCTCTGTCACACGAGCCAGGGGACAGCACTGCCAGGCACAGGCGCTGAAATTCCCAGGAAGCCACAAAAAGGTGAGAAGTTCTGAGATGGGTCTTTGCTGCTGCACTCTGATGGTTTCTGTCAGGCTTTGGGGAAGGGAGGAGAAACAAAACCAGTAGAGGAAAAAAGATCAAATATTTACTTCTCCTGCTGGACAGAAATTTGCTGTAGGTCAGGAATTTATGATAATAATTTTCAATGTAAGGAGAGCTTCATTCCAGGGACTCTTTTCCCTGTAGAAGTGCTCTTGAGCTGCTCTAAATGCACCTCTGTAATATAAAAAGCCATTACTCAGAGGTCTGGCATTACAACAGCCCAGTTGTCCATAGTCTGAGACATTTTTGTGGGGTCAGGGTTGTTCTCAGGAACTACAGGCAGGATTTGCAGGCAAACCACAGGGAGGATGTTTGGTCTCAAGGGAGAAAAAGACCACCTGGACTCAGGCTGAGGAGAGCTTTCACTTCTTAGTTACATTTAGGAAGTAGATTCACATCTTGAATGTGTCTTGGAGATGGGAATTCAGTCTTTCCAAGGGAATATGATAAATAAATGAGAACGGTTGGTGACTTTTGCAGTGTTCTTCTCCACGGTCTGCAGAAGTCAGAGAAGGATTTCTTCACTTCTGTTACAGCAGAAGGCAAAACTATTTTTGTCATTTACCCATTGCAGCCATTTCTGCTCCTGGCAGTCTTCATGCACACACAGCACCTTCCAGTGCCTAAAGGTGCTCCAAGACAGCTGGAGAGGGACTTTGGACGAGGGCCTGGAGTGACGAGAGAAGGGGGAATTGTTTTAAACTGGAAGACGGTGGATTTTGAATTAGATCTTGGGAGGAAATTCTTCCCTGTGAGGGTGGTGGGGCACAGGTTGCCCAGAGGAGCTGTGGCTGCCTTATAACCCTGGAAGGGTCCAAGGCCAGGTTTGATGGGGCTTGGAGCAACCTGGTCTGTGGAAGGTGTCCCTGCCTGTGGCAGGAAGTTGGAACAAGACGAGCTTTGAGATCCCTCCCAACCCAAACCATTCCGTGATTTTATGGCATGACCAATGGCACAAAGCCATTTAACACTGGGAAATAATCACCTGTCGTTCCCTGAACCCCCAGGGGAGAGAGATGCCCCTGTGGAGGCTGCAGTGTGGTGAGACAAAGCTTAGGTGGCACTCAGATATTCACAACCTCTTCAAATCGAGTGGGAGTTTGCACAGAGGCCAGGAAACCACTTAACCACCAGACCTTCCTCTGTTCTCGCAGCAGATAAGCTGCGCAGAACTTGAGGGTGTTTCTGCTCATTTCTGCAAAAATACGATCATTTGTGGCCAGCCCCGGAGCAGGGTGTGAGGGGGGAGCAGCCACAGGGCTGCTCTCCAGAGTCTTCCTGTTAGAAGTGCTCAGGGTGCCACAAGAGCTGAGGATGGCATCATGCAGCTCTGCAGTGCCAGGAGCTCCCTGGTTTCAATCAACCCCAAAGGAAATCACGGAATCCTCAAATAATTCAGGTTGGAAGGGACCTCAAAGCCCATCCAGTCCCACCCCCTGCCATGGGCAGTGACACTTCCCACTAGCCCAGGCTGCTCCAAGCCCTGTCCAACCTGGAATTCCTTGAAATTCCCTGCACCACACACTTCTCCTGCCTCTATCCATGGGGTCAGCGTGCCGGGGGTGCTGGGATGGAACAGCAGCGAGTCAGTCTGTCACGTTCTGGGTGCTTTTGGAAGTCTGTCTCCATGTGTGCTGCCACACCACAAAGAGAGAACAGAGGATTCATGCTGGCTACATGGGTTAATGATTCACACCTTCCCAGAAAACCCCATTTTTTTGTTCCTCTCCTCTTTTTAACTTCTTTGCCTTCCGTGTCCCAGTTAACAGCTGGTTGAGAGGCAGCAGAGGAACCACTATATTTGTTCTCTTTCAGACCAAAAAAAAGGTGTTAAACCCATTTTTTTTCCACCCTCAAGATTTTCAATCAGATCTCAGTCCCATGGGGAAGGAAACAGTGACCTAACTCAGGGAATGGGGTGAAGAAGTTATCAGAGCCACAACTCCCATGTCCTGTGAGGACAAGATATTCTGTGGTTTCTTACATGTGGTTTTTGCAGTTTCTGAGGGAGAAACTGAGGGCCCTGCCAGACCAAAATGTTTATTTGTTACTGTACCTGGGACCCAGGAGAACCACATCAAATGGCACTTTATTAAAATAGAAATCACTCGTCCATATAAAAAACTACCAGTTGTTCTCATGGAATCACAGAATTCCAGAGTGGTTTGGGCTGGAAGGGACTTTAAACATCATCCAGTTCCAACCCCCTGCAATGGGCAGGGACACCTTCCACTATCCCAGGTTGCTCAAACCTGGCTTTGGACACCTCCAGGGATGGGGCAGCCACAGTTTCTCTGGGCAGCCTGTGACAGGGCCTCCCCACCCTCCCAGGGAAGGATTTCTTCCCAATAACCCATCTAAACCCACATTCTGTCAGTGGGAAGCCTTTTCTCTTTGTCCTGTCACTCCAGGCTTTTGGTCCCTTCCAAATCAAATTATTCTGTGATTCCATGAAATCAAGTTCTGGCTACAAAGCCTCCTAACAAACCCAGGAACTGCTCTAGAAAAGTCACCCTGGAGTTACCACCTCTCCCCTCTCTGCTCCCAGGTCTGAAATCTCTCGTTATGAGACCCTCAACCACACCACTCCTCCTTCCAACCACAGCCATCCAGGCTCCTGGGACCAACCAGAGCGGGGCTGTGGGACAGCCAGAGCCATCCTACGCTGTCCTCAAGTTCATGGAGAGCTTCTGCCTGCTGAGTGCTGCCTGTGGGATGGTGGGCAACGGCCTGGTCCTGTGGTACCTGGGCTTCCGCATCCGCAGGAACCACTTCACCGTCTACATCCTGAACCTGGCGGCCGCCGACTTCGGGTACCTGCTGTGCATCGCCGTGGAGACCGTGCAGTACCTGATGCAGTTCAACGTGGGGGTGCAGTTCGGGATATTCCTCTTCCTGGATCTCTTCATGTACGGCACGGGCCTGTACCTGCTGACAGCCATCAGCATCGAGCGCTGCCTGTCCGTGCTGTCCCCCATCTGGTGCCGGACACACCGCCCAAAGCACCTGTCTGCCCTGGTGTCCGGCCTGCTCTGGGCCCTGTCCCTGCTGCTGAACACTCTGGGCTATGTTTTGTGCACTGTCCGCCCCTCTCCCAGGGTCTGCCGCCGCCTGCTCATCGCCATCGGAGCCTTGGACTTCCTCGTCTGCGCGCCCCTCATGGTGCTCTTCAGCCTCACCCTCTTCCTCAGGGTCAAGTGCAGCTCCCAGCCCTTCCAAACGGGCCGGCTCTTCACCGTCATCATGCTCACCATCCTCCTCTTCCTCATTTTCGCCGTGCCCCTCAGCGTCCTCATCCTCCTGGACTTCCTGGGCCACAAGTTTCTGTATTCCCCGGAGATTGGCTTCGTGCTGTCCTGCGTCAACAGCACCCTCAACCCCGTCATTTACTTCCTGGTGGGAAGCTACAGGGATCGGAAATTCAGGCTCACCCTCCGCCTGGCGTTCCAGAGGGCCTTCCAAGACTCGGGGGATGACAGAGATGAGCGGGAAACCCGGGACACGATAACCATGTCCTCCTAAGGTCCTGTTTAGAATTCCTTGGCAGAACTGAAGAACTCCGAGGTACTGGGGGAGGTTCATCTCACCCGACCCTCAGTAGCCTCTTTGTAAATATTTTAGGTCATTATTTTAAGTCCCATCTGTGATCACTGAAAGCACACAAGCACCTGGACCACAGAATATTCCTGACCTGTATTTGGACTACATTAAAAGTTCCTTTTTCTTTCCAGGGACTATTAAATAATATTCATTTGATAAGGTGAAATGTCTTAGTGTCTGAATTTCATCGAAGAAATCCTGCTCAGGATAAATCCTTGTCATTCATAAACTCATAAATTCTCAGTGTTGCTTTTCACTCAGATCTCTGAAAATGAGATCGGGACCAACAATCCTCCTGTTGGAAGCAGACATAAAATTCCTGGAAGGAGAGTCCATCTGTCCCACTTAATTTAGAATTCCCATGTCTGAGCACACACACACAGCCTTTTGTGGCTCACAGAGCCATTCTGGGCTTCCTAATGTGAGTATTTCAAGGACTGAAAGGATTCACATCCTCCAACCCATTTCTTCTCTGAACCAGGGATGTTTCCACACCACAGAGCAGAAGAGGGCTCCAGCTCCTTCCAACCTGCTTTAAAAATTTATTCACTGAGTTTCATCCTCCCTTTTCTTGTATGTCAAAGAAATACATGACTTGAGATTATTATTTTATATTATTATATCGTTGCATGTTATTTTAATTTCCTCCAGCCCTTGGCAGAGTCTCTGCATTTAACTACAGCATGCACTGGGTTGTTATTTCTTCCTTTAAAAAGGCAGATCAAAAGCCATGGCTTTTAAATCTCCTTTACCAATGGAAATAAATTAAAGGAGGGGGGAGAAAATACAGGAAACAGAACAAGGTAAATAAATACCAAGATTTGCCACAAGTTGTTCTCTAAACCAAATCCTTTGAGGGGCAAAATGGGATTATTTGTGCTATCAGAACTACCTAACATTTATTCTTCTAACCAAAATCGTTAGGAAAAGGCAATATGGGTAATTTTCTTTGAAAAACCTCACAGATTCATGTTCAAAATGTTCTCTTTTTGATATCTCAAAAGATTTTATCATTTGTGACAAACGAAACATTTCCATTATTGTTAAAAAGACCAGAAGTCTCTTTTTTGTTGTTGTTATTTTTAAAAGGCATAAAAATTGTTGTTGTTGTTGTTGTTGTTATTT
>VYXC01007311.1:0-48624 GCA_013397175.1 Platysteira castanea
TGAAGTTTTTTTATCACACCCCCAAGCTGCCGTTAGGGTCAGGGTTAGGGGTGCAGCTTCAGGGATGCTGTACCTGGAATATGCATGCCAAAGGAAACACGGCACTGCACCGTCCTGTTGCCAGGGTTTGGGATTGAGAAATGCAATCCTACACCTAACACATTATACAATCTGATAGAATGATAGACTGATAGAATGGCTTTAGGTTGGAAGATACCTTATAGGTCATCTAATGCCAACTCCCCTGCCATGGACACGGACAAACTAGCCCAGGTTTCTCAAAGTCCCATCCAGCCTGACCTCGAACACCTCCATGGAAGGGGGCACCCACAACTCTCCTGGTCAACCTGTTCAGTGCCTCATCACCCTCATAGTAAAGAATTTCCTCCTAATACCTAATCTAAACCTACTTTCTTTCAGTTTGAATCCAGTCCCTCACATAACTACTTCGTAAAAAATCCCTCTCCATCTTTCTTGTACACTCCCTTCAGGTACTGGAAGGCTGCTATAAGGTGTTCCTGGAGCTTTCTTTTCTCCAGGCCAGATCTCCCAGCCTGTCTTCACAGGAGAGGTGATGCAGCCTTCTGACAATATCTGTGGGTCTCCTCTGGACTCACTCCAACAGGTCCATGTCCTTCTCACGCTGTGCGCCCCAGAGCTGAACAAAGCCCTCCAGGTGAGGTCTCACTAACGTGGAGTAGAGAGCCAGAATCATCTCCCTCGACCTGCTGATCATGCTCCTTTTGGTGCAGCCCAGGATAGGGTTGGTTTTCTGAACTGCAAGCACAAATTGCTGTTATAAAGATCATCTCATTCACGAACACACCCAAATCTTTCTCGCCAGAGCTGCTCTTCATCCATTCACTGCCCAACCTGTATTTGTGCTTGGGATTGCCCCAACCTAAGTGCAGGACCTTGCACTTGGCCTTGTTGAACTTCATGAGGTTCACATGGGTCCAGTTCTTAAGCCTGTCAAGGTCCCTCTGGATGGTATCCCTTTCCTACAGTGTGTCAACTGCACCACACCTTGGAGCTCTGTATATCTTAAAAATAAGCACTGAAGTTCAAGTGATAAAAATAAATATTTACCAGAAACTCAATGTTTCTGTCAAAAATCATTTAGCAATGAAACAGAATGATTAATAAAAATATTCTCTGTACTTGTGGAAATGAAGATACTGTAAAATAAATACAGTCTATTTGCTGAAGTTTGTGTGGAATCCAATTCTACATCATTAAAAAGATATCTCTCTATCGCATTTTGACATTTTTAGCATATTTTGCTGTCCTTCTGACCCTTCTGATAACAAGGATATTCTCAGACCTTCTCTAAAGAAAAAATCCTCACAACCCTGAAATATATAATCAATGTAAAATGACAGAATGCAATGAAAGCAATTTTGCAGCATCAGAATTTAAATGAGCAGAAGGATTTCTGGACGCTTATCAAAACCAAGCCAACTAATATTTTAAAGTGTGACCGTTATTCCTGCATAAAAATAAAGTGATGGAGTGAGCCAAAGCCAGTAAAATCCTGTGTCATCACGGAAGAACACTTCAGTAGAATTTGTATCCAGATAACAATTTAGAAGTTGGTTTGTTTTTGTGGAGATTTGGTTTGGTTTGTTATTCCATCACAAGCACTGTAACGTGTAAGGTTTTCTGTGGCTCAGGCTGGCATGAGTAGCATGACACAATTCTACAACATCTTTTGTTTTATCTAGAAGTATATGCACTTCAGTTGTTTGCACACCTGATATTTCCATCTTCTTGGTGTAAGGGAGGAATCAACACAATGAGCATTTGCTTACATGATTGTCTTAATTGTATGTAGTCACAACTCCGAACTTATGTCATGTGTACTTTTTTTGAGAGCTGCTTAAATGAAATCTATCTCCATTGACTTACAGCATGGTTATTTTTTTTTTTTTCAAATACAACTCATTTATAATAACTGTAACTGCTCTATAACCAGTCCCTGAAACAGCCAGCTGGGATAAAAATTTCATTGTTCTCAGTGCTGTGAGGGTGGCACTTTTGCATATCATATACAAGTGTTCCTTGAAGTTCTGTTTTAGAACCGGAAATTATTTCTTTTTCAGTTTTGTGGCAACTAAATGGAAAATAAAAAGTTAAAGTTATTTAGGGTTTTGCAGAACCTGAGAGCTGGAGATAAAAAAAATGAAAATCCATTTTCTCATGAAGATTCTCTTAATTACAAATCATACTTACATTTGATTATAATTAATATCTTTTTTCCACATTTAGCAGGATTCTCTCTGGAAATAAAAGTCCCTTAGTCAAAGCTGATTCAACAAAGTTGGTAATGTTCCAGTTCTTAGCCATTTTCCAGAAGGTTTCTGACAGAATATTGCCTCAGGAATCATCTTGCCTTGAGCAGCTGACCCTACCTTTATGTAAAAAAGAAAATGAAAACTATTTCTATTTCTCAGAGATTTTCTCTTGTATTCTCCAGTCATTTGATCTGGTCTAGGTAACAGATCGCACTATAAATGATGACAAAAAACTAACAGATAAAAAAAGGTAATTAAAACTAAAAACTGGAATGTATACTGGGAAAAGTAGAACAGCAAATATTTTGTGTATGGGATCCCACTGAAGTGAAAATAAGGGAGTCTTTTGTCCCATTAGTGGTTGTGGTTGCAACTGCGTGGTAAATGTTACTTCCAAAAAGGGGCACAGCTGTCCAACACAGATGTTAGATTTTTTTCCGATCTTAGGCTGAAAGTGAAACTTCACCAGTTTGGAGACCACCAAACTTAAACCTTCTGCTGTTCAAACTGTGTTACAGACAAGAATATAGAATTCAAGAAAACACAAAATGAAAGTAAAAATAAGAAACAGAAAGAAGTTCTGGGACCCAGCCTGTACTTTCAGAGATTATTTTTGGTTTTTTTGATGTTATCAGCTGTTGTAAAGGAGGCAGTCCAAGCAGGGAAAAGTATCAGAAAAAAAGCAATCCCAGCTTTTCTTGTATCTTGATAAATATATGCAGATACTACTGAATGCTACTGACCACCCATACTTCCTCCTGTTTTCTCTGCTTAAGAGCATCCCCTGCTTTTTACTGTACTTTAATAGTTTAAATATGTCAATAATATTCAGTAGTATTTAACAGCAAACTGGTAAATACTGGTAAAGGGCTGTAAAAGTTTTCCACAAAGATATGTAACAGTGTAACTTCACAAACAAAAGAACATTTTCAAAAAAGAAAAGGTGGTGTAACATTAAAGAAAAACCAGCATTGACCAGGTCTGCATATTGACAGCACAAATTAAACCTCACAATAATTCTCAGGAGACAAATCCTGTTATATCCTTTCCCATATGAAGGCTCATCAAGGCAAAACAATTTTTTTGGAAAACACAAGTGACTAATGTTGAGTGAGGCAGAAATTTCATTCCCAGTGGTCTGAGTTAGCCCCCGATATAACATCCAAACAGTGCTGCCCTTTTACTGCCATCCTTGCTAAAGTATTTGAAAGAGTCATCTATTCCAAGTAGGCAGTTTTGACAGCAACTGGTACTGCTTAAACATGTATTAACTGTGTTAAATTGAACTGAATGTAATGCTGGGAAACCTTAATATAGGCCATTAGAAGATGTAAGGAGATAAACTACACATAAGGAGAAAATGCTGTCTCTGGCCATCTGCTTGTCCTGGTAACACACAGAAAATGTGCAATATGCAGCAATTCCCTCAACTTGCTGAACAGCAGGTGCCCATCTTTTCCTTCAGCTGTCCAAAAACTGTTCCCTTACAACTCTCCCTGTTCTCCCTGAAGGATTCTTTCATAGTTTTGTAATGCAAATTTAGAATAAGGAGGAACAGGTTCTGTTTGAACTAGAATTACCTCAATGTACCTGGTAACCAATGGATATAGATCCTTATTCTGTCCTGTGAGCATTCTACTTAAATGAACAATCACTTTTTTTCCCTGTAGTGTCACATCTTTCATAGATGAAAACTACAGCAGTATTTTACACAGAACAAAAAGCACAGGGTGTGAGGACTGTGAATTAGGAATCCCATTTCCACTGTGCTGTTTTTCTCAATAAATGCTAAACCATAAGTAAAGCAAAAAAGAGAACCAGAATAAGTTATTGTCTTACATCCTTAGCAATCATTTTTGTCTTCACTTGAAAGGAAGTTATTGTTAGTTGAGGTCCTAGGAATGTCAGGCTCAGATGTTACAGAAGGAGCGGAGAAGGGTATTCCATTCAAAAAAATCCACCAGTTAGGGGAGCAAAGGTCAAGATATGGCAATATTAAATTCAACAGAAAACTGTGTATCTTTTCTGCATCTACTTTGAATGTCTATGTTTTTAATTATATGCCATATACGTTCTGGAAAAGTCTTGTGCCCCACATTTAAAATTTAATGCAGTAAATTAAGATTTTAGGACTGCTAAAATAAAGAATTAAAGCTCCAAATTTACAGCCTCATTAAAAGGAAAATAGGAATATCAAATTTAGATGTTAGGCTTGTAGTCAAAAACTATAATCTCAGCAGCCACTAAACAGCCACTTACATGTCTTTAGCTGCCTCTTCATTCATCCTGGGGATTCCGTGACCACTCATATAGTTTTCATATTCTGTACCTCTACAGAAGTCTCTTGATGGTCAGCGATTAGGTGGTACCATGTCTTCAGCTGTGAGGAGTTTGATCAAATAAGTATGTTCTAGTTATGGATTAAGACCAATCAAAACGTTCACAAACTGCAGTTGTGGCAGCATGTTGTGGTTTAGAGCAATCCCTAGAAAGATGTGAATTTAAAGCTCCCTTTAAAAGGATTTTTATGTAAGTGGATTGGTTGCTCAGCTCTCCAGGGAAAAAGGCTGTTTAGCCCTTCCGTCAAAGTCACTGTGCAGAGAGAGAGAAGCTCATGAGGGCTGTGGGTGAAACATGGTCTTGGTGGTGAGGGTACTTACCTGTAAAACAGTATATTTAAATTCCAAGAGACAGCGAATGGAATTAACCCACTTTTACACCCTAGGGAAATGTTTAATCTCCTACTAAACAAGAAAGGGGAAACAATGTCAGCAAATGGTACCGGCAGTCTCCTAAATTGTCTTTGCATTTCGACTGACAAGTTGCTGTTGCAGAAAACCCTGCAACAGGCTAACTTAGGGTTTGGGCATCCTACCTGAACTCTCAGAGGGGACCCAAATTTGAACCAATCCGCACTTCAGTAGCTAAAATCCCTATGTACAATCCTTCAGTTGAAAAACTAAGCTATGAAATTTAGGCACCTCCAGAGTATTATTCCTGTGGCTAAGCACCACAGAAGATTAGTTTTGATCACAGATTTACTTTAAGGACCAAAATTGCAATAAAGGTTATTTTAAAGGCCTACACACAGTATCAGATCTCCTCCTTAGTGTTTCAGTGTTAAAGCTTCTCCTAGTATACCATCAATAATTTCTCTCAGTAGTATGCAGCTATTATGAGGGTGAAATTGATATACAGAGTTAATGTGATGATAATAGTAGTATCTAGGAAGTTAGATGAAAATGATATGACATAATACCACTTAAAATGTTTCACAGTATTAGAGACACATTTTAGTCTTTATGATTTGTTTCACCCTTAGCAGGTTACATTAATCTGTTCCAATGACCCTGTTTATGTCTGATGTGGGCTGTAATTTTAAAACCAGCATCTCTTTTCAAGTTCTCTGGCTGCCAAACATTGAAAATTAAAGGCTACTGGTAGAGTTAGGCTTTACATTACATTAAAACGGATGTATGTCTCTTCCGTTTGCAATTATGAATTTGATTTTTTTTAGATTCTGTTCCATTTTAGGGACCTAGATGAGCAGCAGAGAGGAAAACTGTTTGCTTTGCATCGTTAACAGAGCTCAAGCCTGGGTTAGGAGAAATCCTCTGGAAGAAGGGGAGATGCTGCTTTGCCTGACAGCAGCTGACCTTGCTCAGCTGGGAGAAGCTTCTGGAGAGTAGGGTGTGAGCAGCAGAGTGTGAAGGACACAGAGCAAGCAGAGGGTCCACAGCAGGAAGAGGCTGGGCAGCCCCAGAGAGGATAAGTGAGCAGGCACATAGCCAGGCCTCCCAGAGGCTATAACAAAAAAAAGATTTTTCTTTGGACAGGGAAGGAGGAGAGGCTGCTGGAAGCAGAGAAACTGCTAAAAGATCAGGACTATGGTTAGAGGACATTACACATGGGAGGGAGAAGGAGATTTTTTTTTCCCATAAGGAGAAGATTTTGCATTTGTTGTTTATTATAATGCTGAAAGAAAATTAACTTTTAGTTTAGAATTCCTGATGATGCTATGCTCACTTTAAATAAAAAGTTCATGTAATCTAATCTCAAATCTCACATTCACTGGCAGACATATCAAAGTGAGACATGTTTCTTATTCAAACTCTTTTTCATTCTTAAGGAAGTATCACTCAGTAACTCTTTATTGTTTTAAAACATTTGTAGATATTCAGTGATGGAAAGGTTTTTGAGTTGCTGCATCTCAAAGGTTCTGATAAGACCAGATAAGAAAGCCTATCATCAGACTTCAGATGTACTTAAATGACTTGAGTTTTCACACTGGGAAAAACAGTGCCACCTCCCACCTTGCGCCCTCACTCCAAAGCAAAGCAAAGCAAAGCAAAACAAAGCAAAGCAAAACAGTACAAAATTAATAACTGAACACCTGAATATCTGCTTAACCCAGGCAACAATGTCCACTGTCATCAGTGACCTTATCAGTGTCACTTCACATAGAGGATTAGCTCTGTAAAGTAGAACAGAGACAAAATTAATTTCCATTAGAAATATGAGTAAAATATTATCCTGTTGATTGAACAGAAGACAGCCTGAAAGAAAATCTCCAATGGAAACCTGTGTCAAGAAAGAGACTGCCAGGAAAGGTAAGGCCTAAGCAATAAGCAATGGTCATTTCAACCCCTCAAAACTGCAATAACTTTGCGGCTGAATTCCCTTTGACCCTGCTAGGAAGGAAACCTGGAGGCTGCTGATGCTATGTGACAGGACCATCATCATAGGGCAACTACCCAGGCAAATTTTGCAGCCTCATTTATACCATAGCTAAGCAGCAAAGGACATGATTTCTGGCAAAGAGATTGTAATAGTATTTCACCAGAGGAAGAAAGGGTTCTGTATTTCTTTGTACATCACTCTGAGCATACAGGACAGGTATCAGTAAAGAGACTTCTCCTTATATTTATCCACAGGAAAACAAACATCTGACTTTCCCAGTCCTCAGGCAGGAGGCCTGACACATTTTGGGGGCAGATGAAGGAAATCAAATGAACGGAAACCAGAGCTATGTATAGTACTCTATCCCTCCCCATTTTGCCCTGTGCTGGTCTACTAGTAATAATTATTTTTAGTAATAATCATAATTTTTACATAAAAATAAAATGTCACAACCCTTTAATATAATTACTATGTAAGCAAGCACTCAGTTTAACTCTCTTTCGCTTAGTGAGTATGGGAAAATGTTGAAACAAAACATCTTAGCAGTGCAATATTTTTAAAAGTGCTGTTACCAACACAACATGCTTTTTCCAGCAGAAGGCCTAATAATGTCAAGAGTGCAGGAGGTCTCATAAGCAGAAATAATGGCAGTTTCATGCAACACGTGAAATTATAATGCATCTTATGAGTAAATCAAATCGCTTTTTCTTTATAATTTCTGAATTCCATAGGGGCCATGAAACACATATTTAAAAGGTGTGCAGAAGGACCTTATTCATTAAACAGCAGAGAAAAGTAGTTGAAGCTTTATTAAAAATTGACTAATAGGCATTCCAGATAATTGAACTGACAGGCTGTTTTGACAGCTGCAAGCAAAAATGTGCTTTTTCCAAACAGTCGGTGTAAATCTTTTAGATTTCCAGAAAGAGGAATGATGTACTGGTTTAACTTTAATCAGCTTATGAAGTTAAAAAAAATTGTAACTATTCACCTAGTTGAAGCTACACTAATTGAAGGTGCTGCCAGTCATTTCAGTAGAGTTTGAGCTGAAAGAATTGCCAAGTTCTCACACAATGAGAAAGGTGGAAGGTGAATACTTTAAACAGTTTTGCTTAGCAGAAAATGTAAATTAAGATGAAAATTGACCTCTGAACTTGATTTCCAGAAAGACACCGCAATATTCAATCTGACTGAAGTTAGTGGATTTCTCAAGAATCTATTGGCTTTGAAAATCAGGCTGCAACTAACTAACAAATGTGACGATCTGCACCTTGAATGGGCTAACATAAAGTAACAGGCAATTGTACTGTCTAAATTAAAAAAGTAAGAAGGAAGAAAAGGGGAAAAAACCAAAAAAAGAGAAAGGCTGCTTATCAGATTTTCCAGGTTTGAGAACTAAAAGTAGCAGGAAGCAAAAAAAAAAAAAAAAAAAAAAAAAAAAAAAAAATTGTAAGTTATACGGGACAGACAAGATAGAATTAAACTTGAATTTTATAATAATTAGTTCACTAAAAAGGAAAAATTGACCAAGTTTCAGAAAAGAGACAGAAATTTTAGAAAGGAAAAGCAAAGTATTAAAAAGGTAAATTAAGTGAAGACTTAAAAACCTTATGGAAGATTGAATATTTTAAGAATGTTATGTTGGTATTGACATACTACATAATTAGAATCGACATGAGTGCAGGACTCGTCAATGAGGCACTGAGAACATGACCATGTTACTTTCTATTCAGTCTTTAGGAGTTCTTTTAATCTGTGTATACAAGTATACATTTTCTGTCTTGATTTGGAACAGATCTATGCTCCTTCATAAAGCTCACAAAAAGAAGGATAAATCAGAAGAACTCACCACAGGCATGTCACTTCAACTATAGGCATGTATAGAATAGTATAGCAAAAGCCAAAAGAAGAGAAAAATCTTAGAAAAAATGAATAGCTGACACACTGAGAGCAGTTTACCTGGTGTTTGATTATAACATCTCAGAAATCAGAAGGACATCAGTATTGAATTTCTGTAAGTGTTTTTATTTTTGATAAACAAGAAAACCAAGAGTTTTAGTATCCAAACACTGACATGCTGAACTTATCTTATGTTTGATTAATGTGTTGGATTGATGTATAATAACTGAACAAGAAATCTACATGCTGTTTTGAAGGGTTTATTTGATTTGGATGTAGAAGTCTTTTAGTCATTTCATATGAGAAAGAGTGCTCTTGGAAATGTGTATTTCACAGTTATCAGTTTTAAACTACACTTTATTCCAAGAGGGAAGAGCAATTGAACCACTGACTATTAGTAAAACCAGTTTGCAAATGAAATTTGCTTGATATTTTAGGTTTCTTGGGACTATATGTGGCATAGCTTTGTATAAATTATATTTGTTTAAAATGCAACTGAGCTCAGAACTGCCAGGAACAATTTAGACCCCATAAATGTTTCCTCTAAATTGAATCAGAGAAGGCTGAAAAGCCTCTAAACACTGTACAGGGATTCAATGTTTAGGTTTTAAATGAAACAATTTCAAAAATTGGAGCCTTGCCATCATTTATAACAGTGTCAGAGTCAGTGCTCTGACTAAATAGGTTGATTTTCTTCTTCTGTTCCTTGCTCATCTTTATTGGACACTTTCACTGTTAAATGCAGTAAACGAGGGGGGTGGGAGGAGCAGAGAGAACAAAAGGGTAAATGAAACATTATTATGGAAAACTATTTTCAGAAATTGCATTTTATATTCAATATGGATATTTTTGCCTACACCCACCCCTAAAGACCATTTTTTATGAAACACAATAAAGCTATCTCAGATATTTTCCTGTTTCATTATATCCAAATACATTAATTTTTTGGTTTCAATGAAGATTTATGCTACCTATATTGCACAAGGTAAGTGTAAATAAGAGCTATAAATTGCTAAGCGGTTAATGTTGCTTGTGAATGGAACTATTGTTCTCTAAACAGCCTGAATTTTAGAGAATCCAGCTAACTTAACGCCTATGAGGTGCCATACAGGAAAAATGCTATAAAAATCTAATAACAATAAATATGCACTGGTATTAAGTTATATTAATTTGGGTGAAAGTGCACGTATTTAGAACTTATTAGTATATATGCAGTTAAAAGGAGTTTAAATTAAAAATGTTTTGGGCACATGTGTGTCCAGCTCACCACATATGTACCTACCCCTTCATTTGATTTGAAGCCTTGTTATTAATTCTTGGAAATACAGGCTACCTAGAAGTGTCTGAACTATAAAGATGGAGAGTATTGCAAGCTTCCAGTGCAGTCTGCAGTGAAATTCACAATTGAAGGACACTCTTGTTTAGCAACAGATCTTTTACTAAATTTCGGAGTGTTAATATTTTAAGAGAAGGCCTAGAGAACATACCAGAACCTACCATTTCTTAGAGGAGATGTAGATCTGCTCATTCTGGGTGGACATCAGAACCCAAACTAAAAGCCTAAATTTCAAATCCCTTCTATTATGCCCGATTTCAGTGACAGGATTCATAGCAACTCCTGAAGCCTCAGCAGCTCGACTGTACTCAGTCCACTGTGTTGTACGATGTTAAGAAATGGCAGATATTACTGTGTGAGCAAGCCCTAATTATTGCTAGATGTAGTGTCTAAAAATCTAGCAAAGAAGAAAATATGGTGAAGGATCAGCTTTCAGTAGAGGAACTGTAAGTTGCCAATGAGTGTCAAAGCAATGCACGTGGGATAACAAAGTTAGCCACGAACCACCTACCTTCTGCTGGATGAAGACACTGTCCAGTGCCAGAGCCAGTTATTCCACAGCCAGTTTTCATGCTGCTACAATTCCCTCCAGTGTATAACACGGTCATACTCTACCATTGCTCTACTTCTTCCTCTAAAGGTCTCAGACACGTAAAAATGCATTTCTGTGCACTGTTCAGATATGATAAGGAGATGTCTTAATCTATTTGAACATAATATGTGCTAATATAAAAATGAGCAACTGGTTGTATTCTAGCCTTGAGGCTACTACAGCTTATCTTCTAAGGCTAAAGAAATAGGGCATAAAACCATGTTTTGAATTAAAACCATACCTACAGTCTGACAGTTAAGAATGTTCTTCTGCTGATGGTCTATTTCTACACAATTCATGGGTAATAAATTTAAAAAACAACCAAACAGAATAACAACTTTCATGTGCAGTGATTTCTCAAATCATAATATAACTCACTATTTTGACTGCAATGGTAACAACAAACACTTTTCAACAGGAAAGGTGATTGCTTTTACTTTCAGTACATTATCTTTTGGCAAAAAGTGCTGGTTTCAGTTAATGTGTATTGATTCAAAGGAATTAGTAAATTAAAGCTGATATGCAGTGGTTCTGAATGGCAATTTTTTACTTACTCTAAGTATGAAATGAGCTTAGAAGAATGTAGCTTGTACTGAAAATATTGGTTTGACCAGGAAATTTAAAGAAATTAAAATGAAATGGATTTGAGGGGGAGGAAGTTTGAATAGATCAGAGGAAAATGTGGCACATCCGAAAATAGGTTAGAATAAACATATTCCTACAGATTATTCCTTCTTTTGCTACCTCATTCTCTTAAAATCAGGCAAAGTCCAAATCAAAATGATCTTCCATTCCTCTGGCTCTCTATTTAGTTAAACCTGAAAATCATGAAATATAACAAAATTACCCCTCAGCTTCAAGTTAAACTATTCCTTTAGCTTGAAAGAGAGGGATATGGGGAGAAGATGTAAATTTCAGTATAATTATGATTTGGAAACAGGATATTTTCTACAATGATCAAAAACTGTTTGGAAGAAACTTGCTTTGTTCATTAGAGCTTATAAAAATTCTTGCCACAACATTTTTTTTTTAATATTCATCCAGGCCAAAACCTAACCTAGATCACTACACCTGACTGCTACACAGACAAATGCTCATATTTCTTTGTTGCATGCTTAGTTGGAGAATTATGTTCAAAGGAGCTTTATAAGAAAGAATTGCCTCATTTTCACTTTATGCTTGCAATGGATAGTCTTTTGTTAGATATTTTACTGTCTTTTCTTATACATCTCCAAAGAACAAAAGCAACTGCGTGTATCATATTCAAAAACTTTTGGGTGTATTAGACTGCACAGGCAGTATACATAAAAATCTGAAAGTAAAACAACATAGTGTAAGGTGTAGGTGCTAAATAATTAACGTCATTAATCTTTGTCCTGATACACAAGTCCTCATAAGCTACGGGGATATTGCAGAGCAGCAATAACACAGCTTTGAAGTGCCCTGAGCCATCCTTTCCAGAACCACCAGTGTTAGGTTATAAACATTGTTACTCATCTCATGTTTTTAAAGTGCATGCTAAGTAGGGAATTATTGTTAAGGTTCCATCCTCGCTTTGTGCACAAAGGAGAAAGAGCTTGGCTAGACTGGCCTCTAGGAGCACATTTTTTATCAGGGTGATTTTAGGCATTTTCAACCAGAAAATATTCACAGAAATAATTATAGGGAAAGGAAGAGGTGTGGTGAACATATCAAATAAAAAAATAGCGTATTTATGAGCCTTTCTTTTTTTCCAGACCTTTTAAAAAAAATCATTATTACTATCATTATTACTATTATTATTGTTTTGTTGTTGTTGTTATTATTATGCACACCTTTAATTTGGGCTCTGAGAAGGAAAAAAACCCCTGAAAATTAAATGTGCTTTACTTTTTCGGCTTTGAGAGTTTTTACTTTTGCCTAAGTAGTGTCTTTACAGATGGTCTTAGAAAGTACTTGATGACACAATTTTCCCAACTCCTACAAGTCTGAAATTGAGCTTCTTTTAGTTTCTGCTGGGATGGAAAGGCACTTTTTATCTTTCCTCTCTATTTTGTGGTTTAAATGTGTGTATCATTCTCTATGGTCACAGCCCAGAGTTAAAACTGTTCCTAAAATTGTGCAATTAAACAGAACGTGCTAATATCTCTAGCAAACAGATGCTATAATTTTGGCAGCTTTCTTATGTGTTTCTCCCTCACTGAAAATGCTATAAAACAGTGATGCATTTTTACTGTAACATATCACCTGCTTTAAAAAGGGGTACATGATTGTATTTATTTATCCATGTCTATAAAGCACACATGCTTGCATACATAATTTGTTTTCCATATGCTTCTTGTTCAGAAATTACCAGAGCCATAGAGGAATAAAGGTAGATGAATAGAAGTAAAGGAATAAAATAAAATAATGAAGTGCAAGCATGTGAGATTTGATTCACAGTAAGTTGTGTTGGCTGCTTCCAGAGACAGACTTAGTAGTAAAGCTGTCATGGATACCACAAGTGCAACTGCACTGAAGTCCAGAGACTAGGAATGCCAAGCTGAAAATGGCAAGGGAGAGAACAGTACTGGGTCTTGGCTGAAGCAACTGCCTGACTTTATCCCTTTCATCAAGACTCACTGCATCTATGCTACTCTGTAAATAGGATTAAAGCACTGGAAAGCATGGTTTACATAGAGTGACATGAATTTTCTAGTTTATTAAATGCCCCAGGAGCTTTCCCAAAAGTCAGTGCTATTTGACTAAAGAAAGTATTTGATCTGAGGATATATATGAGACTTCATGACACAGATTTAACTTCAAGAACATGCAGGTCAATGTATAGACTATAAGCAAGGTCAGCCTCAGCTACAAGTCTTGTTCTTCCGAAGAGATTAACCATTTCCTTCCCATTCCTCAGATTTCTCAGTTGAGGAGCGAGAAACTCCACTACCTGTTCTAGATGAACCATGCTAGATGAAAGTATTATATAATAACCAGGTTTGGCTGTTCTTACACAAATTGTACTTGTTTGTTTGTTTGATTGATTGATTGATTTCAAATGTGTATTGTGAATATTTACCTTCCCAAAAATGCAAAATGGTTTTATAAGGGACCTTAAAACCCATGCAGACTTGAATTTTAATACTTGTTTGTTTGTTTGATTGATTGATTGATTTTTTTTTTTAATATCTAGAGAAGTTCAAGAGGACTTTGAAGAATTTTGGTGTGAACAGAGAATACTGCTGTTATGTCTTCGTAATTTTGAGTGGAGTCCTTTTCACTCTCCAAAAAACATTTAACAACTGGTGAATATTTTGGTGAAATATATTCCTAGATCTCCATGGTAGGAGTTGAAGGGGGACACAAAGCATTCATTTCAGCCCAAAAATGCTCAGTGGGCTGTATTTCATATATATGTATGAGTGTTGAAGTCATTCAAAAGAACAGGCACATTGAAGAAATTGTATCCTGTATATAGATATAACCTCAGAGTGAAAGAGAGACCCCGTGGGAATGAACGTGTTCTGAAAGGCACATTTTTGTGTGCATTTATGTTTTAGATCTTTTAGGCACCTTCACTTTGTGGAGTAAAAGGACCCATACAACATAACAGAAGGGGTGACCATGTCTTTCCCATGGAAAAGAGTCTAATGGAAGAGGTCCTTTATTTGCCCCAAATTCTCCTGGATCCTGAATCCTGAATGTAAGAAAAGAGTCATTTCTCAGCCCTCGACTGTTACAGTCTGTTGGGGTTATGTTGTGTCAGCTTACAGAGGCTGATATGCCTCTTACTCTTGCAGAATTATGGGAAATAATTGCTTCTGACTTATTTAAGAGAACAAGTTTATATCATAAAGCTAAAATAAATAAGAACATGGTTGGAAACTAATGCAGTCATTTAAGACTTACACAGTTTTGTCTATTTTTCCCTAGATAAATTTCCTTTAATATCTCTAAATGATGCTGTGAGGAAAACACTTTCAGTGCCATCTAGATTTGGATTGTTTGATAAATTAACGGGAAAGTTAGAAAAATGTTTTTTCTCTCTCTCTTTGAAAGTCATAGTAACATTGTATATTGTTTTTTCTCTTCGTCTCTGTATATTATAAATGACTGAGCAGATTGTGAGTCGTGGGTGTGGGTGGCAATTAAGATAATAATTGTTCGTAGAATATAGAAACCACATTGGAAAATGAAGACATTCCTGCCTCCTTCTCTGCTCTTTTAGACAGTGAAAAAATGGTCTATGTTATGTCAGATACTCCACCAAGAAATACGTATTACTTTTCAAATAAGATACTGGGTGGCCAACTGGCATAACATTTTTGGATAATGTTTGTAAATGCTGTAAACCTGCAAGCATTTTTATGATTTCTCAAAGATTACAAGCAAGTTTAGAGCAAGGCTGAGTTTAGAATTATGGAAGGTTTCAAGCCAATTTCTTTATAAGATGCAGTGTGTAAAAAATCAGGAAGGATATAGTTTCAAAGGTTTGTTTCTGTTTGTGGCTGGTTACCCTTCTGTGTCTCCTTCTTTTTTAAGGTGGCCTTTGTAATTTTGCACTTCCTGCTTTTTTTTTTTTTACTTTTCTTAGGTGAAACTAAGTATTTTTCTCACTTTCTAGACTGTGGTTCCAATGCCACACCAGTTCTTTTTATTTTGAGGCACAACAGGCCCTTAACAGGGCCTATATCTGTGATCTGCTGGCTATCAAAGTTTAGTGATCTCCAAAGCCATCTAATAATAAATAATTGATTCTCTCATTGTGAAAATATGTTGCATTCTGGAGACTTGTACGGATTTATATTTTATCCATTATACTATTTGCCAAGAACCAATTTTTTTAGATATTTATTAAAAAAGAAAAATAAAAAAAAGAGGACTGCTATTTATATTATAGGGCTGGTGTGTATACTTAATGATATGTTAGTTCAAGTGGCAGAAGAAAAAAGAAGAGTATAAAATGCGCAGTTAGATCTAGTTTTTTACACCTATTATAATTTGGCATCTTTCAATAGACTTCACTGGAATTATAATCTGTGCCAATGAGTAATTTATGAGGTTCCCAGAAAACATCAGTGCATTAATTCACTTGGCTAGACATGGATTTCTGTGGATGAAGCTTAAAAAGGCATCTTTTTATACTTTTCTTGAATATTTCTTTCAACACAGTATTTAGGATAATGGATCGTGCCCCCACTACAATCTACGAATCAGTGAGACAACTGTGCTTGTCTATGATAATGCACATCACAACCCTGAGGCAAAGCCTATGAGAGCTGGGGAAAGCATTCTCGGGGAGAGCTGTCTAACAAAATGCATTTCTACCTAAGGCAACTAATATCCTCTGAAACCTACGAGTCTGTTTTAGCAAGTCTAACTCGATGGGAATTCCAATTAGGGTGTCCTCACTAAAGATGTCTCTATTATCTATAGCTTTGGAGACCACCTACATCACCAATTAGTAGATCTTGAGGTGCATGAAATTCTTTTAATGAATTAACATGTACATGTTCATGGAGGATGTGGGGGTGTTGTGGGGATTTATCCCTCTGTGCTACTTTCCTCTGTTTCTTCTGATGAGTTCCTTGTTGTGTCTGTCTATGGTAATGATGATCATCCAGCTAATTTTCAGAGGATCACATTGACACTAACCTTTGGCTCACCCATCTGTTCCTCACTGTATTGCTTCAAATGTCTCCTTTCTGGCTCATTGTTAAACTGGAATAGAGGCAAGTTCGTCCTGGCACAGCAGGGCTCTGCTGAGCCATATTTGACTGCAGAAGGCTGCTTACCAGAGTCCTCTGATTCAGTTGCTCTTATCATTGAGGTTTTCTTACCACTGAACATCTTGCTGTATACTGATGGCAAATAAAACACCTGTGGTTGAGAGTAGGCTTTCCTCTCAAAATAACAAAGGAACATGGCTCCTCTCCTGTCTTCTGACATGGTTTTAAAGCTCTCATTGGGTGTCTTCTCTCCAGGAAATGAGTTGCTCCTAGGTTGTGAAGCTCGGCACAAACACATGAAACTAAACGTTAGGATGGATAGCTCTGAAACCCTTTGGGTTTGTGTAGTAACAGAATAAATAATCCAGCAGAGCTACAGGTAAATTTCTATTGCAAGAATGCACAGACATATCAAAAATCAGAGTATTTTCAGTGCATTCATTCACAATGCCATGTATACTGATTGGTAAAGCCTTTAACAGTGCCAGAGTTGTATAAACAGAGAAAGCTACTAAATCAAGTATATATTATAAATTTAATGTTTTCTGTATTAGCACCTTCTCACTTTTTTTTTTTTTTTTGGATGGTAAAAATAAAGACTGTTTCATTTTTCATTCTGATTTACTCCTGAATTTTTCTGACACATTATTTTGATAGACAGTATTCCCTTTTTATCTTTTCCCACTACAAAAACAAATATACAAATGCAAAACAAACCAAAAAACTAAAATTCAGAATATAAGGATGTTATAATTACACCAAGCCATATTTGTTGCTTTGGGAAATTTTGTCCTCCAGATTGCCTTGCTTTCAATGCAGCATAATAAAATATATTTTTATGTAATTTAAAACATATGTTTTGAAGTGTGTTCTGCAGCAGCTGAAGAAAAATGTGAACAACTGAGCCATTAAAATTGCAGTACATTTTGCATACCTTAAGTGCAGATACTAAGAATTATTTTTCATTGCAATAATCATATCCTTTTAAATTAACTTGGAGTGTCAGGCTAAAACACTGGGCCTGGATGGCAGTTAAATGAAAGATCTTTACTCTCCAGTCCAGCAAGCTACATTGGAAAACAGAGAAGGGGGCAGGTAGGCAACAAAATTGTCAAGTAGATGAATACCGCCCCTTAATATCAGTAGTAATGAAGAAACTGTTTGCCATCATGCAAATCTGTGCTTAGTGAGCAAAAAATATCCTCCAAGGTTTTCCATCAATGTCAGCTGCATACCTACATGGTTTAAAACAAGTAGCCTAATGTAATATAAAAGCATCATACACTGATTTCCCAATCTTCTTCTATTTAGCAGAATATTTTAGTGACTAAATTTGATGCACATCTATATGTATATGCTTTCTTACTAGAATATACAGTATTTAACGTAAAATAATATTTTATTTTCAGATTATTCGATATATATTTTGGTATGCCACAGTCAATGCTATGGAGAAAAAAAAGAGGTAAACCCATATTTCTCTGTAAAGAACAGATGTACTTTAGCTGACTATTTGCAAGTATAATAGGAAGCTGTGAGTTTGGGACTTGAAAAATGGTTATGTTACTTAGAGAAAACATATCAAAACTGAGAGACAGCTGGAAATTACAGTAGATGAGACACTGGAAAAATCCAGGAACCTCCTGCCAAAATCAGATACAGAAGTATTAGATCCAAATGGATTTACTTGCCTTTCATCTACATAGCCACCTACATATGCATGTATTATACATCTCTTTGAATTATGTTTATATTACCAGTACATTTGCAAGACAGTTGTTTGGGTTTTTTTACCCCTGTAAAGCCATTACCTAATTCAAAGTCTTGTCCCCATCTGAGATTACATACATATTCTGAAAAACCTGAGCAGCTGAAAAATTGTCTATGCTTAAGAGGAATCACTGCAAAAATCCTTTCAGACCACTGTCATTCTACTTGTTGTGCAGAGCAGCATTGATGTATTTCCAGAAAGACTTGCAAGATTCATAGCATTTTAACATGTGGATGGTTATGAACACTATCTCTTCCCTTGCTATGCATAAGCTATATATATATATAAATAACCTTTGAAAGTTGTTTTAATTCTACCTGGTTTTTGAATATTAATATTTAACTATCTTTTCTCACTTGTTTCCCTGAAATCCCTTAACAATATGAATCAAAATCAAAATATTCACTCAAAATACTTATAATTTTCACAGTTAAATAAAATGGGGGTGTCACTGGACCCCAAGAATTAAAATAACAGTAATAAAACATATCACTGTAGCTATCCCACTAACATGAGCAGGGAGAATACTTACCTTGCTAAAGATATCCCAATTAATATTTTCATGTACTTTTACAGGATATCTGCTGGTCCAAAGTCCCTTCGCAAAATTTGATCCTACAAACTGAGAACAAATATGGGTCTTTTAAATTGTCTGCCTTCTTTTTTTGTTCTTGTTTATTGTATTTGTTTTGTGAATTGCTTGTTTTTTACTGTCGCTTGATATCGTAACACCTCCAGAACTGCAGTGTGATGTTAGAAGTGAAACAAACCAGGATATTCTTATATAAAAGTATATAATAAGAGAAAAATGAGGCACATGGGACCATGGTATGTAGCTTTTAAAGGACAAATATTTTTATTGGTGTAAGAATCAGCTGAGAATGTATGTAAGGAAAACCCCTGGCTTATTTGCTCCCTGAAACAGAAATTTCAGCTGTGGAAAAAAAGGCTGGAGGACCTGTGGTGCTGTAAATATTTAGTGTAGTTCAGATTAGAGTGTCTACCGAGATAATAAATAGGTGCCCCAAAGAAATTAAGCAGTGCCACGAAAGCTCTGGAGAAGGCTTCGACGATGTCAGAACGTTGTGTTATATTATCATCCTGGTCTTCTGATCAAAAGAATAAGAGTAATTTTGGTGACCAGATTTAGTGAGTAAATTCCTTTCTTCTCTATAATAAAAAGTTTCCTTCCATATATCCCTTCTCTGTCTTCTTCTCATCCCAAGACGGAGGTCTCGGGGATAATTTCAGCTCTACCTTCTCAGGATGAAGGTTTTGAATTTTTTTTTTTTTCTTTTAATTCAGGATCTGATAGAATCCATTTCATTTATACATGAAAAGATAAGCAGAGAAAGGCTATCACTGTGAATGAAGAACTCCGCTTTACTTGATCACTTAGTTGGTAATTATTAATAGTTTCAGTTTGCTTTTCCACTATGTACAGTTTTGAGGCAAAGAACTCAAACCTGACGAACAAAGTGCTCTATAAACACTAATGAAGCCTTGGAACAAGCTGTGAGCCAGGGTAATTGTTATTAGGCTAATTCTACAAGTGAGTCGCCTGCATCACAGGAATTAAATTACTTCTTTGTCAGAGAAGAATGCAGTGGCAGAGCTTAGAAGAGATCTATTTCAGTTTCCACTCCTTTTACTAGACAACGCTCTGTCACTTAGGATCAGCAGTTTTTGGGGAGTTGGGCTTTTAAAAAACCAACATATACATCATTCTTTGTAAAAAAATGAAATTATTAATATTTATATCAAGGCAGACAAGTCCTTGACCTAAAAGGAGGGAGTTACACAGTAATGTGGTTGCAGGCAGCAGAAGTGACATGGGAAAGAAACACACAGGTGTTACTAGGAGAGGACAAGGAGAGAAAAGAAAAATTAACCCTCTGATTCCCTCTGGTAAATCTTCTATCCCACCTTCTGTACAGGGATCAAATGATGCAAAGGTCTGATAAATCCTCAGACGAAAAACAGTTATTTCAGCAGATGTCTCCGGGTATTTTGTCATTATGTGCCTCTTCAAAAATGGCTGAAAAATTACTAAAAAGTAAACTCCTGGGAAAATGTAGTATTTGGTTCCTAGTATTTTCTATTTTTCTGTGCTGAAAGAATAGTATAGGAAGTAACAGTAGTGATATAGATGTGTAGAAATAGTAACAAAAGTACAGGAATAGCAGAGAGGCACTTGCAGCGGACAGTCTTCTTGTAGCAGTGCATCAAGGTCAAACCTTACCAACTACCTCACTGGAATATGCAAAACTCATTCTCATTAAGCTATTGATCTTCTGAAATGTTAGACACCTTTTTGGAAAGTGTACTAGAGATTGTGGGAAACAGTGCTATAAAGCAGTCACTGAGTTCCATGAGGGTATACACGAAGATACAAGCAGTGTGTAAGATATGCACTCTGATTATAGTACATTAAACAATGATTTAATTATTTCCCAAAATCAAAAGAAGCCAGATTCAAGCATGTGAAAGGCACAGTAATTCAAATGCAGATCCATTCTTCTTATGTGAAGGCTACAATATTTGCTGACAGGTTGGGAAACAAACCAGGGAATCTAAGAAGCTAAATGCCTAAGTCTCAGCAATTTGAGTCCAAGCTTTTCAGTTGAGACCATGAGAAGCTGATAGCCTCTAGGGATATGGCTCACAGGAGAACCTGCAAGGCATACTAACAAGTGGGTTAGACGTGCATCATGTAGCTTTTTATAACTTTTTTTACCAAGGTATGGCTTTGTATATGTGATCCATCAAGACAGCTTTGATCCTTTGGAGCACAGCAACTAAAGGGAAAAAAAAAGGGCTAGGAGAAAAGATACACATATAAAGAGTTAGGGATTATAGGGGCTTGGCTATGATGGACAGACACAGGCACTCACTGTCTAAAAGATAACACTAGGTGTAATACATTTTTTTTTTTTAAACACAAGCTTTCCCAGTATCCTGCAATGTTTCACACAGAAAGACCCACACGAATACACCGAACAATGACTGTAAAGAGTAAGGGAACAAACAGCAAAAGACTTGGCAATTTGAAAGGGAAGATTCACTGATGAAATAAACAGGAAAAAAGACAGAGCCCAGTCAAACTTTCCTGTCGCAGACTTAGCTAGAAAGGACCATGTGAAGGCTGACTCTAACCTTTGTGTGCATCGCTTTAGCATGGTAGCCGTGAGCACCACAGAAAAAGAACAATACAGTTAATTGGATGCACTCAAGGAGACATCTCTTGACTGCTTTTCTTAGTGCTGAACGGAGGAATTTATTTTTAAATAGACTCTAAATTGTTGTTACCCCTGCTTAAAAAAACAAACCTACAGGCAATTCAAAGGGGCCATTTATGAACTGTAAACCTGAAATTTTGAAATAATGGAGAAATGAAATATTTCAGGGTTCTTGAGTTTCAGCTACTCCACTCTTTTAGCAGAGATTTCTTAGAACCTTGAATTTAAATGCTGAGCTACATAATGCATGATTATGTATTTAAATCCCTATTTGACCTCCTAAGTGAACATCACTTTAAGGAAAGACATTACTAATGGGATTGAAAACATACAATGAAAAAAAATTACGATAAAAAATGCAGTCTTACTGTCACTAGAATATTTGTTCAAATTTGGCTTTTTTGCACTAAAAGTGGATTTAAAAATGTTAAAACAAAATAGAATTCTATCTTTTTAGTAATTTCAATATTTGGGATTATTATTTCATGTTCATGCAGATATGCATTTTTATTCTGATGTTAGGTTTTTTAAATATTTAAATTCCATTTCTTCTTGTGTTATAATTCTGTCAGTGTCCTGGTGAACTCCATATACAAATATTTATTATTTTATCAGACTGAAGGTGCGAAACAGTATAATTTAAAATATTCATGCTTTCAATAGCAAAGCACCAATCAAAACATAGTCATTCAACCTTGATATTTCAGAAAATACAGTATATTTTGCTATGCTTCTTTTTTTTTTATTGTCCACCAATGCCTTCTTTTTCTCTCTGCTCTCTCACAAAATGTCCATATTTAGCTTTATTTCCAAGACTATGCTTGAGGTGGCTCAACTCTCAAAGGTTCCTTGCAGTAAGTTCTGCTGTCCTCTGTTCCTGTTTCACTTCTAACTGTCTTCATTACTCATGAAGCTTCACGACTTACAAGTAGGTCTCTGTCCTGTGGGCTCACACTTGTACCCTTTGTTCAGCCCCATCCTCACATTCTCCAGCCCCATCCCTAGAAATGGTTATTGGTACTTTTGTGGCTCATCACTACTTTTCTTACTGAAGTATTCCTTTTCCCCAGGTATAATTTAATTACATCACTCTTCTCCTAATATCTCTTTTTTTTTTTGTTTCTCAGAATTTAGTGAGGTTGCTTCTTGCTACTCTTATTGGACAGCTTTCACTCACCACTATTCAGATACAAATTTCTGTCCCCCAGTTTTGGAAACAGTTTTTGGTTTTACTGACTGCCTTTCATAAGGACCACTTCACTGTTTTCAGTAGCCAGCTTATGAACCCAGAAGTGGATAAAAGAGTTGTGGACTAAACCATCAAAAATGTAAGACTTTTGTGCAGAATTCCCACAGAATTTTGGATTCTTTTATAATTGTCTATGATATCAAGTAAAGCTTTATGCTGTACTTCATGCATTGCAACCACTTTCAAATACTTCTTATTTTATTCCAGTTTTGCCTGTTTACCTGTCATTCCAACTTCTCGATATATCCAGATCTACAAGGAGTTCCAACAACGATTTTGGATCATTTCTTCCTGAAATTTTATCTTGTTGCAAGTTACTTGGAAATCTTAGAACACTGTAGTTCAGCTTTACCCTGGTAAGCATCTTTAACACATGGAGAAAGTGGACTGAAACTGTTGTTAGCCTGGATTTTTTGAAGACAAACTTTGGAAACTGCACTTCTTTCCAGTTTTATCATTTGTACAAAAATTCCAAACTAATTGAGCCTATCGTGAATTCATGTTTTGAAGGAAATTAATCTATTTTACTTAAAAGAACAATCGTTATTCCTTAAATCTGAGGCCAATTTGAAGTTTTTAGTTATTTTTTGTTTTTTGCAATGAAAGCAACAGAAAGATAAATATACAACGAACTCCCATAAATCATACTCTTCATAAAGTAGAAAAGTGGTTTTCCAAAATTTACTTAGGGAAATTAGATGCCTAACTCCCTTGAAGTTTACAGATACTTTAAAAGTTTCCTTAAATAAATAAAGCCCTATTTAAAGTTATGATCCAAGTGTCTTGATTTTCAGCAAAAGTATCCCACTGACTTCTGTTTAAGTCTCTGAAAGCATGACTACACAAAAGGTTAAGTAAAGAATCCAAAATTCTGCCTGTTTTGGCGTATGTTGCGTTATGCTTTAGAAGGATGCTGAACTGATGTCCTTCTGTTGTAAAATACTAAGCAAAAATATATAATACTATTTGACACATAAGAGTGCAAATTTAAACAAAAGCAGAACTCATATATTGCTTTTACATTCTACCTGCCAGTCAAGCTGAGACTTTATAAAGAATGGCAAAGCAATTTTCAATCATGTATGGTTTATCGTGTAGGTCAAATTTTTTTATGTAAATCTCTTTCACTTGGGTGTTTAAATTTCAATAAAAATGTAATGATAAAAAGTGTGGCTTTCATTTCTCCTTCTTTCTCTAATTCATTCTGAGTTTTGGAGAACAAGTGTTTTATTGAGCATGACACCTAAAAGAGGCATTGTTTTAAAAAGGTGTTAAAACAAGCGTCACATATGTTTTGGATAATGGAAGTATTACAGGAGGCTTCCCCATACAACCTTTCTTTCCTGTAAGCTGGGGCTCTTGGAGCTGTTTCTGTAGGTTAGTTTGAGTTCACTTCAACTCTTCAGACCACCAGATGAGGGTAGTTTACCAGATGACTAACAACAGCATGGTGCATTTCAGAGTTGCTTTTCATTGCTGTTTTCATGTGAGAAGTTCCTGTGTAATGAACCTAAAATATTCTTAGTGCTAAATTGTGCCTAAAATTAGACAGCAGTAACTCGCTTCTCTCAGCCCCTAAAAAAAAAAAAAAAAAAACAAAAAAAAAAACAAAAAACCAAAAAAACCTAGAATTTACTGGTTTCAGAGCTTGTCTAATAAGACATGCTTTTCTGAGCCAGAATTCAGTTGTCGTGTCAGGCTTTCACTTTATAGCACACAGCCTAAGGAAATGGATCCTAAGCTGATCTCCCTTCAATATGTAGATGACTGCATGGCCTCTGAAACTCTCAGCCTTTTCGCCTGCCTCATTATTTACTTTTGAAGTGAAGAAGAAAGAGGACATGCACCTCTGAGAGCTACATTGTTTCCTAGCAGCAAGATTCACTTTCATGTGTGATGTGGGTTAGATCCCAAACATTGGATAATATGACACATACTATGCTATTGTACAAGTTGTGAATAATAAACATTATAGAAATCCACACAGGGAATACCACGTGCTTTTGGGGCAAATTCTGAATTCAGAAACATAACTGCAGCTCAGTAAAGATTTTAAGCACCAATCAAATGGAAAATGTTTGTGTGTATCTTCAGTTGTAGAACAATAGTTCTTTGCAAATACAAGGAGATAAGCTGGTTTACACCACTGCAGAGTGAATATTTGTGGGTTTCTTTTCTTTTTGTCTGAAGTATGATTGCCTCAGGAATTTTTGGAACAAGTTAGTGTCAGTGTTTGTACCAGAGGGCTAAAGAAAACATAGGCTGGAGTAAGAAGAGCTGGGCAGGAATTGTTGCTTTTGATTTGATGAATTATCTGGAGGTTTATATTATTTCCTGCCCTTAACTAAATCTAAAAGTAGAAAAAAGGAGCAATGAAAGCAAACTGAACTCAAAGAAATCTTTGTTGGGATTAAGTCAACTTTTTCTATTTTCAGAATGCCTTTGGATTTCAACATTAAAAGAAATTGTTCTGATAATGAAAAAAAAAAAAAAAGCATTTCTATGCAGCAACTTAGAATATTTTGTTCATTTTCCAAACAATTTGAGGTAACATAATGCAATCCACCATTTCCTTCCTGAATTGTTTTGTCTTTGACACCTCAAACTTTTCAATTAAAATTTGTTTATTTTGCATGAGTTCCCAAGCACCACCAGTATGACTGACTAGTGACAATGTGCAGGGAAGGGGAAGAAGTAACTTTAAGTTTGTTTAATGTTTCAAAATCTGTGGAAAAGTTCGGTAAAATGAAAATTCAGACTGAAAACCAAATGAGTTAAAGATTCCTCTTTTGTTTTTCTTAACTCTCTCTCCTGTTAGAGACAATATAATGGAAGTTGGATTAAAAATAACTTTTCCATGCCATGCTGTTAATTTCCTGGCACAAGATATTGTCATACACTACTTTTGTCAGTAGTACCACTATATTAGATAAGATTGGTGACATAAGTCTTTCCTCTTTCTAGAAGCCCATGTGTAGTTTTCCCTTGGTCAAGAAAAAAGCTTAACAACAACCAGAATTCAATGACTGCTTTGAGTTCTGAAGAATAAGGACATCTATTCCCTTGTGTTATTTATGAACTTGTCAGGGATTGCACAAGGACACTTACACATGTAGTATATAGTTTTATATTATTTTCCTTTGCCAACCTATTCCGTCCTGACAAATTCTCTGGATAATTCTTCCAGCATGCTATCTGGTAGGGATCAGTTATTCCACTTTCTCCTGTTACCTGTAAACCCTGGTAGGAAATTTTTTTTTTTTTTTTACTTTTGATGTCTCTAAAAAGTCCTACCAATAATTCAGGCTCATCCACAGTTATCTCCTCTGTTATCAACTCAAAAAAGCATACCTTCTGCTTCCTCAAGTGTTAAGTACATATTTGCAACTCCCTGGAGGGAAATGTGAGCTGACAGGTAACACAGGCAGTACTCTTGCTGATAATGAGAGTGGAGCCTTTTCTTTTTAACGTGCAAACTCAGCTTTGATTCATCTCTGCACTACCCCCATGTTCTTAAAGAATATCAGACATATTATAACATCAGAATCAATGTTACAGAAAGCCCACAGTCCCTGAAACTTTCTTCATGGGACTGCACAGAAAGGCTATCACCTTGTCATGTCATCCAAAAATGGAATAATTTTTAAGAACTCTATTTTACAAATATTCACCCATCTGTTTATCTTTATGCTCTGAGAAAAACTTGAGTGTTTTTTCTGGAGTTGCCTGCTGAGTCTTAGGGTCTACATGTGTGTGAGTTCGTGTGAGACTGCAGACGAATGAGGCAGCGATCTTCCTGTCAGTTCAGGACTATATTATCTACTCTGAATAAGCTCAGGGCTTGGCAAGGAATTTGTAGTGGGAATACTATAAAGCACAGCTACAAACATGACACAAAACATAGGGAAAGCATATGTAGCTCATTGTTTTAGCTTTACAAAATTATTCTGTTCAAATGGGGGTCTCAAAAGCACTGACAAATCCTTCCATGCTAAAAATACATCATTTCATCTAGCATTAACATGGAAAGATGACAAGATATTTGTATCTTTCTACCCACTTGGCTTGTGTCTGTGAAATCAATATTTTTTAGTAACATTACATTGTGGGAACCCACTGTAATAGACAACCATATTCTGCAAAATCCTCAGTTTTTGTTAAGTTTAAGACATATGTAAGACAAGCATTAGTGAGCTTAGTGAGCAGACCACCGAACACACATGCTGAAACGGATTACCTGTGTTTCAGGTGCAAAGTATTAATAATAACCAAAGTTTAAAAAGAATTTAATGTCTTCCTTCCTTAGTTGTCTGGTTTTTTCTCTCTTTTTTTTTCTCAATTTTAAAAAACTCAACAGGTACAGTAAAAACGAAGTAATTGAATGGAATTTTCTAATGTCAGCTGGACTGCATTTGGATAACACTTTGGGATTTATCCTCCCTTGTAACTACAACTACTACTAATGAGAGTGATACAGAAATGTTGAGAGAAAAACCCTGTGCTGCTGATGGAGAGCTCTTCCAATATTTCTATGTACATATCCATGCCTTCAATTATATTCAGAAAAAGCATTAATGGAATACCAGAGGCAGCTTCTTAGAGATAGGAGAAACACATAGCTAATAAATGACTGAAATGTTTGAAATTAAATAGTTCCCTTTTGTATACATTAAAGATAGACTTCGTTCAAAGATTTTGCCTTTAAAATTTGATGTCAGTAGCTCATAATGAAGTGCAGAACTGGAACCTGGTAAATTTTTTTCACAGCCTCAAAGTGGTATTGATTCCCTTTAAATCTTACTGATAATGATTGAATGGTAGTTAGTAGATTCATAGTTCACAATCTTAACATATTTTGCATGGCAAACAAGTTCATGTGTATTTTCCACAGAAAATATTGGCTACTTTCTGAATAGAAACAAAACAAGAGATTTTCTGTAGTATCTCTTATGCCAGTCGGATAGGAAAGAGTGTTACTACCACAGGCATACACAGTACTTGGAATTTAAATACATAAATTTCCAGTACTTGGAATTTAAACACATAAAATTTAAAGCAGAGTAAGATGAAACAGTAATTGTACTTGAGTTTGTATGTATCTGACTCTAAATTCCTATTTCTTTTTCATATGATTATTCTGCTGGAATACCTTTACTTTTCTAGTTTTGACACCTGCAAAGTTCAGTTAGCTCCCTTCCATTTTTTCCAGGAACAGACAATGCAATATGCAACCCTTACCATTGTTAAACCAAAGATGACTGGATAGCTTGCACACACATTCTGACGGCATACTCAGCAGGCCAACAAGATCAAATAGCTACCGACCTTAAACTATGGTTTTACTGCGATGAGAGCCCTCAATTTGGCTTCTTCTCCCCACCAAGGTTCTGGTATCATAAGAACATATATACAGTCTACATGAAATAGAAGAATCAGACCTACTTCTCCTAAATTTGGCTGGAATAAATCAACTGAGGGGAAAAACAACAATAACAACAACCTCTAGATAAACGAAAACCCCAAACCAAGCCCAAACAAAAAAAGCCCAAACAAAAAAAAACCAAACCAAACCAAACCAAAAAAACCCAAAGAGGCAACCAGACAGGAATCACAAACAACTTGGTACTGATTTTTTAGAAGTTTCTTTGACAATGAGTGATAAAAAATGTAAGCCAGAGTACTTAAACCATGGTTGGTTTTGGTTGGTTTGCTTAGTTTGGAGTTTTCTCTTCTTTTCATGTAAAGAATTGCAGTCCCTAAAGCAGGATTTTAAGTGGCAAACCTGAGGATTCACTGCCATGAATTATTGCAATTAGCTGCCTAAGCCTGCTGCTCAGTTTGCTTTGGGAACTTCAGGTATGTGTGGGATCAGGGTAATTTTCTTGAAAGAGATGGATTTGCATGTAACCAGCTAAGAAAGAGTCACCTTTTTCAAAGCATTCAGCAACACTACTATACTTTTTTCCTGGGTGTATTTATTAATTAAAACAAAGCAAAAAAAACCACAAAACAAAGCACTTCCCCCAAAAGAAGCAAACAATTACTAAAAAGCCCAAATGAGTAGAAAAACTACTGTCTATAAGCTCAGTTGAAGCCAAATATGGGTTTTAAAAAACAGATGTACAAAAATCGCTAATTCATTGAGCAGCATGTAGCAAACATTTCATACTAGAGATTCAGGAAAATAAGCACCTGTGTTCAGATAAAGATGTTTAAGAATTTCTTATTAAGTTCAAAATGATCAATTAAGATGAGTCATAACTTATGGGATGAAAGATAAAGGTGAGCCTTTCCCTCCACTCAGCACTGGTGAGAGCCCAAACTGCAAGAGAGAAGATCCCTCATGACAATCAAGAAGCACTTCCTTACGGTGACCAAGTACTTGCAGAGGTTGCCCAGAAAAGCAGATGAATCTTTGACTTTGGTGATATTCAAAAGCCATCTGGACATGGCCCTGGGCAACTTGTTGGGCATGGAGGTCAGAGGAGTTGACACACAGAGGTCCCTTTCAACCTCAGCCAGTCTGTTACTCTGTGAAACAACAATCCAGTCCTCCTCCTGAACTATGTATGTGTTTGCTCTCCTCTTAAGTTAATGCAATACAATACACACACTTAGGGACTGGGCTCTACTATTTTACTCTTTTTCCTATAACGAAGTTACTAGCCCTCAGAAACATTTCTGAGAAGCAACAAATATTCTTCTCATGTTCCTGGCTCTGGAGGACAAATAGTTTGCAACACTTTAAGATCAGCTTCCAGGTTTTCTTAAATATATGGCCTTCACAGCCTATCTGTACTGCTGACCTCTCTAAATTTTGCTTTTTAATCACTCCCTGAATGCTGCAAATTGCAGTAATAACCTATTAAAGATTATTAAGTAATGACTGATTCTTATGTAACTGTACGCTCTACAGATATTGAAATTTTACATTAAAAATTTTTTCTTGATTCTATTTGAAAAAGAAAGATAGCATTTTGTTTCATGAGTTAACTGTTTTCACTTTTTTTTCCAGAGCCTCTCAGTTTAATCAGTCTTTAATTACTGGTTAGTTATTCTCTAAGTTATCTGCTTTTCATTCACATGTTTAATAGCCAGCTGTATTTCAGCAACTCGAGGTGATATCTTTGTATATGAATTTGAAAGAGAGCTCCTAAAGCAACTTACATAGAGTAATGCTGAACTCAGCATCATTTAGAATGACTTTTTTAAGATGCAAGATTTCCTTTAAAGAAGTTTTTCAGTCTGATTCTTCTGGAGCTGCTAAATAGCCTCTATAAGAGATAATTTAAACATTATGGTTTACTTCTTGCTTGTGTGAATTTTTTTGGCCCCTGTGTTCATCTCCTCTCTTCATGCCAGCACTAACAGTTTCACAGGATGTGCAGATCTACACTGGGATAACAACATCAATCAGATGTCACGCCTCAGCATTTCAGTCACCCAAATTCAGCAATACTCTCCCTAAAGCACAACTGGATGAACATATCCCAATTCTGTTTTGATTATCTACTCCTTCCTGGACCCCTGCAAGTTCTTTCTTCTGAAATAATAAAGATGAGACAATGACTGGGGCAGATCTGGGACGTGATGGAAAACATCTTCTAAGTGCTTTGGTGGTAACTATCAGTCACAGCTCAGAGCCTGGCAGAGCTGCAAGGCTTGAGGTTAGAAAGGGAAGTGTCCTCGGTGTCAGACTGCTATGAGGATGGGAACAGAGAGTTTTTTCTGTTCAGTATATTTTTTTCCTGGTGAGAATATTTAGTCATATACCCCCCAGGCAATTTCCAGCTGAAAGACTACTCTAGAACTGGCAAGCAGCTTGATGATTTCTGTGATCTGCCTGAAAACATACATTAGTTGCCTGAAAACATGCTAGATAAGATACGTTAGATCAGACTTTGGAGCAAATAAATGGACAACTTGTCAAAATTTATGTAGGAGGCACTACCTTACACTGTGCAAGACATTTCAGATAAAGGATATTTCCTTCATTCCTTCTCCCTTTCCTTCTCTTAAATATTTTAGAATAACCTAAAGAAAGCTTCAGACTAGCAACTAAATCTCCATTTAGGATCTCTGCAAACATTGCCTTCTCAGTCAAAGGAAGGAAAATTTAAAAGTCAGAAACTTTAGTTAGTAGGGCTTCTCTGTCTATCTTTATTTTTTTGAGAAATTCTCTGGAAGAAAGATTTCTGTACAAATCAATAGTAACTTCACATCCTGAGACAAAAAAAGTAATAAACCCTCCACACAGTAACTTAATAAGAAATAAACCTCAACTACAACTTGTAGATTGGTTATGAAAGTACAAAAGAAATTATTGGCTCAGAAAAGAAGAGGCAAAGTTTTTAAATAAACCTGATGTCAGAAATACTGAAATCTTAGTGGTTTAGAAGGAAAGGAGAGAAAGATACGCTTGACAGAACTGATTCCCATAAAAAAATATTTACATCTTCTGATAAGACACAGAAAAGTTTGTGGCCATAGATATGCACTCAAATATGAGGTGACCAGTCCTTAAACTTAGAATAAACTTAGTCCCTCCAGTGGGCACTCACTCCTAATTTTATCTTATTCTCTTTGACCATTATCCTGCTGCAATGTGTAAGAAAAGAGAAAGAGTTTGCTTTCTATAGAAGTGACAAAGATGTACAGAAGGTTCCTGAGAAAAAATATTTGTAGTTATAGATAGGCATCTTTTTCCTTCACTCTCTCAGTCACTTAGGATGTAAGGATGTGTAGACACAAATTAATTTGGATTTTCAATAAGAGGAACACAAGATGGTAATCTTATCAATATATTTGAGCATTAATAAAGACAGGTGTTTCTCACAGAAACAGAGTCAAAAAGACAGTAAAAAGTTCCAGATGTGAATTTGTCTTTTCAGCTGCAGAGACAGCTTGTTGCAAACCAAAACAATCCCCTGAACAAACACCACCTCTTCTTGCAACAAACGAGAGTGTCTGGAATCATGAAGAGCTTGCATCCTCAGCACGGGAGGAGATGAGATCTCTGATACCGTAAGTGGCTTTTTTGGTCTAAAGAAGGAGAGAGGTTAACATGTAAGAACAGCATAACTGGTCCTTGGGAATACATCTTTATCCAAATGTAAATTTTATGGCAATTATAAATTGAAGTCAGTGAGGTTAGAGTGGTTACAATTGAGGGAAGAAATTAGATATTAGTTCAGTATTTCTATTTGTTAGGACAATGATGAAATAGTTTTACTACGGCTCATTATTCAACAGTGTTTAAAAATTCTGTGCATATGTTTTCCTTGGCTAAACTTAACATACCAAAATAATTTTTCTCTGTTTGTTATGAAAGTTGATTTAATATAGTGCATTTTCTTTGACACTAGATTTTCAATAAACTTAAATTCAACACTAGGAATACTGAATGGATTGAAGGAATTAGCATATCTATTTGAAATAGTGTTACGGAGAAGGAAAAACACAGGATATTTGATTTTCAATAAAACTTCTGGTAAACTTTGAACTTGTATAAAATGATCCCTGGCTTTTTGAAAATAAAAGGAACCAATTTAAAAATATGAAATTGGAGCTTGAACTGGGGGAGGTGGAGTGAACTAGCAGGAAAATACTGGTCATTATAATATATCTTATCAACAGACTCCCAGAGATAGAATCCCAATATCTAAAATTAAATATATCATATACAGTGGAAATAAAAAGGGTCATTGGTTTCTTGTGGGCTGATTGGGGTACACAAGCCAGAGACGTGTACTTTGGATCTCTTATTCTCATTGCTGACTGCAGATTTAATGCAATTGTTACCCAGGGCTCAGTGTTTTCAAATGAGATTTAGTACTCCTTCTCCATTAGACTGCTATAGAGGAGGAAAAGAAGTTGTAACAAGAGGTTTTTTGCGTGTGAAAATGAAAAAAAAACCCAACCTGTTACCATTTAGAAAGCTCTGTTCCAAGACACTTACGGAGTTCTATAACTGCAAAAGACAGACCCTGCCTATGGAGTTGCTGATCCTTGATCATCACAACTTTTGGGCCAACTGTTTTTTTAAGCAAGCACACCAAATAAAATAAAAACAAATACAATATTCTGTCACTTCTCTGTATGGCAAAATAATCGTTTGGACATAATTTTGAATCCAGGTATGGGAGGAAACATTGAATGACATAATATATAGGGGTTTTTTTGGTTTTGGGGTTTGTTTTTTTTTTTAATGCAACAGAGTAAGCATACGTCATAGATATTTGAATCTAAAGAGAAGCAACCAAGTATATTCCATTTCATGTTTTACCTGCTATGCCTAAAGTCTCAGTTCTGACTTTTTTTGCAGAGACACTCTGATGGTATAAAATGTTTTCTATCATGACCTGCCTGTATGCAAGGCAGCACGAGATTATCTAGCTTATGGAAAAAAAACCCAAGAAACCAGAGTGGGGTAAAAGGCAGTTACTTGACTTTATTCACTGTCTTTATGTTGGACAGTAGAGATAAGTGACCATAATTGCAAAAGAGCTACTCGTGGTAAAAAATGGCAGCCAAGGCTACTAATCCTCTTGTCATGACAACTACAATTTAAAAAAAAATCTCAGGTGTATTTGTTTGAGGCTGATTTAAAACACTTAAAAGATTCTTTGTTTGTTCATTTGTTTCTTTAGTATAGATGCTTAAGTAATGCCTTAGACCAGGGCCTGGGCATTTATCACCTAGGGTGAGCCCATCAGGGTCAATAACCAGCTTTCAAAAGTGCATGATCTTGAAAATTTGTTCTCTAAACACAGAGCTACTTGTGAGTGGAAATGCTGTTTTGCATGGGGTGACTCAAGTTGGAGTCTTGATTGTAGCTGTTCCAGAACTAATCCTGACTCGGTTACTGGCTCTGTGTTTGCCCTTGGATACCTCCCAGCTCTGTGCCTCAGTTTTCCTGCCTGTGAGATCGGGAGAGCAATGACTGACTGAAACCTAATTAGCTGTTTGTATAGTACAGAGAAGATGTGAAGTGCTACAGTGCCACTAGTTTGACTGCCTAAGAACTATTTTAAAGAGCAGCCTAGTAAAATCAAGAGCTCTTTTGTCCCATGCATTTATCTGTACTTGTTCCTCTAGATGACCTAAAAGGGATTAACAGCTATTCCTAGAGTAATTGGCCTCCATGGCATCCCTTCTCAAGAGTCTGGAAGGGATATGCTGGCTGCAAATCCAAATCCCCAGATGCATTTTAGCAACTAATATGGGGAGTGAATCAGCTGGTTTTTATTAGTTTTTCAAGCAGTCTCATGGATTTTAGTCATCTAGAATGGCCCAAATCAAATGACAGCTGCTTTTGCATATTTTCTCTGCAGATGTCATTTTAATTACTAACGTCAGTGTTACATGTACCTCCTACAAGCTAATACTGTAATTCTTCAGCTGAAGATTTTCAAGCATTTCAGATACTATCTGAGCTTAAGTACTTGTGTGAAAGATTAAAAATAATAATGAAGCACGTCCTACAAATCAGAATGTCATTCTTCAAAATCATTGGAGGGTGGCAATACTTCCGTCCATTGGGCAGACAAGAGCAGTTGTTATCAATTACTTTAACATGAGTTCACAACACCATCCAAAACAGTCCAATACACATTGATCGTATTATTTGGGCAATTATAGTGCCCTTATAAAAGCCTTCAATTATAAAAACATTGCATTGGAGAAAAAAAAGTGGTTTCAAGGGAAGTTAGACTGCTTTTAAATAGCTGACCCTTTGTCTCATTTTTCAGTGATTCTGCCAAAATTATCATGTCAGTATGCCATATTACTAAGAGTTGCCAAACATCCGATGCACTGAGGCCTGAAATCACATTTTTTCCAAACCTGTGAAGCTGCCATTCAAAAATAAGTCTGTAAAACTTGTGATGAAGAAAATGTGAGGCATAGATATCTATAATATTTCAAAGGTTGAAATATTGGAGGAGGCAGCAGACTACTAAGACGAAATTTAATACTTGCAAGATACAACAGTATGAATCATGCAAAATTCATTTTAAATGAAGTATTTAATGACTGGAAACAGCTGTAACCTTGATAACACTATGTGCTTTTGGACTGTTGAAGGATAGTATAACTTGTTCGAAGAAGAACCACGAAGCTAGTGAAGGGTCTGAAGCACAAGGAGCTGTGAGAAGCAACTGAGGGAGCTGGGGATGTTTAGCCTGGAGAAGAGGACACTCAAAGGTGACCTTATCACTCTCTACAGCTCCCTGAAAGGAGGTTGTAGGCAGGTGGGGATTGGCCTTTCCTGCCACACAATCAAGTACGGGATGAAAGGGCATAGTTTTAAACTGCATGAGGGGAGGTTTAGGTTAGACATCAGAAAGAAATTCTTCACAGAAAGGGCGATTATATATTGTAATATGTTGACCAGGGAGGTCATGGAGCCACCATCCCAGGAGGTGTTTAAGGAAAGGCTGGACCTGGTACTTAGTGCCATGGTCTGGTCGACATGGTGGTGTTCTGTTATGGGTTGGACTAGATCCCAGAGATCTTCTTCAACTTAATTAACTCAAAAAGTACCCTAAATCATAATTATTCACTGTTCAGAAAAAAGACTCTCTTTATGCTTCTACTGAATTTATCAAGTAAGCTTGATATAGATGGAGGTAAGTGATTTTACTACCTCATTTTGTATTACTGCTATGCCCAAATAGCAAAGGTTTTATCAAGCAGTTTAACCCCTGTAGTTATTTTAGTATTCACCTCATAGTTAGGCCTTGGTTTATGTTATCCTTACCCTAGGAACATTATCATTTAGGACAGATGAAACAGGGACTTCTGAAAATGTACACAGATCCATGTATTCCTTTTGAAGACTAAATAAAGAAAATACATCCACAGTTGAGAAATTCTGGGTATTCTTTAGTGTGTCAATACAACAAGCTAACATATAAACTACCTGTGAAGAAAGCAAGCATTCAACATCACTAGTGGCAGTGATGCTAATAATAATAGTAATTGATGCTCTCGGAGTTCTCGTGAATCAGTGTGGAGAAGAGGGGCAAGAAAAAGGCACGTCACACGGCTGTTTAAGATGCTAGTTTGTCTTCTACTGTAGTTAAACAGATTTGTTTTCTTCTTCACTAACATTACTTGCAGCAAGTTTCAGGTAAGACCTGCATAGAAAATAGATGGAGGAAACAGGTTAGACATAAAGATCCGGTGGTGTTATTACTGGAAGGACAGAATACAAGTAAGATTACCTTATAGCAAGAAGGAGAGAACATCTGCAAAGGGAAACACAGCATCATACATATATATGAAAATAAATATTAAAAATAAAGAGTTGCATACATATACAGATAGAAAATCATTCAATAGCTATAATCCTGGGTTTAGTAACAGGGAAAGTTTTCTTCTATGTGCAGGGCTGGCTATAGGAAAGCACTGGGTTTGTTTTCAAAAATATTTCTAGGGAACAGTAAAAAAATGATGGGGAAAAAAAGTTACTTTTTAAAAAATTAATTCATGCTTTTGTGATTCTTCAGGTGCATTTTTCTACTTTACATTTTGCAGTACAAACAGGGAGTGAAAATTAACTCTCTATTTGCCTGTATACACCTGATCACTTTCCATTGGGAGGCATATGCATCGAGCTCTTAGTTGATGAACAAGGTTTTTAAGTTGTAAAATATAAGTCCTAGCAAGCTTTATAAGACCTAAAATATATAAGACATTCAGTGTGAGAGGATAGGACTCTACCAGGTGCATACATGCACTTAGGAACTTTTATTCTTTCATTTTCTGAGACAGAAAAAAGGGAGACTGTCCAAATAATATCAGAAGCAACACCAGCTTGAAAGTCTGAGAGCAATGTGATGAACTCATACAGAGAAACATTAAATACAGAGAATCCCCCAACTGATATTTCCAGTCTGGTTGATCATAAATTATTTTATTATGTTGCTTGGCATGTGACTTATCACAACATCCCAACACGATCCACTGGAAATAGCTCACTGCTGTATAATATATCAAACACGTAGAAGCACAGGAGGAAACTGATGCATCTCACCCTAATGAAATACAGATTTTGTCTATCCATTTTGTTAATTAGCAAAGTACCTCAGATCTAATTATGAATCTATCTTTAATATGCTTGCTTCACCCTTCACATCATGGGCATACCATAGTAATTATGCTACATAAAACTAAATAGAAGTTGTGTCCTCTGGTGTTTGACTGCAAAATCTTTAACTCTGTGTATGGGGATATTTTAATTTCTGGAGTAATTTAAAAAATATTACTTAAATCAATCCTACTCTCTCATCCTTACTTTAGCTTTTGAAATTATATTATGAATGCCTGATGATAGAATATATTTTATCCAATGTGTCTTTAAAACATCTTCTAAACCTATATTTAACCACAAGATTGACAAGTCAGTGTTTTGTTCTCATCTGAACTGCCCCACTCCACAAACAGCCTTTGTTAGCAATCTCCTTAATTAAGGAAACACAGGGGATAACTGTTGTGCTTCTTCAATACTTAGAACCTACAGACTGGAGGTCAGCTCTGGAAGACATTTCAGTCTGGTAGCAATGTCTGCAGGTAGTGCAGAGCTCTGGTGTATGCAGAGACCTTGTGATCACTGAGTGGGCTTGGGGTAGAACAAGATGCGAAATTTGCAAAATACCTAAAAGCAGCCTAGACAGATTTTTGCTAATAAACCTTTAACCTCGATAGTGCTGTATCTGTACGCAGGGAGAAGAAAAGTTCTGACTACCAGCCCTGTTTCTGTCCTGTTGCTGTAAGGGAAACCGGGCATAGAGGCAGGGATGCAGCTGCGATGCAGCAGGATAGACGGCTGGATACCAAGGAAAGGGTCATTTTGGGTACATAACCAATATGACCTCCTGTGCTATGTCCGTTTGATCCCAAATTTCTCCCAGCATTGAACAACACTCTGCAAAGAGGGGGCAATGAAGAAATAATCACCACTTGGAGAACTAGAAAAAGAAGCCCTCTTTTTTTACTACCTAGTATGTGAAACACTAGAAGCTATGTTGCATTTTAAAACTCAGTACCAATGAAGTAGACCTGGCATGATATTTGGAAGGGAAGACTAGGGCGTGGGGAGCAGGAAAGAGCAGTAAGAAAGTGTAGTATGAAAGTATTTTCTGTAGTACGAAGTGGAGAAATGACAAACTGATTCAAAGTTTTAATGCCTAGGGAACATTTGACTGAAAAAACTTCAAAAATGTAAGATACTATAATAGCACTATTATGTCTGAGAACTTGAAAGCAGAGGCAACAGCAGAAGTCAAATCCCATGTTCAGAGCAGTAGTGGAATGCAGAACTCCCATTGTCTCATGCTCTGAAGAATGAGAACCTCACTTCTCCTTCTACTCATTTCTTATAATAGAAGCAAAATGTATTTACAAAAGTGTCTCTTGACTCCATAGGCTCTCTTGACTATTTACACTTCAGTTATAAATAAAGAAAAGACAGTATGTCCTAATTTAAAAGGATATTTTTCCTGCCAGAACAGTAAGATGATGAGCTATTAAATGGAGAACAAAGAAATAGTAATACAGTATGTTAAATACAAGTGAGACAGCTATTGCATTTCTATTCAATACTTGAAAATATGCCCACCTTTTCTTACACTCATCCTTAAATAGCAATTGTGGCATAATTGTTCTACTACTACATGTAGACTGCTAGTGTCTGAAAAATTTTAATCTATGTATTCATAGCTTTATGATAGCAGCTATTAGACAAAATTAATAAGAAGTCTGTTGCAAGTACCCACAGGATTTGATTGTTATTTTAAAGAAAGAAGCTGAAAATTTAGTTTCTAGCACTGCTTCTTGATCAATTAATTCTGTTTCAGTTCAAGAGAATGTATTTTCATATGTAAGTGGCCACATCTAATTTTAAGAGTTGTCTTTCAAAGCTAATGAATGCATGCATAGAAGTGGTGTTAGTAAAAGAGAGGATGGCATGTATATACCTCTAGATACTGTACTTTCACTGAAAATAGTCTTTGAATTAGAGTGTCAGCTGTAATATGGGGTTTATGTGAGATCATTGTAGTTCATGCCTGCCCTTAAGTAGACAACAGGTACTTTATCTGTTGATTTCTAAATTGACTTTTGATGGAATACTGAATGTTCTTGTGTCCTTTTTTCCTCAGGACTGAACTTTACAGTAGAGGGTAAATTTGTCTTGAACCAGAGACAGAGTTCAGTAATGTCAGTGAGACGTTAGAAGCCAAGACAGAATCTGTCATTGGATGGTGGAGTGGGAAGTGAGTTCCTGAGCTGAGCAGTCTACTCGTTGATCACTCTGAGGAAACACATCAGAGTCTTTCTTTACATAATTGTTAAATTTTAGTTTATATAAAAGTATTTTTGCCTTGCCATTATATATTCTCTTTATACCTACTATCCCCCTGGATGACTGCCTTTTAATCTCACTGCCTAGTATTTAGAAAGACTTTCCATGAACAGCTTATACTGCAGCCAAAGTAAAGGTCTATTGCACCCATAAAACCAGAAGTACACTAAGCAGGATTTAAATGTTAGGTTTCTTTTAAACTTAGACATAAGAACAGTAAGTAATAATGTGTGTAAAAACATTTTTTTCACCCTGTAGCCCTGTAAAAACTGTAATGCTTTAGGGAATAAGCTTCAGGCAAACTCTGCAAGGCCCCAGTTTTGGTCTGTTAGGAGCATTGCCAACTTTCTGTGAGAACTTGCTATGTGAACTGGAATTTGTTACATGGCGTTTCTTGCTAGGATGTACAGTTTTGAAAGCATGGAGCATGTAAGTGTTTGAAATATGGATTTACCTTCAAAGCAAAGGCACCAGAACTATAAGCAACCTGCTCATGGACAGTTACTGCTCACTGAAAATACGCAGCCTTTGAGAAAATGAGGAGCCACTGGGCAGGGAAGAAAGAGCTAGGCAGGAGGACAGGGAACTCACCACATCAACTGCCCTGAGCATTCCACAGAACCTCTGCCACTGCCAGAGGCCCAGGACTCAGACAGGTCGAGAAACTCAGACACTTTACAAAAGGGAAAGATCCCAGACATTTTATCCACACCAGTGCACCACATGGAAGAGCTCTGGAGCCTCCTTCCCACGCTGGGGTGACGGTGACTGCCGAGGGGACCAGTGCTGCAGTACCGAGTGCTCACAGTGGGTGTTGCATGTGGCTGCTGAGGACTGACTGCTTGCAAGGTGTACTGATAGCAACTAAAAATGAGTACAGACTAAGCATCAATATGAAGGTTGTCAGTGAATGTCAATCTAGTTAAATTTTTCTTTGGAGTTCAAACTGACCAGGCTTATCAGTCTTATAAACATCACAATGATATTTAGGTATCTGATACATCCTTGTACATATATATTCACTTGCTGCCATATCAGTTTGTTTATTAAAATTATTCTTTTCTGTGGTTTTAGCTCCACATGCTGTACTTTTAAAACTGATATCTGCAGGATTTTACTTCATATCTGACCACAGTCTTCATATTGCAAAGATAAACAAGCCAAGTCTCATTTCCTTTTTATGATAGAGCTACAGGAAAATATCAAGGAATCTGAATAAGTTCTGGTCCGGGGTTAAGCAAACTGAACAGGACATGAGAAACTATGACACGAGAGATTGCCGGACATTACAGATAAACAATGTGAGAGGATGCCACAGCTAACACTGTGAGGACTGTCAGGGATGTGTTGGTTTCAGAGGTGGTCAGTGCAGAGGTAAGCAAGACCTGAAGCTGAACATCAGACAACTCGAGGGGCTATTGTAGACCTTTTGGGGAGAACAGTTTTAGAGGATGAACAGCACTTAGGCTGCCTTGTTAGTTGAGCATGTAATGCTGAGTTACCTAGTTAGCAGAAAAAGAAATACCAAATTTAACTATGGATGTAGCAAGACTGAGCTCAGTGGAGAAAATAATTATAAGAAATTATTTGGGGCAGTGCTGGAATGCAGAAATGGTGGTGAAGAGGAGGGTAGAGTAATGGGAAAAAGGGAAATAAAATACATAAATGATGTGTTTGGGTATGTCTAGGGATATCTCCTGTGCTTCACTGCAGCTGGAGGAAGACAATAAAGCAAAGTTGTTCCAACCATAACACATGTGCTAATTCTGCTGCCACAACCAGGAGAAACTGGGGTCAATGGAGTGAGGTGCTTTCCCTTGCTAGCAAGGAAAAACCCAGGACAGATGGAGTGAGCAACCTGATATCACACTGTCAGTGCCTGGTGCAGGCCTGAAAACACCAGCATCCTCCTAAACAGGTTTTGACTGTTTTGGCCTTGTTTGCCTTGATAGCACAATTTTACTAGGTATTCCTCACACTCACTGAAATTCATGTTTCCTGGATATGGTAATCTGACTTAAACACAGCACTCTAGACACATTTTACAATGATAATTTATACTTTTCCTTTCCCATTGTACCTGCTTGAATTTGTTTTAAATACATATATGAGATGTTTGACTTTTCAACCAGTATCTCAGCAAACACTAGAAACTCAAGGGTATATTAAAATATAACATATGGTGATCTTCTGACGTCCATTACCAAGTTAACACTTAAGATCCTGTTTCTGCCATAGCACAAAAGATCTTCCAATTATGGAATTATTCAAGAGTTAAGTAATTCTAAAATTTCCCATGTCAAAAATCAAGGTACTGTGAACTCCTCTAGGCTTTCTTCACAAAAAAATGGCTAAAATAAGAGTAAATCATGGAGTAAAGGGGAAATGCCTAAATTCTCCTCTACCTATGTTTCAATTAAAGATAATAAAGAGGTTTTAAGAGAATAACATTCCTCCTTTGAAGGACAATGAGTGCAAGTGTACATTTCCCTTGAGAAGGTCTTTATTTACAATCTGGTCATATCGATCTTTCAACAATACCCTGGAGCAGTAATTATACTAAAAGACGAAGAAAGTGAACACATATTTACAGTAGTGAACAGTATGATAGACTTATTCCAATCTCCAGAACATTTTGTGGAAAAGTTTATGGTGAACCCTAAATAGTTGTTCATACTATGTCACAAACAAAAAGCATATATATTACCTCCTCAGAGCACTCACTATATCACTTGATTTATCATGAAAACACCAGCTGGTGAATTTGCGACTCAGACACAAAATTCAAAATTTGTTTACTCTCATTGTAAACTTGAACTTTTGACTGTATTGCTTGTTTGTTATTAACACAATATAAACCCCCACAGCCCCGACATTTGCTGAATAGGTCAGATTCTCTCTGGTTAATTTGTCATACTTTAATGAAACATAGTGAAGTTTTTCAGCGTTAGCATGAAAAACTAAGTTGCTTTTGTAAATGTACATCAGCTTGCTCCAGATTCAGTGTAAAGACAAAGCAGAATCTTTTAGGCATATGGGGAACATTTTTTCAGCCAAATAATTAATATTTGATATCCTCTTGGGTTAAGAGAGATTGGAATGAAATGAAATGTAAAATGTTTGCAAAGGTCTGTGAAGATCAAGGCATAGAACTAGTAAAATAAGATTTTTATTAGTTGTTTTTTAAATATATGTTTTCCCATGTACCTAAGACAGATGTCTATTCTGCATGCTATGCTGTGACCCCTCAAAAGCATAAGAATCAGATCCTGAACTTGAGTTTTTGCATAATGCCATAGATATACATACATACTACCTCTTCCAAAATTCTTTTCCTGAATATTACCAATGGGTAAAACTTTGCTTAAATAAATAAATGTCTTTTCAAAGTCTTTCGTTAGAAAAGTATATTAGTTATTCTGTGCTGTAATCATTATACCTGCACATCTCCTCAATAGTTCACCCCACATATACAGATTAAATTTCTACTGCCTTTTAAAAATCAACAAAGGAAAATATTTCCCACCTCTGTGTCTTTTTTTTTCCCAACTCAGAAGTGAATCAAGGCCATGGGGTAAATAACATAAATAAAAGAGAAAGCAAATAATAACTTGTTTTCCAGTACATACCCCTGCAGATTCCATAAGTACTTGGAAAAACAGCGGTAGTAGCAATATCTTTTGTCTTAAATGTCTAAGACATCTGATTGCTCTTCCATTGAGACAAGATGTAGGAGGACTGGTCTTCCTGCTGAAGAACCCACTGACCCTTCCTTCCCTTGCTTAAAAAACTTGCTCTTTCTTTTCCATGTATCCTTCTGCCCCATGGTGTCGTTTGATGCTGACTTCCTACTGTAGAAAAGCATTGTTCTCATTTCTGGAAAGCTTTATCTCCTCTATTATGGGACATAATAAAAGGATTCTGAAAATTTCTAATTCTATGGTAGCTGTAATGTTTCCTTAAATTAATACAGATTTTGAGGTGGTGATTGTTTGTTAGTTTAAGTGGCTTTGGCCTCATTAGAATATAATGAATTTTCAAGGTTAGTACTGTATCATGTAGGTAGTAATAATAAATAATTTCCTTGTCAGCAGGGAGTCAATGAATATTTTGGGACTCCATCTGCAGACTATTTGGCTAGCAGGAATGCACTCCACATATACTTTGCTATTGATGTGCCTGTAAAACTCCTGTTAATTATAATGGGGGTTTATAAATGGACATCAAAGGCCAGTTTGTGAGCTCTCTGAAGCCCTGATCCTGCAAAGGCTTATAAATGTGTTTAATTTTCATACTGTTAGTAGTACTGTTGAAATCAATGTGACTTAATATTAGCTACATGCTGAGTGTTTGTAGGATTGGGAACTGGTAGTGATTTTATACAGAATTTACTTAACTGGCTCCACTAAGTTTGCTTGTTGTGATTTGCATTAAAGTTATAGTCAGAAAACTATGGTCTGAAGTGGACACACAATCCTAATTCTGAATAGATTCGAGATCACTGCAGAGCTTTACATTGAAAAAAAAGGCCTTCGGACAGCAGAGCTTTTTTAAAGGGGTAACGGCCACATATAATAGAAAGTTATGTAAAAATAGAATAATTTACAAAACTTACTATGGTTTTACAAAAAGGTCACAAAAACATTAATTTAAAAAGTCTTGGTTCTTTTTACAGCTGTTACCCAAAATTCGTTGGTTTTTTTTAAAATTGAAATGTGGTCCTAAGATTTAGTAAATCTCATTCTGTGAAATGTATTCTGTGTTACAGTTTTTTACACAATTTCAGTATAACTTATTTAGTCAGGAGAGTAAATAAAAAGATCAGAACTAACCTTTTTGATATAACTACTGCTTGCTACCATGCTTCTCTAATAAGCAAAAGCTATTAAATAAGTACCTGTATCAGACAGCTTGGCGGTAAAAACAGGGAAACTGTATTACTTAAGAGCCCCAGCCAATTTACCTATATGAAAAAGATAAAGTTCCAGACAATTAAAAAAGAAAAGGAAGGCAAAAGAAAAATTAATTAAAGAAAATGTGTGGGATTGAGCAGAACTATTGCTCTGCATCTCACATTTTAAAATCGGGGACTTCAAAAAATTAAACCTCTTCTCACATCATAAAATGCATGGAGGAGAAATCTAAGTGGGCTTCAATTTCTCAAACAGTGGAGGCATGGCGTCCCTTTGTCCTTGCTCGGTTAGTGCATCCCTGTGCTATTTGTCTTTGTCAGACCTATGCATTTGAGTACCTGCACTCCAAAGTCCCAGTTTGGGCTGTGCTCCTGTGCTAAATGGATGCGCTGTAGGATATTGACTACTGCGAGTTTGACAAGGCTGCCCTTTTGACAAGGTGAAAGAGGTCATTATATTCGCCTCTGGGATGCAGCCAATATAAATCTCATTCTTAAGGAGACACAGTGTGTTCAGAAGCTGAGCCACAAGTTCAACAGCCTCCTGCATACTGCTTAAGCAAAACAGATTTTTAAAATTATTACAATGTAGTCAGAGTCACCCAAATATGATGGGAAACAATCAATACTGTTTATTGTTCTCTGTGGTATTATATCTGTATCTAGGACAAATTCAGGAGATGTACCTGGGGCTTTCTGTGAAAAACAAGTGTTGCTGTTTGAGAGGAAAAGCATGAGTGCCAGAATGTCAGCCCATCCACGGGGGAGATGAAAACATATGCAAATGAGCAAACCTCCACAAACCAGTGCATTTCTTAATCTTCTTCATCTGCCCCACCCCTTTTTATGGTTAAGTGAGTTATTGCAGCCCTAAAGCTGCAGAAATCCTAGCACAGTTGCCACTAGAGACTGGGGCTGAATCCCAATGAGTCGAAAGCACTGATTAAATGACAGAACAGTCTTTTCCATTCCAGTAACTCCAGTGGTCAGGCATTGTGAGAGCAAGGACTTTGAATGTCATTGAGCTAAAGGAGCTTTCATACTCATTACCATTCTTTGCATACTCACCCACAAGGTGGGCTCTGGTCTTCATGGCCAGAGCTCTCTTCGGAGAGCTTAATGCTCTCTTCAGGCTGAACTAAATTCAGAGAATCTCACTAAAGAATCCCATAGGGCACCGAGAAACCTGGCCTGCTTTTACAGACCACTGGCCGCTGAAGATCTACAAAGAAATAATTTTGATGCCCAAAGGACAAAGCTGACTTAAACACAGCAAAACATATATTATCACTGCAGAAGCTTTACATTGCAAAAAACTCAGAAACACAGATTAATAACTAGTTACACAACCATAGAACCTCTGAAATATTTGCCAAACAAATACTAAATTTTAAGAATCTTCTTTGCCTACCTGTTATTTACTATTTACTACTTTTCTGCATGAGAAAAAAACACAATCCAAACCACCCATGGAAGTGCATAAATTGTTATGTAGATCATGCATCTCTTGTAAGCCTTCAGGAAAACTGACTTATTTTGAGAGAGGTTATAAGTTTGTGATTCAGATGCCTAAAATCTTCCTTATGTATTTATTATCAGAGATGCCTATTGCCTTGCCTTCATGGTTATTTTGCCTATGTGGCTATTTTCGGAAAATTGAGGCACATAATCTATTTGTAATATCTCTACCTTAGGTCTAAATAATCACTACATAAAAGTGAATTATATATGACTGAATTATATTCTGAAGCAAATGTAGGTCTGCCAAAGAATTGATCTTTATGAGACCTAATATAGTCTATACCACAAAATAGGATGCAGTCTCCAATGAAACAAACGTCTTTGACTTTAGCCTTACTGAAAGAAAATGTCAGATAAATTCCAAAGATTCTTTTTAAACCAAATTATCCTTTCTTAAGAAATTGATGGAAAATTTCTTCTGCTAACAGTTTCTCACATATCTCCCCTTGTTTTAAAGGCACAGTTGAAGTGGAAGCCTGCTGTTGGCACTCTGCATAGCAAAGAATTGATGGCTGTGTGTGCAGGACGGTGACTAACTGTACATTTGTCATATGTAGGAAGGTATATACTTACCTTTTGATCAATCCCTAATAATAATTTTATTTTCCAGATCCTTTCCTTTTTAATTCCCTCATATTTCATGTGAACAACTGTCTTAACCGCAATCTCTAACCTTTTCGTATGTATAGACATTTACAGTCACTTGTAAGAAACATATACATTTTAAATGTCCTCTATCTTTCTGCCTGTTTTACAGCTGCCTTCCCAAATGGCTTTATGCAGGCTGCTGTCAGGATATCTTTCCTCACATTGTTTGGTATTCAATTCACTGCTCGCTTCCTTAATCCTCTTCACTCTCTTCTATTAAAAAGGGGATTAAGCATTTCTAAAAATAAAAATAAATGTTGAAAAGTTTGAAAAGGTGATGCAAGTAACTGTGAGTGACTAGCAGTTTAAAGAGTTCAAACATTCTCTAATTAAACATCAGTGCCAAGGAATGCTAAACGATCCTAGGAACTGAGCTCTTCTGGGGCTTGTAAGTACTCATTGATACAGCCAGCCTGCGCACTGGCACTGGAAGAGCAGCTATGTCCCTACATTCTGACAGAAAGAAGGTTGGAGAGTTAGGAACAGACAATATTTGAAAAGTGACTCAATGGAAGATGGACAGAGTATGGAGTTGAAAGTTCAAGTCCATTCTCCTTCCTTTAACTTGTCAAAATAAGCCCTGTAACATATTGCTCCAAGCTTATTCACTTCTGATCCAAATGGAAACCAAGCTGCTCAGCAGAAAATTCTGGTTGACTTCAAACTTTATCTGCCCACTAAAAATTAACTTCTTTCAGACCATAATCCTTACTTCTTCCCTCAACTTTGTTTGAAACATATTTACTACCAATCCCCAGAGAAAGTGGAAACTTAGGGTATTTACTTGGGCTTTTAGAGAAACTTTTGGAGATGTTGGTAGACATCTCTTCTTCCCAGCAGATACTGGAGACTAATGCTGTTAATACAACTGTAATTGCTCTTACACTGCACTCCCAAGTTCTTGGGTTACATATGCTCTTCTAACACAGAAACCCTTGTTTCTGTGTTAGAAGGGGGGAAACTGAGGCAAGATAGGTGATGGCCCAATACATGGGGGATTTTAGCCAGTTCCAGCTGTTTGTGCTTCAGTTACACCCCTGCCTTTTTCTGCAATTTACCCTCAGTGGTGTTGAGATGAAACAAGGTTTTCACAACCTCTAGTAAATAGTGTGTATTTTTATTTGAGTTATATTTTTTTCACTTAGACAGAAAAATAGGTAACAAACAAAAATAGTTAAATTGAAAATTAATAATACGAGAAAAAGCCTCACCCACTTCTCAGCATTAGAGAGAGTGTGCTTTCCTGTTCTTTCATCTGAGGAATACATAATTTAATATGTGCATTTTTTAGAGATGGAGAACACTCTGTATTGCATAAATACAGAATAAGGATTACTAAAGATTATGAGAAGGTATACAATGAGAACAAAGAAGGCTTAAATTTTTATGCTAGTCAAGTGTAAAAGTCAGTGGAAGGTCTGTCCTGGATTCATTTAAGACCCTTAGCTGAAGCTTAAAGAATCTGATAAGGCAACCATTGGAGGCAATTTTAAACTATATTTCTAAAAAGAAATGATTTAAAGCTGAGTGACTTCAGAGAAGCATCAGTTAGAGAGAAGCTATAAAGGTCTAACCAATAACAATGAAGTTCTAAAAAGGGAGAATGTGGAAATGAAAGAGCATGTAGATAAGGCCAGTCAAAATGTTACACGAGATCATCCTAATGACTGTGAGGTTACTGAAAAAGCCATGATCTGTTTGATGGAGTTTCTAGAGAAACAGACAGGCTCTGAAAGGTTGGGGGTTTTTTGGTTTTTTTTTTGGTTTTTTTTTGTTGTTAACTGGCTTGAGCTAGCCAAACTGAATCTCTGTTACGGACAAAATACTTGTGATAAGATTTTTCTTAGCTGTGATTTACCTCTGTCACCTTTGTTTTGTCCTTAAAAATTATAAAAATCAGAAAAGATTTAGAGGTAGAAGATTAGAGTTATAAAGGAGATGCAAAATTTATCTTAGGAGGAAAGACTGAAAAGAGTTTGATTGCTGTGCTTACAGACTGATGAAAAGTTTTGTCCAAAATTTTAGTGCTTTGATTAACATCTTATCCCTCTTTTTCATTACTTCAGCGTATGAAATTTCTACATCCCTTAAAGTATATTTGAATAGTATTGGGAAAATAAAATGATCAATTTTCAAATAATTCTGTAGATTTGTATCTCCATGCACAGGGACATGTAGATCTTTTGTAAATGTATATATTTAGGCACAAATATATTTGTATATATTTAGACTGAATTCAGTACTTATATGAATGCATAAGTAATGTGGTATGATTTTAGAAGGTGAGGCTATTTTAGCTGAGCTGGAACAAAATGTATTTTTTAAGTCTGTTTTGCTAATATACTCCTAAATTTTTGATTATATCGATAAGTTTAGGAGAGGAGAGGAGAGGAGAGGAGAGGAGAGGAGAGGAAATATGCACAA
>VYXC01007311.1:48698-185814 GCA_013397175.1 Platysteira castanea
ACAGGACAGGACAGGAGAGGACAGGAGAGGAGATATGCACAAGCTTTTCTTTCAAAAAAATCCCGATTAAAAGTTTTAAAAATACCCTAATGTCAAGTGCACTTCTAAAATCACAATGCATTTTATGCAAATACTATATTTAAAAGAACTGTAAAATAATTGACTAACTTTTCTTCCCCCCAAAAAACCCACCTTGTTGATGTCATAGAACCAAAATATAGAATGACATTCTAAAACATATTACTGTGTTTAAGAACAAAATTTATGTGTAGGAGAAGAGAGAGGGGTGAAGCTGGTGGAGTTCAGCCAGGAGTGCAGGACTCATAATAGAGATCAGAAAGCAGGAGAAATCACAATCCTTCATGGAGAAAGTAACTGTTAGAAACTTCTAGGTATTCTTGTAATGGTGTGAAAATAAGAGTTATTTACTCAGGACAATGGGGGAATTCTGACTGCTACTTCTACTTCAAGTTGAAGCGAAGAAACCAATAGTAACATCTCTTTAAGATTAATCCTAAAAACAACAAAATACCATTTTCTTTGAATTAATGAACTGATAGGACTGGCTAAATTCACAGAGAAATCAGATGAAAAATAAACAAAAAAAGGGTGATTTAATTATTTTCCTTTCAAATGTTTAACTCTTCCTATTGGAAAATTTCAGTATATATATATATATCTGTCAAAAGAAGAGAAAGACCAAAACATTTTGAAATTTTGAATCATTTTGAAAACTCAGTCATACAATTTACGTGAATCTTAGGTAGTTTTTGTTAAACTACACCCAAAATTTTTCAATATAATCAGTAATTTTAGGATCATATTGGCATAACAGACAGAAAAGGTCTATGCTGTATCTGAAAGCCTTGTGGTTAGGCCATCACACTAACCTATGTATCCTGCACTTCACAAGACTGACCAACAGCCTGATTTTTAAGACAGTGTGATAGAAGTTACGTTGAGAATTTCCACTGGTATTTGAGAAAATTTTCAGAATCTGTAAAATAATTTTTCTAAAAAACATAATACCGTTTGATGAAAATTATTTTGTCAGAAAATGCACTAGTAGCTCCATTAATGCCATTTCCTTTGTTAACTCCAGTCTAATTTTGAAATTCCCAGTTTTGGTGACAAAACCCATACTCTGCCTAATCTTGCCCCGTCACCCCAGGAGAAACAAATTCATCTGTTAAATTGAGTCTTTTCCCGTGATAATTTCAAAAAGAGAGATTTTATCCAGTGTCCTACTTGATGCCCATATTTAAGCTAAATCATGAGAACATAAATCAGAAACTGAAGTAACAGCCGTTCAGCTGACAGATCAGGTAGGAGGGAACGCTTAGTCACAGTGATTAATAGGTCTTTTCAGGAAGCACTTAGATACCATGGTGATGGGTGTTACAGCAAATCCTCGGATAGTCCTTGATGACTTCATATGGTCTAATTCCTTTCTGACAGTGAAGGGAGGGTAAAAATTAGACTTCTAAATTGCCTGTTTGATATTCACATGGAAATAGACTGAACAAACAACCATGACTACAGGGGTCTAGGTTGAAACTGTCATTTTCAAGGACACTTGTAAGGACAGCTTCTAATTTCCTCAGATGATTTTGGAACACTTGCTGAAGGTCTTGTCTTGCAAGCTGTTATGCACAACTGCACATAGGTAAATCCCTTCAAATTTTTTAGTAGTTTACTGTGCAAGCTTTTATAGATTGAGGCTTAAAACAATAATAATTAAAATGTCCTGATTAGAATCCTTAGGCAAAGGCTATAAGAGGGAAAAATGCAGGTTTTTTGGCTCCAAAAGATGCCTATGTCTCCAGGGAGTCCCACGTCTGGCTGCAGTCTGATAGAATCACCACGGTCCCTGCAACCTATTTTGCCCATGCCTCAACTTCAGCAAATCAGTCTTGTTAATCTTATTGAAAGAATAATCGAAGAAAGCAGTCACTGCCCTGAAGGGACAGTTACAGCTGCCATTCTTCCTGTCCCTCAGCAACAGGGAATGCTTCTCATTTTCAGCATTGGTGAATATGTTCAGTGCTTCAGAGATCTCCTTTCACTTTTCACTTTCCAATGGAAAGAACAACTAATTCTAGCCCATCCTCTCTAAGGCAGAATAATTGTTTCCTATCAAGCGCTCCTAATCCTTAAAATTTTCTGGATCACTGTACTGGCTAAAACAATATCTGCCATTTCCACTTTGGAATTGTACTGTTGTAGCATTTTTAATATAAATTTGCCTAAACCAAACCTTATTAAGAAGAAAAATATTTTTAATAAGTTATCTTGAAAAGAATATCATATTAATAAGACTTAATTAGAGAGAAAAATACATAAACTGATTTTTTAAAATAAGTTTTCTAAACAAATTAGAAAACTAAAAGCCTATTGGCATTTTGCCTTTCAATTTTAAAAATGGATTCATTTCTTTGGATACATGACATTGATGACTTGATAGTGAGATGTAATAAATTGGCAGAGTTCCACTGAACTGAATATAATTGTTGATTATCACCAGCAGTGGGTCTAACTTTTACATCTCAGCTGCTCTATAATAATTACTTTAGCAACACTTCTACAGAAAACCAACACAATCCTCCAATTTTATCAGAAAGAAAAGGGAGTTAATAAGACTTTTCTTGTGTTTACAAAAGCTTTGTGTGAAATAGAGTGCAAACTCTAAGTAAGTTACAGTGTCCATTATAATATTCCTGTCTCCTGACAGACCCATCCATTTCCAAGGGCATTTAAATGCTGGCATCTGATTCTAGAGTTTGTTCTGAAGGGTCAGCTCACACACTGAAACATCAGTGAAGAAGGGATCAAGGGAGAACTTCCAAAGCTTCTGAACACCCAAAGTGTTACTGGGGGGGGTCACATCCTTTGCGGTGGTGACTCACATTCGTCTCCAGCTGGAAAATGTGATCTCGATCTTAGAGGTCTTTTCCAGCCTAAATGATTCTGTGAAATAAGCAGTTGCTTACTCAACAAATAGGACCCATAGGCTTTCTGAGATAATATCTTTTGAATATATTTTGTCATTCATTCATTAGAAAACTACATTCCTTTCACTCTTCTATCTTTCGATCCACTCTCTTTTAATTTGTGCTTGGCAGGAACAGCTTTTCAAAATAGTGAAATGCTTGAGCCCAGTCTTATCCTTAGGGCTTCTCACCTTAAGAAGAGTGGAACTGCTTATCACCACTGGAAAGCACAACTGTATGAGAAAAAGTATTTTTTTTCATAAGGGCTGAACTTTTCCATTTCTATGAAATTATGCATTCCTTTAGGAGGAGAAACTTCGTGCTCAACTCTTACCATGATTCTATGCCTCTGGTTAGAAAAGTTCTCTGGAGGTCATCTATTCCAACTCTCCATCCCCAGGCTGAAACAATTATACCTTTAGCATCCCTCACAGGCATCTGTCTAGCGTGTTCTTCAGTCCTAGTTTATGCAGACTCTTACCACTTTCATTATCAGTCCATTTCAGTGATTTGCTATTTTTAAAGTCAGAAAGTTTTCCTAATGTCACACAAGGCTCTTATTCTGCAATTTCAGTTCATGTCTTCTTGACCTGTCCTCCACACAGACAGAAAGCAGATTGCTCTTTTTCACTTTGCAGAAGCCTTTTACATATTTCAGAAGTAGAATCATGTTTCCTTTCTGTCTCCCTGTCTAGACTAAACAACCACAGTTCTTTCAAACCATCTTCACAGGTCATGTGAGTAGGGTTCGATATTATTTCCAATAATTTATGACATGGGGTCTCTCTACCCATATCTTTCTTGTAGTTTGATGTCTGTAAAAGATCCAACTGACGCTGTACTAACAGCAGAAGAAGGAAAATATTGCTACCTATATTTCAGGCTTGGTTGACACATTTCACTGTGCTCTTCTATACTCTTAAAACTACAAAACATGTTTGATGCATGTTCAGCTAGTGTTCCACAGCTCCATTTTTACAGTTAGGTAGTCAGTGGATTAAGAAATATTCTAATCAAAAGGCAGAGTTGTGCATTTATGTTTATTGATTTTTTTTCTCCCTCCCAAATAATTATTTGGTTTGATTTTGGAATCTCTCCTGCAATTTATGTTTACAACTTTGAAAATTATATGCTATGTCAACTTAATAAATCTCATTTCTGCTTCTATCGTCTAATTTGTTGCATATTGGAAAATACTAGATCTCTGCAGAAGCACATCCTTCCATTTTACACTCCTAACTGTCTCTGCTTTCTATATATGGTTTCCTATCCCAATCTATAGCAGGCTTATTCAAATACCACCATCTGCTATAAATTCAGCTATGAACTATTTATTTCAGACAAATCACTTTGGTCCTAGAAACATGTGAACACAAGATCATCACATTACTGAGGCTGAAAGGGACACTGGGAGGTCATTTAGCCCAACCTCTGATCCAAGCAGCGTGGACAGTTAATTCAGACCTGATTGCTTGGTTTCCACCGTCCATTTGAGTCTGGACAACTTCCCAACACAGGGATCTCATAGCCTCTCTGGGAATCCTGTTCTAGTACTCAATGACCCTCACAGAGTAGATCCCTTTCCTTATACCCCCTCAAACTTGCCTTGTTTCAATTTATTACAAGTGTGTATTCTTTTCCCTCTGTCCATGCTGTCAAGCAACTTGGCTCTGTCTTATTGGTAGCCTCTTCTTATGTATTAGAAAACTGCTACTTTCTCTCTCCAGGCTAAACAACCCTCATCTCCTCTCAGATTAAGTGTTCCACCTTCAACCATTTTGGTCACCTTCTGCTGGATTCTGTGCTCTGGACACTGCTGCACTCATTCAACTTACTATAGGATCATAGAATCATAGAATATCCAGCATTAGAAAAGACCCACAAGGATCATTGAAACTGAGCCCCAGCCCTGCACAGGACTATCCCAAGAATCACAACATGTACTTGAATGTGTTGTCCAAAAGCTTCTTGAACTCTGTCTGGCTTGGTGCTCTGACCACTTCCCTGGGAAGCCTGTTCCAGTGCCCAGCCACCGTCTGGGTGAAGAACCTTTTTCTAATATCCAACCTAAACCTCCTTTGACACAATTCATGCCGTGCTATCACTGGTCCTATCACTGGTCACTGGAGAGAAGAAATCGGTGCCTGCTCCTTTGCTTTTCCTTGTGAGGAAGATATAGACCATGATGAGGTCTCCCCTTGATCTCTTCTTCAGGCTCCACAAACCAAATGGCCTCAGCCACGTCTCATATGGCTCCCTCTCTAGACCCTTTACCATCTTCCTTATAAATATTTCTTGTACCAAGGTCGTGAAAAACGATTGCAACATTCCTGATGGAGTCTATTAACTGCTGAATAAAGGCCAATACTCTCTTCCCTTGATCTACTGGCTATGCTCTTTTTGAGACACCTCAGTATGCAATAAGCTCTTCTGCCAGGGCACAGAGATGACGAATTTTTGGCGTACTGCCCACCATGTCCTTTCTGCAGAACTGTTTTCTGGCAGTCAATCCCTGGCCGATCCCTGGCAGCAGGGGGTGAGTGTGCCTCAAGCACAGGACTTTGCAGCTGTCATTTTTGGATTTCATAAGGATTTTGTTATCCCACTTCTCCAGCCTTTCTAGATGCCTCTTAACTGCAGCCCTATCCTCAAGCATATCAACTGCATAACCCGTCTCAAATTTACCTACAAACTTGATGACACACTTCATCTAGTCCTACAGGTCATTGATAAAGATAGTAAGCATGATAAATTCCCTGCTTAGCCTCTGAGGAACTCTACCTATAACCAGTCTTCAGGTATATTATGAACCACTACCTTTCGAGCATGATCATGCATCCAATTTTTTACTTACCTAGTAGTCCATTCATCTGGATCATAATGCCCCAGCAAAGACACTGTGGCAGATTAGATTCAAAGGCTTGCTAAATTCAAAATAAGCACTGTCCACCACATCTACAGATCTAGGAAAATCACCATAGAAGTAAATCAGGTTTATCAAGAATAGGTTACCTTTGGTAAATACGTATGGGTAATTCCAAGTCACCAGAAATGTTTCTAGGGGAACTTGCTCCATGAAGAGTTCCTGGGGATCAGAGAGAGACTGACTGACCTGTAGATCCATTCTTATTTTTTAGAAAGTGACTTCAACATTTGCCTTTTTCTAGTTCTATTATATTATTTCTGAAATCACAAAACTAAAGCAATCTGTAAAAAATCAACACACTATTCAAGATTTGGGATCTGGGGAGAAGTTGAATTGATACAGTGGCATAAAAAAATTCTTGTCGGCATAGAAAAATTCTGACTTGCTCTCAATTCCTTTTCTAATACTCTATTTACCTTTCTTGACTGTCACGGAGTTAAAGTATTCATATAACTATGTGTGTAATCCCAAGGACACGCTCCACTGCGTTAACAGGCTGCTCTCATTCCATCTATGGAAATCTGATTGTTTTTGATACTGTGCTTCGATTTACATTTATCTTCACTGACTTCTGTTTGTCATTGGTGTCTCAAGTATTTGATTGCATGAGACTTCTTCAGTCCTAACAGCTGGTTTTTGTTTTTACCAGATAACTTTGTTTCATTGCAGACATTGACAGCTCACCATCCTATCAATCTTTCTTTCTGGATTTTTTTGTTAAGTTTTCTTTGGTCCAAACAAATATTTCACTAAGATTCCATTTATAGATACTATATACTTCAACATCTTATCTTTTTTCTCTTTTTTATTACCTTTCAAACAGTTCTTCATTTGTATGAGAACCTTCCCTGGTCTCCGTCTTACAGAGCAGAACTGATCAAAATATATTAAAATAGACTACTTTTGAATTGAAAGCAGAGAATAATGTGCATATGGGAAAACAAAAAACCCAAACCAACAGAGAATTTAGTTATATAATATAATTAGCCTACTTGGAATTAAAATTAGAGGCTTTATAGAAACCCTTCTATAAGAAATGCTTTTGGATTTTGATAGGTATAAATGTTCAGGTTACTAGATTTAAATTTTATTTAAACAGAGTACAAGTTTTTGAAAGATTATCTGATTATACCATTTCAGATTTTCAAAGCTAATGCAACTCCACACTTTCCCAAAATCCTGAATTCAGAATCATGAATATGAGATTGGATGAATTCTGATTTAGAGGTAAAGGCGTTATCTTCTGAATCGATAACATCCTTTTACTATAAGTTCATGGTGAAGTAAATAGAATTTTTTTATTGACTTCAATTGGATTTCACCTGTAAATTGCTCTTAGAAGCTTCTTAGTCATGTAACAAAAGCTGTTGCTCACCTTGTTTACCATGCTAGATATCATGAGATTTCAGTGCAAGGTGATATAGCTACAAATTTAAATTCAGTCACTGGACATAGAGGGAAAAAATATTGCATTGAAAAATGTGAGTAGACAAAAAACAGGTGAACAAAATTGTAATACGTAGCGTAATTATGTTTTTACTTTCTCTCCTTGTTTTTCATTGTTGAAATCATACCTTAATCGTGAGATATTTATTACTCTCATTTGGTAATAAATCACAGAGAATCTATAGTGATAATACATTTCTGACATTTTCTTAATATTGGTGTCTCTTAACTATGGATATTATTACAATTTCATTTTCAGTGCTAGCTTTGAGGATTTTAACATCAGCATCTTTCAACATGCATGGTGCACAAGGAAACGCACTGACTTGCTTCTGCAATGAAGATTTTGAGTCAATGAGTGAGGATGAATCACTGAAACTGATTGTAGAATCATAGAATGGTTTTCGTTGGAATGGACTTTAAAGATTGTGCAATTTCAACCCACCACTTTGGGCAGGGACACTTCCACCAGACCAGTTTGCTCAGAGCCCCATCCAGCCTGGCCTTGAACACTTACAGGGATGGGACACTCACAGCTTCTCAAGACAACCTGTTCCAGCACCTCACCACCCTTGCAGTAAAGAATTTCCTCCTAATATCCAATTTAAATCTGCTCTCTTTCAGTTTGAAGCCATTCCCACTTGTCCTGCTAGGCATACATGCTCTTGTAAATTGTATGTCTCCATGTTTCTTGTAGGAATCCCAATTCTCTTAGTCTTTCTTCACAAGAGAGGTACTCCATCCCTCTAATCATCTTGGTGGCCCTCCTCTGGGCTCACTCCGACAGGCTGATGTCTTTCCTGTTCTGAGGACTCCAGAGCTGAATGCAGCACTACACGTGGGGTCTCACCAGAATGGAGCAGAGGGGCAGAATCCCCTCCCTTACGCTGATGGCCATGCTGCTTTTTATGCAGCCCAGGGTACAGCTGGCTTTCTGTGCTGCAAGTGCACATTGCTGGATCATGTCCAGCCTCTCATCCATGTGCATCTCCAAGTCCTTCTCAGCAGAGCTGCTCTCAATCCATTCTATACTCAACCTGTATTACTGCTTGGGATTGCCCCAACTCACTTGCAGAACCTTGCACTTGGCCTTGTTGAGCTTTATGGATAATAAATCATTTGTCATCAGTCTGAATCTCAGAGAATGGATTCATGGCTAACGATGATCATTCTTGGACAGTGGCTTTGAGCACCTCTGTGCTGCTTGTGAATATGACACCTGTTGATTATTTTTATAAGAGATACATTACGTACATCAAGAACTAAGGATGTTTTCTCTGTATCTGAGTATTTTGGTAAGCATTTTATCTGAAATTCTCATATCTCATTCTAGAGTACAAAATTGTTATGAAAGATATTATTGTTTTCTCTAAGCCGTACACAATTAGTTTAGGCTTATACAGAGATACTTTCTATGACCTAAGAGAAATCTACTCTGGACCATTTGGTACATAGATTTTCTGGCTTTTATTTGGGTTCTTCATCCAGAGGGTGCCTGGGCACTGGAACAGGCTCCTCAGGGAAGTGGTCAGAGCACCAAGCCTGAGAGAATTCAAGAAGCTTTTGGAAGATGTTCTTAGGCACATGTGTGACTCTTGGGGATGGTCTTGTGTTGGGCCAGGAGCTGGACTTGATGATCCTTGTGGATGCCTTCCAACTCAGAATACTCTAATTCCGTGAAAAACTGAAAGAATGAAAGTCGTAAATACAGCTTTTTTGTGGATTGCATCTAAACAATTTTTTTTTCTATTTTTAAGAATATTCATGTTTTGATTAAGAACCTGTTAAATCACACAGTTTTACAGATATAGTTCTCAGCTGCTAAATAAACCCCTCTTGCTGTATTATATGATATTAAATAGACATTTAAAGACTTTGGAATGATTCCTTGGTTTGTGTCCCAGGTTACAATGTAAGATGTTACCAGTAGTATGTATTCTATTATCATCTTCACAAGCTGTTAAAGCAGGTGGGGCAGTGCTCGTTATCCCCTACCATGACTCAGCCCTGATAACTCCCTCTGAGAGCTATCTCTGTTTAATGGGCCATCAGGGACCCACTGCATGATTCATAGAATTACATCAGCCCATTGTGAGATGCTCCGCCCAGGGGGAGGAACCAAGCATTCCCACCTGGATATAATCTGGGGTTTGGAAGAGCACAAGCAGTCCTACTTACCGGAATCCCAGAGGACAAGAGCTGTTGCAGAAGAGCGGCCCCAGGCCGGCTGCCAGCACCAAGGAAAAGCGCTCTTTCAGCAAGCAAGTGCTCAGCTGGTTCATGAGCCACATGCTGGAGACCCTCTCCATGCTCTCACACTACAGCAGCGAGCCTGAGCCCCACGGCGCGTTTGCCCCACCCCTGCCCCTGCCGCAGGTGACGGGTGGCCTGGACAGCTGCTTCCCACCAGGCCCGCCGCGTCCCCCTGTGCCCGGCATGGTGGGGCTGTGCAACCACGGCAACACCTGCTTCACGAACGCCATCCTGCAGTGCCTCAGCAACACCGAGCTCTTCACAGAGTTCCTGGTGCTGGAGCAGTTCCGTGGCGGGCCACCCCCCAATCAAGAAGCTGCCGCCTGTGCCTGGCAAGGTCACAGAGCAACTGGCGCAGCTGGTGCAGGTGCTCTGGACGCTCAAGTACACTCCACAGCACAGCCACGACTTCAAGAACATCGTGTTGAAGAATGCAATGCAGTACTGCGGGAACGCCCAGCACGATGCCCAGGAGTTCCTGCTGTGGCTTCTCAACAGAGTCCATGAGGATCTGAACAACATGGTGAATTCCAGCGGCAGGCTGTTGCGGTGACCCAGCCCACTAAGGGGCTGTGGCAAGAAATCCTCCCCAGATTTGAGTGACAGGCTTCTCCTAGGATATATTATGTTAATGTACCCCAGTTCTGTTTCCCTAAATGATTTGTTGTTCTCCCTTCCCCCCTGTTCCTTATATGTATGTACCCTAGAATTTTCTCCCTTCTCTGCTTCCCCATTGGCCTTGTACCTCGTTGTATCTCTATTGGTTCCCTTGCTCTAGTTCCGCCTCGGTACTGCTCCTGTACCCATGAAGCATTGGTCCTGATGCTCTGCCTGCCCCCCGGACCTCATATATAAACCCTGAATCCTAGTCTCCATTTTGTCCTTTGCTTCTGGTACCCTTTGCGATGTGGCTGCAATAAACCCTTTGTGGAACACCATGCCAGGACCCTTCCTGGCTCTTTTATTATCCGTCCATGAGTGTGTGGGTGCCAGCTGCTTTGGTGGCTGAAATGGATGACGCCTCCTTTCACACCTATGAGAGCCTGACCACTTCTGGGCTGCTCCCTGTGGTAGCCCGATCCTTCATGGGACACCCGGAAAGGGGAAAGGCCAGGAGTTATTGGCGCATCCGAGCTCGCCAGCCGGGGCACAGCGGGCCTACCAGAGCGGCTCGCTATCCAGAGACACTGTCGGGAAGGTTGCGGCACTTCCATCAGCACATGCCGCAACAAAGAGCTACCACTGAACCTTCAGGTGAAGACCAGACCCTTTTCTACAGGATCAGTGCTTCAAGAGAACCACTTCATCTGGACTGCTCAGGTTGTGTCCTGACTCTGTCTGTGTTCTTGTACTTTTGCATTTATTTTAAGTTTGCTATTAAATTGTAATTTTGACTTGCAATCTTGCACTGGTTTGTTTTCAAACTAGTACAATTTGTCTATAAAGAAACACCTTGGGTATGAGATGCTGCTGTTTATAAGTACTTTAAGCTATCATATGCTAGCACTACCCAAAACAATGCTTACCTCTCACATCTGCTCTCACTTCAGCTCTGTGCAATGAATTACACTGGAGAACGGATGGAGTTGAAAAATAGCTGTTTACTTCTGCTGTGGAAGTTTTCATTTGAATCACTCTTGGTTCTGCCGCTCTGAAGTTATGCTCAAACAAGGGAGGATATGGCATTGACAGGACTATATAACTTAGGATGCTACAAACAGCAGTAGCAGTTTAAAAAGGTCAAGCTTCAAATGAATGTTCTCTTTTTTACTGAGTAGCTTTCATTTTCTCCATTTATTTTCTGCTTTATTTTGCAGGATTAATTAGCTAACGTGGTGCAGTAAAGTTTCCATGGTTTTCCACTCTAAATTACTCTTAATGTTTTGTATTTTCTTTAAATTAATGGTATTTGGATGAAAAGTTATCAGGGGAGGTATTTTTCTGGAATCTGAGAAAATCAAGGACACATTTCCAACCCTGACATAGATGGAGGTGAGGGAAGAGGAAAGAGTGATGGTGGGGCAAAGAGCCTTTGCAGCTGTGTAATCACAGCTGCATCACCGGATGCAGGAGACAGCACTGCTATTCAGTGTGAATGGTGAACCTGAGTGCCCTAAGCACACCTGCATCTCAGTATTATTGGTACAGCACACTTTTAGAGAAGAATTACATGTTTTTAACTGCCTAAAAGGTAGATGGTATATATCATGCTGTGGAGGTGACACTACTTCTCCTGAGTTTAGACTAGGCAACTAACTTTTTGATGATTATGTTGCAAAGACACTCACAGATGGAGCATCTGCTAAAATCTTATTCACTAGGATCTTGACACAGGATAAGTCTTATGTGGGGAATCAGATCTCTTGAACAAAAGGTGTCTCTCCAGACAGAGATGGGCATCCCCACTGCAAGGGTCCTTGCAGCAATGTCTTCAGCTGGGTTGCCTGAGACTCCTCAACCCACTGCTCTGCTTAGTTCTTGCAGTTCATCTGGCACTGCTTCTTTGTGACAACCCCATCATATGCAAGCTCCACTGCAACAGATTATTTCAAGCTACAGACAAAACATCCCCTAATTCTCTTAATTGTCTACAAAAGACTGCCCCATTGGACTTTTCTACGTACAATTTGATCAATTTTGTGGCAGGAACATCCCGAGAGTCTCTGAGATAGCACATTTCTCCACCCAGGTTGTTAATCAACATATTTAAGCACAGAAATTGGTCTAAGCACTGCAGGGTTTCCTGGGGGAAATCTTCAGGGCAGTCTCAAATTTCCACTAGGAGAGCTTCTGCACCAATTAGTCAAATTCTTAATTGAAAGGGTGGCTAGGAGTTCGGTCAATCAGTGTCTCAAGTCAGTCTATTGTCTAAATTACTCCATTATCTCCTCTATGCAGATGTATACATGGGGAGTTTCTGGATCACCCAAGGAGTTAATGACGTGAGTGCATCAGGTGTGCACATAGGCACAGCCCTGTTACTCAGCTACACTACAGTTATAACTGTAGGACAAACTTGAATTTCATACTTATTTTTATACTGAAGTTCTATACCTCTGGCTGCAATTAAAAGCCAGGCAACCTGAAACTCAGCACCTCGGTAGCAGTAGCATTGCCTGAGGAGTAAGACTCTAAATTATAACCATTTTTAAACGAAATTATCTCAAAAGAACCTTATTCTAATAATATTTTTATGCTTTTAACGGATTCAAATTGTCTTTGTAGATAATGCAAAGCAATTAAAAATAAATACATATCCTGTAACAAATTTAAGGCATGACCTATCTTTCTTGTGTAGGAAGGGCCTAACAGAACAACGAAGTAAAAGACTTCGGCATGCACTTGTTCTTCCCTTTCAAACACTTAATAATATGCCTACAACAAACTCACTGAGTTTGAACTGCCAGTCTAATGAACTAATTGTGGTCGTTCTTTTATTTGCATTTAACTTTTCATAGATCATGGTAAGTGAAAGACAAATGACTACACACAGCTTATGCTGAAGGTAACAAGCACCATTTATACCCCTATTTTCCTGTCGGAACAACTGCACTCATCAAGGGTCATAGCTCTACAGTGCAACTGAAACAAACCACAAGCTGAATACAGCTAGGTGCGTCCAAGGAGTGAGAAGGGAGGAGTAGTCAAGACAGATATATCTCCTGAAGGTAATTCCCTTGGACATCATTTTGGGAGACTGCATCTGGTAATCTCAGTCAATGGGAGGTTACGCACAATTTGTAACTGAATGTTATAAATTCATATCTATTTTAGTTTCCATATTTTGTCCTTTGTCTTATCAGTAGCAATGTTAAGTTAAAAAGAAGTAAGAAAGTGAAAACAGAACAAGTCTCCCCACTGTTAAATCTCAGCTGTTGGACTGCTTTAACTACGTCTTAAGAGTTACTACAAATACAGGGTCTGGCACTTGGTGCTCCTAAATCACTTTAGAAGCTGTTTTTAACAGGTATTTCTGAAAGAAAAGCATCTTAACTGAGGTGTTGTTAATGCAGGCTTCTTAATCTCCAGACCTTATTCCTCCCTGCAGAATATCAGCAATTTCTACTGACTTTAAATAGAGGCAGTTTATGTCCTGCAGGGAAGAAAAAGACCTAGGGAGCATTAACTAAAAAAGCTTTAACACAGAAAACTGTAACTGAGGTCATCTAAATTCAAATACTTTGCATTGTGCTGGCCTCAAATGAACTAATTTGAGACCTATGACCTTAACGGAGGGATTTCTCAGTTGACATACTGTTAGCTCGTGCAAAGTCTACCTGAAATAGCCTTAGGAGCTCTGTATAAGCACATTACTAAGCATATACTACACTAAATGTGAAATTCTTCTGAATTTAGTAAAATCAGAACTTCATATAGAACTTCTATGAGGAAAGCTTCAGGTTTTTGGGTATTAGTAAGTTTCTGAGTGGAAGTAAGAAAGTAGTAATGAATTCTGATGCAAGCAGATTAAAATATAAAATTATAAACCTTTCCTGTGCCATAGAGAAAGTTATGTAAAATCAATGGCTCTCTTTCTCCTACTAACTAGAAGAGATCTAGAGACTGACTGTTGTATGCAAAGCCCCAAAATAGCAGCTAGTATGTCTGAAAAATTTGCAGCTAGCACCATCTTTACAAAAGATTAGGTTTGCAAATATTTTTTAAAATCCAAATCAAAGCCAGGGATTCAGTTAACAAGATTATAAATGATCAGACCTTATGTTCAGGACTCCAGCTCCCCCACATGATTTTCCCTTATCAAATGTAAGAGACAGCCAGATTAGGATTTTTGCATGCTGAAGGAGAGTTCTGTTTCTAAATTATTAGTGTCCCACCCCTCACACCTCCCCCCAAAAAAATCCAAATAGAAATTTCCATGAAATAAAACCAGATAAAACAAAATAAATCCTTTGTAATTGTCCCAATCATTACATCTCGGCTGGCAATATGTACAGAATGGTTGCAGGTATCTACTGTGGCTTCTCAGCCAAAGTCTACCAGCCTGATTCCTCATAGCTAATGTGGTGCGGTCAGCATTGGACAGACAAGTGGGTTTCAGCTCATTCCTGGGATTGGCTGTACAACCTGAGAGGAGGTGACAGAGCTAGAGGAGTACCAGGGCTTGAAAAGATAGTATGGGGAGGGAGCTGTCACAGGCAAAAGGAAGGAATTGTGGCTCTTTTGGATCTCTGCTTCCTAGGAAAGTTACCAAATCATTTTCCCTTTTTTCAAAAGCAGATGAGTGTAAAACTTAGTCTAGCCATAATAATTTCCTTCTAATTTTTAAGAGTTATAAAAGAGAAAGGGACAAATAAGCACAGGAAAAACCCCCAAAACACATATAGCAAATCTTTTAAAGAATTCACGCAAAACACATTTTCCCAATATGTGTGCATGAAATGCTAAGCAGACCCACACAGCTCAGGACTTTGTGCATATGTAATTCTGACTTCTGTCTTCACATCAAGCATTTGGCATGTAAACTCATGGACAGTTAAAAACATTCGGACTTTATTGCAGTGTTACAGATGCTAAAGCAATATAATACTTGGCAATATCTAAATAGAGCATCAGTGCACAACTCCTGCATGAGGACCCTTGTAATGGAATGCTATTATATATACAGGTTTAGGACAGAAAGAAACCAGAAGTGATAAAAAGTTCTGACTTCTCTTTCCACACAAAAATCCAAGAACTTTTTTTTTATTTGAGCAAGATTGTTACTCTCAAAATTGTGCATTAGGTTTAGCTTCAGATATTACATTTTTGTTCTTATGATTGTTTCTTTTGGGGTTTAATGCAGTCTGTTGATTTTGGACTGCTGAGTCTGACTATATATCAGACAAAGGGATGGGATGTGTGCCTTCAATGTCCCCTTCACTCACAAAATTTGCTTTGCAGAAATGACATCTTTGGTGTAATAGATCGGAAGGTATTCCTTTGCTGCTACATTATGTCCCCTCAGAAGGATATACTTTTCTGTCTAATTTTCTTCTGCGATGTGTTAGGTGATATCTATTTCTAGTTTAAAATTATACTTGGCTTTATGAAAATAAAGCCAAGTATCCTTCTTATAAATTTTCATTCACTTCCACCTCACATGAATACAGTGATTTTATAATAACAATTAATTGCTCTTAAGAAAAATACTGAATTATTACTGATATTACACAGAACTTCACCTGCATTTTGAGAAATGATTGGTTAACTTGTGTTTCTCACTTTGTCTCTCAGATCACATTATTTTCCACCATAAGGTCTTAACATGTTTATGGTAATGACCAGTATTGCATAGACCTGCTCATACCTCTGTTAATTTATAATTTTTTGCATAGTTTCTTTATGTACTTGCCTATTTGGGAATATAAGGGAAAATAGCATTCTGTTCTCCGATGGTATAATTATGCTGCAGACTTCTGCCAGAACATCCATGTCAGTTGGGATAGATGTGGTGTGACTTGAGACTGAGTTAGCTGTAGGAGCAAAAACTGATCATGTAGACTACTGTGGCAGAACCATATTCTTGTCAGCTCTCTGTGAGAAAGATGTGCTTTGCCAGATGTAATAAAGATATGTAACCACAGTAGGAGAGCTTTACTGACATGATGTAACAGTTTAACTGCACTTAGAAAGTAGTTGTGGTTTGGATTTGTTTGGTTTGGTTTTGGTTTGGCTTTTTTGAGGATTTCTTGGGTTGTATTTCTGATAGGGGTTTTTTTGGTATTTTGTTTTAATAGCAACTTTAGGCAGCTTTTCAATGACACAAAAATCCATGGAAACTCCTTAATGTTTCCACATCTGGACTTTTCCCTGCAATATCAGGTGAAGAAAAGACTATATAAAGCCTCAGAGATTTAGTACATTTCCCATTCTGGACTATTTGTCTGCTGGATCCAGTTACTTTAGTAGGTTATTTGTCAGGAGTTTGGTTCTGGTAAGAAACCGTCAAACAGAAGTTGTCTCAACAAAAGTTAAGTGCTTGGGAAAAACTCCTAAAGAAAATAACTTGTTTGGTCCACCTTTGCTGTATGTGCTCTTTATGAAGTTTATTCTAAGTAAAATGACATCAATCCCTACAATATGATGCTGTTTCCAAGAGCATAATTTTCACTATCATTTAGGGTTTTACAGGGATCTTGATCAAATACAACTTGCTTGAATTTGTGTCTGTATTTGAGAATCCAAGAACAAACAAATGGGTATTCACCTTACCTAAAAATAAAGTTAATATAGGTATTACGGCTCCCACTTTATTAAGCTTTTTATCAAACTCCTGGCAGGTCATTGTGACAGCTGTACTTGGCAGTGGAGGGAAATCTCATGGCTGATACTCCAACAAGGAGCTCTCGTTCTCGGATAATGTCCTAGGTGAGGTCTCTGTCTCAGGCAGCTCAAATTTGTCCCTCCAGGAAAAGATATAAGGAGGGTTTTATACAAGGATGAGATTTTGGTAATGAGTTAACTGTACGCCATAAAGACCCAGATGAAAACTTGCTTTTTTAACAGACCTTTTAGAAACATTAAAAATATCCCAAAAACTGATGGGGAAATAGACCTAAAACTGCTGTTCAAGAAATAAACTTAATATATCTTGTAATTTTGGAGACAGATTACACAAAAAAAATAAATACTAGACCTGAATACAAAAGTAAATTAAACCAATGTTCTTTTAGTGATGGCAGGAATATTTTTTAAAAAATATTATTTTTATTAAAAAAACCAAACCCCAGTACTTCTGTAGAAAATTGCTTTTTCACTATCAGATTTTTAACAAAACTTACAGCAGATGTCTTTACACTTTTATTAGTTTATATGTTTTCCATGGAGACTCATGATAATACATTCCTGATGAGATATTGTGGTTCAGACTTCCAAGTGCATTCTCTTATCTTATTGTGCTGGGCTTTTTTTCTTTTTTCCCTCATTTTTAATAACTTAGTTATGCACATATTTTGTCATTATGTCATACTCTTCTCCTGGTTCTGAGATGAAATTATCAAGAACAGCTGTTATTATTAGTCTAGGTATTCTGGCGCTTCTTCATTGTTATTAAACTGATGAATGCTTTTATACTCCATTTTTGCCTTGAGGTTTTTAAAAAGTAGACATTAAATCAGGTTACTGAATTACAGGAAGTGCATTCTCTAGTATTATTAGGTGCCTGAGCACTTACCAATCACAACTTTCATCTAGCTATTTTAATCTTTACCTGTATTAGTTTTTACTTAATTGACTTTGGCTTACCTACCATTAGATGCATTATCCTCTACCTTTGTTATCACAAAGGACTTATTTCTCTCTCTTCTATTTTGTAATACTTTAGGAAAATAGTGATAATTATGCATTTATTGCCTTTGGATATTTAAACATCACGTTTTACCTTGCAAAATTACAGTAAGTAGAGAAGTCAAGTCAAACGTAGTTTTTCATTATGAGTGCTGAGGTGAACAGATTCTGTAACTTTTTTGACTCTGTGTTATTCAAATGAGATGAAGATTGCTTTAAAGTAACTTTTGTGTCTCAGCTAATTTATGCTTCCTGAAAGACAACTGGATTCCTCATAAGAGTAGAGAAGGATTCTTAATGTTTCCTTTGTTTGCAGAACAACGCCTTATATCATTTAAATTGACAAAACCTTAGAAAGGTTCACCCAGCTGTTTGCACTGCCAACAAAAACTTAAAGCAAAGGAAATTTCAGGAAATTTGTTCTACATAAATTTTTTCTTATCTTTAGCTCATTTATTACCCATCACAAGGCTTATTTTAATCTTCCTTATTGTCTGAGGTGCTGTCCTTCAAAACAGCAGGAGTTGAAGTCTATCATTTAGCCAAATTCTTCCTTATATGCATATAATGGAGTTACTAGACATTTAATATAGAGGTATTTGAAGTGAAGCCTAAACCGCATGAACCATGCAGCTGTAAAATTGATAAAATACTGTGTCAAGGCAGCTACTTTATTCACTTCTATGGAAGAATTAGTTGGAAGATTAGCTTGAGGAATTATATTTCAACAACCCAAAGTATTCCACATTTTGAAACTGAGCACCTCTGTGATTTCAGCTGTTGTCAGTCAGAAAAGTTACCCTTCTTGTCAGTCAAAAAAGTTATCATATGTAGCAGTATGAAGAATGTTTTCATTGCATGACATTCGAGGAAGTAAAGTAGGACATGTGTTTTTCCTTGCACAAATCAGTGGCAGTATAGAGTCAGCCAGAAGGGAAGGTCTTGTGGGGAGGCCTGCTGGGCTGCTGCCAGAAGGCTTTACTGATGTATTGTCCCTGATAACCTGAAAGGGGGAAATTCTGAGGTTCCTTATTTTGTCAAGAATGTTGGCAGGAATAAATGGTAATTATATAATCAGGACAAAATGCTAGTCAGGATTAGGATAAAAATAGGAACAGAGTATGCAGAAATCAAGGGATCTGTGACCTTTTTCTTTCCTCTCACTAACTGTAAAATTTTTGGCAAATCTTGTTTCGATACTAGATATTATATAGTTAATTGATCCTTTCACATGGTGGATATTTCTCCTTCTGTTATTGTAGTATTTTGGAGCTATCAATCTGTTTGTGCTTGCACTTATAATCATAGTGGGCAAATGCTATTTAGAATCACAAGTTCTTCTTCAAAAAAATGAATGCTAAGGGAATTTTTTCTGATGTTAAAGCAGATATACACTTCACCTAAATGTCTGTTAAAGATCTCCAGCTACCACCACTAGATACTAATCACAGAAATAATCTAGGAATGCAAATATATTGCAAGATAGTATATGGCCAATATAAATATGTGTCACTGTATAAGAGATCTGACACAAGTAAGAATTTTAAAAAATGCCAGACCTAATTTTCTTCCTTGATGGATAAGTATTATACAGCTTTCGATTATTTTGCTGCATATTATCATTTGGGCTGTATTTGTCCTTATTCAGTTTACAGGTAACCTCTGAAAAAGAATTGGCAGTTATACGATATAAGATCATTTTTCACACCTAAATATTGTTTTGATGTAGTATATATGTGTTTATGGTCTCATTACCACTGTAAGCTCCTTTCCATCAGTAATTGAAACACTTAAATTGAGACTCTATAAGTCTACCTACAATATTCCCCTTATGTAACATTGAAAATTAAATGAAAAAATTAACTTATTGATTTTGCTTATCTAACTAACCAGTAAACCAAAATCACCATCTTGTGTTAAATGAAGTACAGCTGATCAAAACAGATGTGCTTGTTGTAAATATGTTCTTTCTTTTCCCTTTCTTTTCACCGTCAGCATAAAAAAAATTAAAATGGACGGATTTGATGAAATTAAAATACATTGCATGATTTTATTTATTGGAAGAAGCATTCAAGACACTGAAGCATCAGAACCATGGGCAAATCCACAAGTGAGGTGATCTAGTCACAGAGATGGGTTAGCAGGGACAGTGCCACCTGAAGGATGGGCTCAGAAAGCCATATGTGGGCCACGTGCAACAGACCAGGCAAGTGCAACTAGCCTCCAATCTGATTTTTAACTCCACAAGGCATTATCACCACACAGCTGATCTGGCACAGAGTGTGTCAAGTCAGCTCTGTGCCTCCAAGAAAGTAGCCCTGCGCACATCCAGCAAGTCTGAGGCACTGGAAGACATGAAGCAAGAATACAGGAATAATGCCTGGGACCTTTTGGCTTCTCGAGAAAGATCTGGACATGAGAAGACTGAAGGAATAACTCTCCTAAGGTATTAAGATGAAAAATGCAAAGCTTCCATATTAGTGGGATGCACGATTAACACTGGGACAGAAAACAACAGTGAAATCTATCTTAGCAGGAAATTTCCCCTCTTTTCTGACATGGTTATAATCCTGCCTTGGTGTAGTACTGCTGAAAACAAGCACAGTCTCATTCTTTAGCCTTGTAATTTAAATTTGGTTAAGGAATTTAAATAAAATTTAATGTTTGTTGAATCAAGTCGGATAATAGTTCCACAAAACCACATTTCTTTCACGGAAAAAAAATCAGAGAATTCCACCAATTTTAGTTTTAAGAATCTCCTATATCATCCACTATCTGAACAGATGAAGTAAACAGCATGAGAGCATCTTGAAGCATTTGAAATGTATGGTAAAGGGAGTAATGATCACATAAACATAGCATATAATTATTCCTACTTATACAGGGACAATATTTCAATAGTATTTTTAAAGGTCATATAATTTGTGATGAAATATTAACTTAAAAAGAACTCAAGCATTTGAACCATAGTTTATCTCTGCATCTTTGAGCAAATTAACAGCAATTTGGCTTCAACTCATCGAGGTTTTCTTTCCTTCCTGCCCACAGCAGGAATCCCTCTGAGAGCGAGTAGGCTGTTTTACAACTGAAACCTTAATTTGAGACAAACAGATGTAGTGTAAAACTAGCAAGTTGTTTTGTTTGTTTTGCTACTGGAAGAAAAAATTAAAAAACCCCACAGATTATCATGCTGGCTACTTTAACCACAATCAATAATTTGAAATTCACCATTAATTCACCTGGAAACACTTGTAAGTCCTTACAAGTTTTTATAAACAATACCACCACAACTCTCCAGATCTCCAGAGAACAGATTACCCTACTCCGAGAAAAAATTATAGAATGAGGATTCACTCTTCAACTGTGCTACATCTGGAGTCTTATGACTGAGTTAATGTTTCAAATTTGTGTGTGCCTCATGGCAGAGGTACCTCAGAAAGGCAATCTGAGCTGCAAGCACCATATAGCACCACGTAATACCTAGGGTGGCATACTGGCAGGAGAAATACTAAAAATGCCTTTTCTTCAGAACTTAAGTGTAGGATGAAGGAAGAAATGTTAGGAAACATTAATATCCTCAAATATCTTTTAAAAAATCAGATATATTGATAGAACTGCGTCTTCTCACCTTTTGTCAGCTGTGTACTTAAAATACGTATTCGGAAAAGTGAGTTTTTAGTTCAAACTCTTTTCTGTCTCAAGAGAATGTTCTATTCGTACAACTGGAAAAATTAACAAGAAAAATGTATGCAGCTTTTTCTGGCACTGGACACTTTGAAAATGTCTTCGGCCAATATGAAAGCATGAATTAACAAATTACCTGGAAAGCATTATGAGTCTTACCTTTGGAAAGTCCAGTTTTGGTTTCCTTTCTTGGGATCATTCCTGTATTTTGTCCATTGACTCTTGAGTATAAAGGTAAAACAATTCCTACAAGCAGATTTTATTCTAAAAGAAGTGGGCAAAAATGAAGATTTATCAATTAACTATGAGCTGAAGAAACTATTTCACAACATTTTCACAGCATTTCCTAAAGAATATTTCTATTTGCAATCTACTGCTTAGGTTTTTTTTCAATGTGTTGTAAGGAAATTGACATACTGAGACATCACTCTATTTCTATGCACCAATTGTATATCAGATCAGAATAATAAGTACATATTTATTTAAGTCTGCAACTATACTCTTGACAATTTCTAATTTTGCTTGACAGATTAGACCCTAAACTAACTGACCACAATTGTCAGCTAAATGTCAGCTGAGACCGACCATTAGTAAAATGTGGTGTTAAATCTTCACTTTCCTTGTGTTCAGTTAACATTTTTCTTTTGCAATCACTGTCCATTCTCACATTTTCAGCAAAATGATAGAATGGCCTCTGCAAGTATCTTTTCCGTATTTACCAAAGTTTTGATCAATTTCCCAAGTGCCGTAAAAAGCCAGTTCAGGCACTGGCAAACCAGTATATAAAAGGCTTGAAAGACTTGTGAAAAGCTTGAATAGCTGATCTGTAAAAATCAGATTATCTCCAGAGTGATCCGTGGGAAGTCATGGTCTTTTGTTAACAAACAAACTTTAATATAAGACTTGCTACATTGTTTATATAGCTTCATTAATGTGTGGTACTCATCATGAAAGAAATGCAGAATGTCTGTTAATACTTCTTGAGGACAGATGCAAGTAAGTAACAATATCCGTTCTTTTTCTGAAGTGAGTAATAGTGAAAAATATTGCCCATGAGTGGAATCTGTCACCCTCTGGAGGAACCTATTTCTTTTTAAGGGTTACTGAGAAAAATAAAAGCTCATTGAGTGTGAAGGTTCCTAATCTATGAAACATGAACTCCATCCATGTGGGAAGATAAGGCATTTGAAAAATTTAACCTCAACAGGGTAAGGACCTTGATAAAGGTTGAGATCAGAACAAGACATAAAATTAAGGAAGAGAATTTGAAAAAAAGTAAGACTGGACGATCACTAAGAACTAAAAAAGGTAGACTGGTTTAGATTATCTTTTTGCAGTCATAACATTATCCTAACTAGGCAAAAGGGTAAGCAATGTACAAGATGAAAGGAATGAATTTTAAAAAGGAAGAAAATATAGGAGGTGGATTCAGAGACTGACAGTATTCTTTGTCATCTGATCATCCTTCACTGAGGCTAAATAAAAGATCTCTATTTTACAAGGACAAATAAGAACACAAATACCCTGTTACATGATAGTAAACCTTCAACTAAGCTATTTCTTTCCATGCTGGTAAGCAATTTTGCATAAAAGATCTTCACTCTAAAATGTAGACTCTAGTGAATTTTGTACAATCTAATTGTCGATTGGTGAAAAGTAAGATAAGAGAAGTGCTGACATAATCTTAAATAACAGCAAGCTAGACTAAAATGCCTAAGTTGGGTAACAACTTCTGAAACTTTGCTCACCAGTGTGTGCAACATTGGCTTTTAAGCAAACATAGCTGTTTGCAGCTCAGCAATGTAGCTAAAGAAATTCTATAGTACAAAAAATGATGCAAATGTGATTAGTATGTCACACTCAGATCAGTATGCTATGCATTGTGCATCCTCACAGTATGAGTGGTTTCTGCACCGTGAAAATTAGGGCTTAAGAAATGGAGTAAATGCAAGTGTTACCTATTTTGTATAGTTCAGGATTGCAGTAAGGAGATTACTGATGATATCCAAGAAAGTTTGTTGGGAAGTTGAGGAGTGAACTAAGACCTTCTCATAGTCTGATCAGTGTCTTGAATTTCTGTCATATTCTTCTGGTTTTGTTTTTGGTTTGATTTTTGGAAAGTTTTTTTATATGATTGTTTTATTTCTATCACATTATTTTGACTTGTTTTTTGTCTAAATAAATTCAAGTAGCTTTTTGAGACTAAGGTGGGTTGGTCCTGAGTTTTCAAACTTCAAGCTTAGCAGTGCTTACTCACACAGAGAAAAAACCTGAAGCTGAATTTATGAAAGGAGTATTTACTAAATTTAATTTTGCATATCTCACTGGGAATGATAAAACACAAAACAGAAAGAAAGTCTCCTTGCTTATCCATTATGATCACTTCTTAATTCAGCTGGAAATAATAAACACACTTTCTAGGGCATCTTGGCAGGGAAATTAAATGCTGTCTGTGCAGCTGGACATAGTTTGAGCTTGCCAAGGGAAAAGAACTGTAGGTTGCTCATCACTGAAAGCAAACAATAAAACATGAAGGTAAAGTCTAAGCATACCACTGAGGTATTGGATTACTTGAGTAAGATGTTCACTGCCTTGTTTGTTTGTTTGTTTTCTCAGGTATCTAGCCTCTGACATGACTTCTCTGGAAGAGCAGAGCTTGTTAACATGCTAAATTTGTGTGTCCTTCTTTCGAAAACTTATGTTGCTTGGAAGGAGAGCCAGCAACCATGCTGATGTGGTTATCATCCACTGCTAGAATAGTTACCATTAGGATGGGGGTCTGTGCTTCTTGAGTGGAAAGATGAAGGACATCCTTAACAAGACATCTTCACAAAGGGCAGGAGGATTGTTGCATGAGTATGCCATGATTTAAGAGCACCAAGGGCTCTCTCACACTTTTATGTGTAGAGGATAGCAGTTCTTTCATACAAAGAAAAAACATTTAGATGAACATGTCAGTCCTTGAACTAAGGAAGTTGTATCCCTGCAATCTTAGGGGGCAGAGAGGAGATGTTTCTATTTTTTTTTTTCTACAGGCAGGGATGAGATCTGGGAGAGTTGTAGTCATGAAAGAAGCACCAGTTGAGCTTACCATTCTACATTTATTTCCCTACCTCTTAGTAAATGCATGTGGCCTTAAGCTTAGCAATAATCAATGCAAAGTTAAATATTTATGAAAAAGTTTCCTTTTTAAAATATTATCTGAACTTTTGTCTTGCATGTTTATGCTAGATAAGAGGAAATATTTTCAGTCAAATGGAAAAACATCAACATTCTATTTCCTGTAAGGAGCGTAAATTACTTCCCATTAAATACAGTATGCAGGAAGTTTCCAAAAGCTTCAAGATCACTTAAACATTCACCGTTCTGACACAGCTGCCAACCCTTTTTTGACTTTAAAAGAATCAGCTCCACTGTTTGCTGGAGCATCTAATCTCTGCTAGATGAATTGCATGGAAACACATTCCAGTAGTTTAATCTCTGCTTCATTGGATTTCTTGAAAAAATAAATGAGAGACTTCTGAGCACTGAGGTTTTAGATTCCAACCTCTTTATTTCAAATTAAAACAAAATATAATAGTGCTAGACCTTGAATCGAGGTCCCTAAATATACACCCAACACTTGCAGAAGTATTTTGCTTTAGAAAAGGACATTGCAAACTTTAGGAATTATGACATGGTATATACTGTACTGATCCTAATATTACAAACAATTACAAGACCAAAATTGAAGACTTGACTAATTGAGCACTGGTAACAATAGTTTCAGTGGAGCAAATTACAAGGTTAATCGTACATATATTCATATATTCATACATATAAATGTTTGCATGCCCAGGTATATTATTAAAAATTAATTTTCATAAATGCCTCTATCCTGTCTCCATCGAGACTCTACTTCTGGGTCCTATATGTGAAGAAAAACTGAACTGGAATTTGAAACTTTCATAGTTTCTATTTTGTGAATACTAGAGTAGAGAGAGCAAAGAAAATGTGAAAGAGGAAAGCGTACTCACCTTTATAAAAAGAAATCGTAACAGAAGATCAAAATGGAATGACAAATGGCTTCTGCACTGCAACATTTTCACACAGGGCTTTAGATTAAATTCTGATTACAAATTATAGTCACTTAAAATAATAGTTATGTCTCATTTTACATAAACACCTGCTGAAAACTCATTGGGAATAGACATTTTTTATTTGTTCCTCTATAGAGTTGTATATATTACTCCATTTAGATAATCTAAAAAAAAAAAAATCAAAATGCTTCCAAAAACTATGTTTAAAATTGAACACAAAACACAAAAGCAAAATTCATATATCAAAATTCCTATATCTCTCCTAGATAGTACTCAGAAAAGGCAGGATAAATCACAGTCTCTCACTCTTTGTATGATTTGCATACAGCTAATATTTTAAGCAGAGAAATACTGAAATGTGAGACTACATGAAATTACTGCAGATTCACCCAGAAAAAATAATAATTATTAGTTCTCTTTAAGATAGTCTTGAGCTAATAGCCATGCTCTTACTTCTATTATATAAAAGTAGGGTATCTGTTTACAGAAGAGGACCCAGAGGGGAAATAAAGACGCACAAAAAGCTGTTTGATTTATATAGTTCTGTGACTTAGAATACCAGCCTGGGATTCTCATGACAATTTTACAGTCAGAATAATAAACAATTTTCTTCTAGATCAACTGACGAATTCCAAGTAATAACTTGTTCATCTCAAGCAAGCGTTCACTTGACTTCCAGTGCCAGTTTAATAGTTACCCTGTGAATACAGAAAATTATAATTTTTTGCTACATCATTTGTATTACTAGCGAAATATTTAACATATACTTGTAATCTTTCCCATAGGAAAATTTCTAAATGTATTCATCTGATTTTCCAGGCATTTTAGTCTCTTGACAAAGATAATAGTGATATCTTGTCTTAAATTCTGTGAAGTAGTGATCACCTGCTCACGTACAGATGCAACATTGCTGCAGCCTTTGTGGTAATAAAAGATTTTATTTAAAATCCTCTAATGAGCCATTGAGGAAAGGATATGAGTAATATTTGAAATTCAGTTCATATGACCTTGACAGACAGCCAATACAGAGCATGGGAGAGTAGCACACAATGAAACCAGTATGGAAAAAAGAAGGATCCTTTTAAACATATCCTGTTGAGAGGGAATTTTTCTCTTGATCCCTCATTCACAAGGAAAATGGATCTAAGCAAAATGAGTTTCCATATCCTCACATATGGACCAGCGTATTCACCAAACTCTCATTTCATTTAATACAGCATCGTAAGGGGATCAAGATGGATTCACTGGAAAGACTTTGGTATATATTCATCTGCAAGTCCAAGAAGTTAAAGAAATGAACATCAGAAAAGAGTGTATGTGTTTCAATATCCTCTTGAGTGAAACTCTTTTTTTCTGGCTAAACATCCTATAATAGGTCATTGGAATACTTCTGACACCACGTTAAGATGGCCAGGGGTCCCCTCTCTAACTTTCCACAATTATCTCACATGGAACCTAAATTATCTAACACTTTCTTGAATGGATTCCACTGTAACTCAATAATATGTGCTAAGGGGAACTGAGGAGCAATACTGGAGCAAATTTGATTTCAGCTACCACCCACCCTTTAATTGCTTCAGTGTCTGAAGTCTCTGACCATTTAATCTTTGAGGCACTAATAATGTGCCCAAATGATCAGTTACAAGTTTTTAAAAATTGCCTTGTGTACATGCATTAGGAGCTCTTGGTAGACTGCGGCGGGAAGGAGTTGCTATAGAAACACCACCTTAACACACTCCATTCACTGATGGCTATAAAGAGATACAATGGCCCCTGAATAACTACTACTAATCCACACGATATTCGAAAATTGCTAGGTTTTTGCTCTCAAAATTCTTACTTGCAATGCCAGGGGAACTCCCCCTCCTTCCCTGCAACCTAGCCTCCCACCTTTCCATTCAAACCTCCCCAGACGGAACTTTGCTTGAATATCTACTTGCCTGTGTTATTTTGTTCTGCTTTGTGCAGACAGCTGAATTCAGCTGTGATCTACACAATATGAAGAACTCAACAAGATTAAATAAAATCAGCTGCTTTTTCAGAAATTCCTATGCAACCAACTGGCAAAATAGGTTGAGAGCAGCAGGTTGGAGTAATGCTTGGGAGGAGGGAACCATTTTATTTCCTGTAGCTTTTGCTATCTTACTCAGACTGCTTAAAACTGCCATCCCATCCATTGATCCATTTTACCTTCCTCCCCGAATTTTTCTCCTTAATGTGGTAGGTAATTAAATGTGTCCTTTCAGCCATTCCTTATTCATCTTTTACCATTTCCAACATTTATTCACCTGTAGGGGACAGAAGTACATGCACAGTACAATTAATCTTTCTCAATTGTAATTGTGATTCAATTTGAGATGACAATCTCTGAAGAAAACTTAAAAGTTAAATCTACCCAGGACTAAAATTAAAATTGAAGACATCTTGTAAGGTGTACCACAGTCGAACCTTAAACCATTAATTCAGGAACTAGAAGACCTGACTTCTAGACTATCCTTAGCTTGCAGAGAGATATAAACCTAAAAGAACATGATGGCCTTTTTTCCCATTCAGATTGTTTACTGCTCTGTTAAAGCAAACCAAAAAAAGAAAAAACCAACCAAACAAAAAGCATGTATTTGAGGCAGAATAATTAGAGAACTTATCTAGAATAAGTTATCACAGCTGGATTGTCTTCCAAGGGCATTGAAGAAAAGGGGAGACTTTAAGCAGTATCTTTCTCTGCAGATGTTAGATATCTGCTTTCCTCTGCTAACTAAGATTCCAGATGGTTCTTTTAGTTTACTTGGGTTAGTGACCTTCTCTTTTCTAGATGTGAACCTCTACAGTGTCATTTGGGTAATATCTGGGCTAGATATCTGAAGTGTTAAGCATTCCAAATTCCAGATTAATTTCCTCCTTTATAAAATTCCCAAATCTTGTAACTAAAAGATTTATTTTTTGGTTTGTAAATGCTTATGAAATTATTCTCCCTGTCAGAATTTTCCATTTAACTGATTTCTCTGTTTTGGATTGGGATAAAGTTAATTTTCTTTCAGAAAGCTGTTGCAGGGCTGTGGTTTTTATTAAAGATGAGAAAAATGCTAGTAACATGCTAACGTTTTAGTTGTGCTAAGCAGTGTTTACACTAAGTCAAGGACTTTTCAGCTTCTCACAGCACCCCACCAGTGAGTAGGACTTGGGGGCATGAGAAGCTCGGAGGACACACAGCTGGAGCAGCTGACCAAAACTGGCCAAAGCGATATTCCGTACTGTATGATGTCATGCTCATTTTATAAACTGGGAGGAAAGCTGGCTGGGGGCTGCTGCTTGGGAACTGCCTGGGCATCAGTGGGTGGGTGGTGAATAAGTGCACTGTGCATCACTTTTTTTTTATATTTGTGTATCTTTAATATTATTTGTCTTTCCTTTTCTGTATCTATATAGCATGCCATAGTACACGTATGAGATAATATAGTGTATAATATATATATAAAATATCCTTTTCTGAGTTTTCTTATGTATATAGTATGCCATAAAAAAAAAATCAAAAACTCTCAAAAGTCTATTGGTAGTGTGCTGGTTCCAGCCAGGAGAGAGCTAAGTTAAGTCGGGGACAGAGTTAAGGTGGGGAAGGAAGTCTCTTCTGAAAAGAAGGGGTTCCTTCCAGTCAAGCAAGTATGGCAGATGGAGCAGTGGGGTAACACTGGTCCCAAGATGCAGGGAATGGTGGGTTGGCACTGGTCCTGAGCTGGAGGGAGCTGTTGGGTTGGTGTGGCTGTGGTTGGGTTGAGATCCACAAGGATCAGTTTTGCATGTGAACCACTCTCTCTTTTGTGCATTTTCATTATTATTATTGTTGCTGTTAGTGTTTTTTTCTTCTTATCTCAGTGCTGTTTCCAGTAAATTGTTCTCAACTTGTAATATTTACCTCTTTTCCCTCCAATCCTCCTCTCCATCCCAGCAAAGGGAGTAGGACAGGAAGGGAAAGTGAGCATGCAGTATGTGATTTGGAGTTTTTGATTTGGAGTGATTTGGAGTTTTCAGGTTTTTTGATTTGGGAGCACTAAATTGGGAAGTATCATTCCTAAATCATGATAGGTAGGTAAAAGTTATTTTCACAAAATAATTTTTTCTATGAAGCTGTAATAATATCATATGTTTTTAATATGAGAAAAATTCAAAATATCTTTATTTTGTTTTCTTATTTCAGCTGTGAAAACAACGCAGTTGCTTTGATTTTAATGGTACTTTATCCTATTTTTCAGTATGGCTACCATTTTAGAAAAATAAACTTTATTTTAAGATTTAACAATAATTGTTTTTTAACAGTTGTTGTAATGTCTTATTTTCTGGATGTCAAGTGTATTTATATAGAAATGGAATAACTTATCTGTTAATAGTACCAGAATTTTTTTATCACAAAAAAGAAAAAGAATACAAAAGAGGAAGAAAAAAAAATCCTGATTTAGTAAACTAAAATCATTAAATCCATCTGGTTTGCGCTCCTTAGAATCAATGAGAATGGATTGCAAGAAACCAGAGTGTTCCATGAACTTAGTTTCATTCATATATGAAGACGGACCACCTTACCAGGTGTGATTAATCTGAAAAAAAAAGTTGAATGTCAGGTTCTTTTATGTCATCTCACCTTATTAAAATGAAACATATACAAGTGTTGTGTTAAAAAATGCCAGTGGTTTTTACATAAACCCTGCATAGGCTGATTTATACAGTATTAAGAGCAGCTGGGGAATTCTTCTTATTCAAAATTTAGATAAGTGATATCTCATCATCATATACTATCAGGAAGCAGTCTCTGGTTTGATGTAACAAGAATTATCTCCTGCTGTATTATTTGTCCTTTGCTTTTGTTCTGTATTTCCAATTTTAGAGACATTTTGGTAGTAGAAGGAGTCCATATATAGTGTGAATGCACACTTCCCACTTCTCTCTCACACTGAAACATTGCTTATTTATTCACCTCGAGAAGTGGTTTACACCATACTTGAAAGTAATAACTTTTTTAGAAATTCTCACGTTAAAGTTGTCGGATGTCTAATGCTCTATATTTCCTTGAGGGGAACTAGTGTGCTACTAGCAGGTTAACTGTTCCTATGGCAGATATGAATTTCTGTCTTTTCCTTACATTTTATTTTTATGCTTCTTAACATTTAAAGAGAGAACATGAAAACATGGCACATCCCACTCCGGACACCAAATTCATAATAACGATAACAATAATAAAAACAAAAAACAAACAACCAGCCAAAAAACCCAAACAAAAACCTCAACAATCTAAAGAAACAATTTCTTCTCAGTTTGTCTTTGTCACTGCTTAGACCTGAAACATTGACCATGTCCATTCCAATTGTTTGTAGGATGCGAAACATAAATTTAAGATATTCATTATTTCACCTGTGGTATGACATGGACACAGGGTTTTGAAGTAATTTTGAAGTTAAGGGTTATCCTAACTGTGCAATGGTAGCTGGCTGTGTATGATCACTAAATTAGTAATCCTGTTAGGTAACCAGACAGCTTGTGAGTTTTGATCAGAAATAGAAATGATTTTTTAAAATATTTCCTAATATTAGACCATTAAAATTATTCTGCACTATATACTCAGTGAAAAAAAAAAAGTCAGTTATTATGTCTGTAATCATTACATGATTTTGAAGGTTAATTGTTAATAAAATCTGAAATGTCCAAGCTGTTGGAATGATAACTATTATATCATTTTTAGAACAAAGATCACATAACTAGTGAACTATAAAAGACCTCCCAGTTTTTATGAAATATGTCTCAGGAGGTGTGTTAATCTCTTCTGGGCCATCTGTCCTATTTGAATCAGAGAAGATAAAGACTTGTGGGATCAGGGAGAAAGTAGGGCAATGCATTCTGGGACATATCTAACTTAGGTAGAAATATCCAGGAGGGGCTGTTAAATAAGGATCATTGAACAGGACACATGAATGACTAGAAGTCTGGCTAGAAGACTCCTAAAAGTGCAATTCTTCACAGAGAATTTTACCACAGCTTGCCGAAGTTAGTAAAAGAAAGAAAAATTACAGTGATTGAAGTTTGGATTCCCCAGACTTTATCAGAAATTACTTCCCTCGTCTTCATAATACTTGTTTCCCTTTGTGCTTTTTGTCTTATAAAGGAAAAAAAAATGTCCCTTTTTTGTAAGTATGTTCTGAAAAATGGCAATATAATTTAATGAGACTGTTGGTCTAAGTTGTTGAGCCTCTAGCAGAGAAAGAGATTTTTGTTGGTTTTTTCTTTTTTTTTCCCACTAAAAAGTGTATTCATGGTATAAAAATTTAAACAACCACTAGAGAAAGCATCAAAATTTAACAACCACAGAATTATGATAATGAAATTCACAAAAGTTTAGCAATTATGGGCAGTTTGTATTGCCCTGGTAGCAAAATGCAGCCACCTGTAGAAGCAGGTGCCAGAAAGGCTCCAGCAAGTTCAGCTCCTCACCAGTGTTGCCCCTTGGTGCTCTGCTGTATCCATGCTCCCCTAAGGGCTAATCTTCACACTCCTGTCCCCACTACTAGAATGGTTTGCTGTTGGCTTATCAGTCTACCCCTGGGAAGAAGTACACAGAGACTTCTCTTTAATTGGGGCTATGCATTTTGGAACAGCTCGAGATATTTTAATGGCTTCCTAGATATCAGTAGGGAACCATACTTTTTATCAGGTTCAGCTATACAACAATGAACAATCTTTTCAGAGCCTGCCAGTGACAGGGAGTTTAGACTGCTGTATGTGCATTTGCTTCCCTTTGAATGCTTCATCTCTCTGCAAGTAATATTGTCCAACAAGGGAAAAGGACTTTTTATTATTTCAACTGTAAGCATCAAAAGTTGGCTCTCATCTTTCCCCCTTTAACTTAGTACAAATAACCAACTAGTCAAAGAGCAAGAACTGCCTTAAACAAGCTACAAAAGAATCAGAATAGCCAAAGGTGTAAAATATCTGAGCTTCAGATGTGGCTCCCTGATAATAACATTGTTATGTTAAGCCACTGGATTGACTGGACTAAAATGACATACCGAACCTTGCTTTTAAGCACATCATTTCAGAGGCTAAATTTCAGACTTCAGCTTTCCTAAACCTGAAACCTCTAGGTAAAACATAGTTAAAATATTATTTTCAATTTAATTTTTTGAAAGATCAACAGTTTTTAGCTTGTGCCTTGGAATACACTGCAGTGCCATAAACAATATTTGACTATATTTGTTTAAAAATAATTCACACAGGCAACCATCTTTAAAACTACCAGATATACTGATAGCAGAGCTCTCAATATTCCCAAATATTCCCAAAGCAGTATGCTTCACATCATCTCAATAGTACCAATATACAAACAGACAAGAAGAAAGACATTTTTCATCTCTAAAGACATGGTGTTTTATGTAAACCTAGGTATATTTAGTTTTTGCTCTTGGAACTGAACACTGTTGAACTAGTAAGTAAGTGCAGTGGGAAGATTCTCACTGATGAGAGGCCACTTTGATTACAAGAAAAGAAATCCAAACACTGAAAAGCCCCAGATATTTTATTAAGTTCCTTTGGCTTGTTGAAGTGCCATGTATAAGGTAAACAAGTGTAACAGACTTACTTTTTACTCTTATCTCATGGCAAATGTGAAGCAAAACTTCCCCCAGAAACCCAAATGTTGGTCTTTTTAAAAATCTTGTTCCTTTTAAATTGCATGTTTTATTTCTTGTTTGCAATGGGTTGGGTATCCACATGAACTCAGTTAAAGCACCTGTCTAATATGTGATAAGTCAATCATAGGTCTTAATCTGTATATCCTGTGCTGTTATGAATTTAAGAATTATTCACATTCTTGTCTTTTAACTTGCTTTACAGAGGTAAACTTGTCATTCCTTACCTTATTCTTATAATATTTATTCTTTTTTGCATTATTTTTTAATTATGACTATGACCTTGCTTTTTCTATGACCTCACCATCTGGAAAGCTGATAAGATTACCACCAGATCAGAGACCAGCCGTGCCTCTGGCACCAGGAGTGTCACGAAAAGGAGGAGGGAAAATAGAAGGGAAGTATTTTATCTAATGCAATAATTCAATGTCCGATACAAGCTGAAGGCCCCTCATGGCAGAGATTTCTCACTGGGGTGAGGATTCCCTTCTACCACACTACAGCCCTCTACCCTAGATGGAGTCACTACCGCTAACCTACAGGTACCTCTAATCTACAGTGTCCAAGGCAGTCTCCTGAGATATCAGTCAAGGATCTAGAGCCAACAGCTGGTGATTCTGTTTCTGTCTGTCCTTGCTCTAATAAATTTGTTAGAGATCTTAGAGATGAAAGGAGGCTGTAGTATATTTTAAGGTCAAAAGAGACTGGATGACAATACTGATGGCTGAGCTTTCAGATCCCTTCCTGAAAACAGTCAGTGCACCTTACTTCACCTAAGGCTTATTTAAAGATAATCTGATAGCAGTTGAGGACTGAAATGAATTTTCCATGCATGTCAGCCTGTTTTGAATGCATCTACATTCCTCAGGTCACCGGTGGCACTGTCACCAGCAGTTGTCAGTTCTCCTGCTCCTGGACTTCCTGTCACCAGGTAGGAAAGAAAGTGTCAGCCCTATTAAAGGTAAGGATGACCAGATTCCTAAACACAAGTGCCATGGAAAAATACTTTTATATGTTAAAATTTCATGATCTTAGAAGAAGAAGATCCTTGGCATCTTCTGGAGCAACTGGACAAGAACACATTTTTTCAAGGGCTATTGCACTGCATGCTATTCTAGTTGGCGGCTATAATGTCTTGTGGAGGATTGCAGATAGTAGTAGTACCACTCAGCAGGAGGAAAGGGGAAGATATTATCAAAGACATGAGAATATCCCAGGGAGTGTGTCCACACAGAAGTAGTGGATGATGGACTGGGTCTTATATTGGCACCTTCTAGATGATGCCAACCTGCACAGGCAGTAGATATTTGGAAGTGATATGCTCTCACGCCCTGCTTTGGTCAGCTCATTATGGAGAAGATGAACATGTCCTTGCCAGGAGGAAAGCTGGCTAACCTCTGCCGTTTGTGCCATACCTGAAGGGCTTCACTCCTCCCAGTGTGTGCAGACTGTACCCAGAAACAGAGGGAGACTGATGTCTGAAGGCCAGATTTCAGTGTGTCTCCAGCCATTACAGAAAATTTACACTGGGTTCAGCAAGGCTCCCAACCCTAATGAGCTTCCTATAGCCACCTGTAGGGTCAGTGTGATGCCAGTAATTCTACTGCTCTGTGTGTGCTGAGAAGGGCTGGATATTCCCACGAGCAAGGACCTGTAGGAATATGACATGGTGTGTGAGAAAAATCAGGTGTAAAAATTTAGGTCCAAATGCCTTAAAACATTCTTATCAATGTTTCTATATTGCAGTGTAATTTTGACTAAAAAGACATTTTAAAATTGGTATTTATATACATACTGTTTCCATTGCATTCAGAATTAGGATACTTTAAGCCCTTTAATGCTTTCATGGATTCTGCCTATATTATAGCTACTTAAGAACCTTAAAGCTAACGATTATTTTAAATAATATTTTAAGGATTAGGTAGAAAAGAACTTGTATTTCTGCCCTCCTTTGTTGCAGAAATCTATCCTAGCATCAAAAATAGGTTGTTTGTTCTTATGGAAAACAACCTCAATCCTTGCTTAGAGGAATAAAGTATTGCAGCTAAAAAGGTCATAAATTCCCCAGCATGTGTGGAAAATGATACATGGAACACATCTACTTTGCATTTACGTGCAAAAATTACAACACAGTAGCAAAGACAGCAAAGTACCCATCCTTTCAAAATGAGATCTGGAGAGCAACATAAAGCTCTGAGTTTCCCCCAACACTTCAGCTTGGTTCTTTTCCTACTCTCCCTTAAAGTGTGACAATTGTAAAAATATTTCAGTGGTTCTCTGTCTGCCATTAGCCCTTGTGATCCCTCCTCAGAGATGAGGAATGATTAAAGTCACCCCAGGAGAGTTAAAGCTGCAGCGAAAGAACTGTGTGATTACTGCGAACTCCAAAGTATTTTAAACTGGATGCATAACAGATAAAATAACTTGCCCATAAGAGCAAATCAAGAGAATGCACATTGCTTTCGTTTTACAAAAAGGAAGATAAACTATGCACAGTACAAATTCTTATGACTGTTTTTCCAGGACTAAAAATCAGCCAAAGTTTCAGAGTATTTTAGACATTATTTTCATTCTTTTTTTTTAATCTCAGTTTATCTTGCTCCCTTAACACAGTTGCTGGATGCACTGCCTTAAATACCACAAAGTGTCACATGCATACAATTCCTTCTATGTACAATATTCTTCAACAATGAAAGATCTAATTTCACCATTTCTGCTGTCTGCAGTGAATTTTTTTCACACAGCTCTAGATGGCAGTGCTGATAAACAACTAGTACATTCGGCAGGGATAGATTTTACTTCGTGAACTGCTACAATTGATTTGGAGTCTTAACCTTTCCTCCACTTACCCTGTTTCCCACTCTACCACCTGCAGCCCTATAAACAGAAAAGACTTGCATGATGGAAGCCATCTGTACAGTAACTCATCTCATCAGAGTGCTGAAGAGCCGTTCTGCTCAAGTGTTATCAATGTCTTCCAACTCACTGTGTATTTTTCTTATTGCTAAAAACAATCCCAAGCATTCTCTTTGGCAGATTAGTAAGGAATTCAAGTAGCAGATGTTCAAATCACTTTTTCCTTTTTGTGTGTTGAATCTCCATAAGGATACCAAGAACTGTTTCTTGGTCTTTGTGCTAAGCGTAGCAGTTCAATCATCTCTGCTCTATAGACAGAAACTAAGGAAATGCCTGTGAATATATTATCTCAAAACCCATGTACATTTTTTAAAAATTATATTTAGCTTCCCTGGGAAATACCAAAAACAACATATACTGATTTTTATTCCTATGCCCCCATGAAAAATAAACATCATGTCATAGGCAATACCTGAATACATGTTTACAAGCTACTGCTGCACAAACTTTCTTCAATCAAAACTCTCCCTAATGTACAACAAATAGAAATGTCTACCTGACATTCCTCAGTATAAATTCAGCATACAAAATTGTCCCCTGAAGATATGACTGAAGTTGTCTGATAGGATAAAATCTACTGGATTAGTTGAACTGCAAATCTTTTTGATAGCATACTTATTCTCTTTCTTGCATAGATACAGAATTTTCATTATCATTTATAGAATCGTTGAATATGCCGAGTAGGAAGAATCATTACACATCAAGATCATCGAGTCCAACTCCTGGCCCTATGCAGGACACCCCAAGAGTCACAGTCACACCATTTGTCTGGGAGCATTGTCCAAACACTTATTGAACTTAGGCTTGGTGCTCTGACCACTTCCCTGGGGAGCCATCAGCTTCATGCAATTTCCTTGAGTTCTGTCACTGGTCACATGAGTGAAGAGATCAGTGCCTGCCCCTCCTCTTCCTCTTGTGAGGATGTTGAAAACCACAATGAGCTCTCCCCTCAGCCTCCTCTTCTCCAGGCTGAACAAATCAAGCGACTTCAGCTGCTTCTCAAACTGCTTCCTCTCCAGACCCTTCACTATCTTTGTTGTCCTCCTTTGGACTCTCTCTAATAGCTTAATGTCTTTTTTATATTGTGGCACCCAAAACTGCCCCCAGCACTCGAGGTGAGGCCGCTGCAGTGCAGAGCAGAGCAGGACAATCCTTTCATTAGCCTGGCTGGCAATGCTGTACCTGATGTTCCCCAGGGCACAACTGGCCCACTTGGCTGCCAGGGCACTGCTGACTCATGTTCAATTTGCCGTCAACCAGGACCCCCAGGTGCCTTTCCACAGTGCTGCTCTCCAGCCTCTCCTGGTCCATACACACAACCAGTATTGCCCTGTCCCAGGTGCAGAATCTGGCACCTGCTTCTGTTAAACTTCATACAGTTGATGACTGCCCATCTCTCTGATTTCTTGAGGTGTCTCTGCCCTCGAGGAGGTTGATAGCTCCTCCCAAATTAATGTCATCAGCAAATTTACTTAGTATTTCTTCGAGTCTTGTATCCAAGCTGTTAATGAAGATGTTGAAGAGAGCTGGGCCAAGGATGGAGCCCTGCAGAACCCCACTAGTGGCTGGTTGCCAGTCTGATGTCACCCCATTCACCATAACCCTCCGTGCCTGACCTGTGAGCCACTTGCTCACCCTCACGTAATGCCATTATCCAGCTGTGTGCTGAACATTTTGTCCAGAAGGATACTGTGAAAGATGGTATCAAGGACTTTGCTGAAGTCCAAAAAGATTACATCTTCTGGCTTTCCTAGATTAACTTAGTGGGCTACCCTATCATGGGAGGAAATCAGGTTCAACAAGCAGGACTTTTCACAAGGCCATGCTGGTTGTGACTAATGACTGCATTGTCCTCTAAGTGTTTTACAATATCTTCCAGAATAATCTTTTCCATGATTTTACCAGGCATGGAAATGACCAGAACAAGTAATTTTAAGTACACAGGCATAATGGAGGGTTTTCTTAGTAAAATATATAGTGTCATGGGAGGTTCTAAAGCATTTTAATGGAATCTTCTACACTGGTAAATCTTAGAACATCCTCAAGCACGATTTTAGCACATGTTGGCTAGAACTTCCCCAGCAATTTCCATAGCTTAGGGGTAAGAACCTTCCAGGAATCATTACCAGTGAGCAATTTGCATTTAGAAAACTTATTTTGGAGGCAGTGAAATTATACTTGCATGCCCACATATTTTTCTGTGCCAGTAACTTCAGTGCTCCAATATATTCTTGGACGGGATTAATTTGCTCCTAAAGAAACAACCTAAATTTTCAATGTTTTCCTTCTTTAAAGAAATACCTCATTTCTTTCAGACCATAAGTTTATGGAGAGACATATATACTGCAGTTGCAGAATCCAGACAAAAAAATAGAATAAAGGAAGTTTTTGGAACCACATGGGTGTGAAACTGATGAATAGTCTGAAGCACATTTCTTATGAGGATTGGCTGAAGGAGCTGGGGTTGTTTATGCTGGAGAAAATGAGGCTCACGGAGGACTTTATCACTGTCCATGACTGTCTAAAAGAAGGTTGTATCCTGGTGACCATCAGACTCTTCCCCCAAAGCGACAGGACAAGAGGAAATGGCCTCAAGTTTCATCAGGGGAAGTGTAAATTAAATACTAGGGAAAATGACATCATTGGAAGGGTGGTAAGTCATTGTAATGGGCTTTCTATGGCAGTAGATGGATTGCCATCCTTAGAACTGTTTAAAAAGGTGTCAATGTGGCTCTTGGAGATATGGTTTAATGATGACTTTGGTGGTACTCGTATGAAGTGGGACTTGTGGCGGAGTTAATGGTTGGACTTGCTGGCCTAAGAGGTCTTTTCCAAATTTAACAATTCGATGATTCTGCGGTTTATACCCACCATTCTAACAGACTCTTGCTGAAATGTAAGGAATATTTGAGATTTTACTGAGAAGGTTCCATATTTATCACACTAATCAAGATGATATCAATCAAATAAGATTTCTTCCTTGAGCATGATTGAGCCTTGAACAGAAAAATGTTGATATTTGGTAAGAGAAGGTTTTTAACTTGGAAATTTTGGATGTCTACCACATAGTGATAAATGAAATATATAATCCTTGTGAATTTTGATTTACTGGTATTAAAATTACCACAAAATTAACATTTCACAAAACTATAGAAATAATTTTATTTTTTTCAATCTTTAGGATCTTTAGGGAAATTTCCCAGCATAACTGAAAATCATTTTATTTGTTTTCAGTTGCCCTGTAGGGCTAACCTACAGCCCTAACACAATATCAAGGTATAGAAGATCATAATTTGGCAAATGCACTTCAAATCCTACTGGATCCATGTGTTTCAGAGCCTTCTCAATTGAATGCTATTTAGCTGAGTTTCTGGTCAGGTTTCTTGAAGGGAATTATTTTATAGCCTGTCACTACTCACATGCAAAAGTGTCTGATAGCCACATGTAATGATGGTTACAAAGTGATAGAAGCACATTTTTACTATTTTAACTTAATTTACCCAAGAGAAAAGCATAGAGGCATATCTTGACAATACAAGAATAGACCTTATTGCAACATGAAATCTGCATATTCAACTCATAAATAGTGCAATGAAACTAGCACATAATGCAAGATTGCAAGGTGTAGCTATATTCAGGCCTGCTGGAAGTATTATCAGTAGATAAAAGTCACCATTTCTTCTGTCATGTTCAACTCATAAAAGCGACCTTACATGGGTTTTATCACTATTGACTAGAAAGCTAATACATTTTTTTTTATAACTATTCAAAGCTATTTCTGACTAAAGAATAAACACTTCCTATCCTAAGAAAATAAGGATATTGCTTTCTCTCTTTCAGGATATTCCTGCAGTCAGTTCCTGCAGTTAGGCAAATTGTGGTGTTTTTGAAACCTAAAACATTGTAGATATCCATCACCTTTGATGAAGACTCTGATGGAAAGTCTTCTGAGAGTCAATAGGGACTGAAAGGAAGCTATTTCAGTGTTGGAAATTTCACGCCTAAAATACTGTTTTAAATTAAAATATATGTAATAGATATCATACACTTTCTGTAAGAGTGCACACTCATGCTCTAAGATTATTCATCTGCTCATAAGATCAGCTTGAAAAAGCTTTGGAAAAGCTTGACTTTCAATATTAAGGTAAAAAACCCACAGCAGAGTGCTGCAAATATCCACACATACACCAGAGGATGCCGTGACAAGATTTTAAATTTTTGTTTCAATCACTGTACAAATGAATTTTCCTGGTTAATATTTAGCTTTGGGAATGGAAACAAATAGCTGTTCTGGTCAACCATAGTAAAACCATTCTCAAGTTAGATTTCATTAATAAGACGTAAAATTCCTGTCAGACACATATAAATCTAAATAAATATACTATGCCCTGTGTTTGTTTGTCTGAAATAAGCATATCAGAAAGCCACATTAAATATCTTAAATTATGACAATCTTATCAATTCTTTTGGCAGTTTTGTTTTATAATTTCTTAATCTTTTCAGCTAAAGATTCTCTTAAATGAAGCTAAAATTTTCTGCTTAGAGAGAATGCTCATTCCTTCTTATTCTGCCCTTGTTGGCTAATGAGAATAATTGGTCCCCATCCTCTTATAACATTCCTTTATGTATTTGTCGGCAGTTATCATTGCTCCCCAGTGGTCATTATGTTTAGGTATTGAACATCTGCTCAAGAGTTTATTGATGCTGTAGATGGTACCATATCTGCTGGGAGTAATAGCACATTGCACTATGTGGCCATTCTGGGAGCCCTACCTGCAGGAAGGTCACTCAGTAGTAAATCCGAAACACCTACAAAAGGCAGAGTCCTTTCCATGAGCACAAAGAAGGTATATATTTCTTCACATATCGGTGGATTAGACTGTTGCAAACTAAGAGGCAAGACTTGTTAAAACCACATATAATTGTGGCAATTTTTTTTTAAAGAGGTGAGGATTTTATCTGTATTCGATCATGGTGTTTCATGGTGCCTCAAAACATCAGATAAAGATTTTACTTATTCCCGGACATTTTGTACTGAATTCCTATGAGGTCTTGACATTTCTGTAGTACCTTCCATGCTTGAGAAGAAAATATTACAAACCTGACAGGTGTTGACAAGCAAAACATTCATTAGTGAAGCATAGTATTAATTATAAAGTTTGTGTCCTTTGTTTGGATCCCTACTTTATCTCAGAGTAACTTTTAGGTAAGAAACACTTGATTTTAAATTCTACAGTAGAAAAGAAAGGAAGTTTTGGACAAGTTTGTAAAAAAATAGAAAGTGATTTCAAGCTAAGAGTACATCCTGATCTAGAGATCATTTCTCTCTTATTTATTAAATAATGCCAGCTATAAAACCACATTTAAATCCTCCACTGACAGGAAATAATTAGGTTAACACCAATAAAAATTATATGTAATAACTCAGTCAGTGGGAATTTTTAAGTGGGATAGCAGGGAATGAACCAAAAGGAAATAGGCCTTTAGGTTTCTTGAAATTTAACTTAAAGACACATTCACACAGATGCAAATAATATCACACTTATAAAGTTTTGTATCATCTGTTATAGTAATCACTGTATCTACCAGCATGTAATGATGTTTCAGTCACTCTGCACTTCCTTTTTTTAACTCATTTTCCTCAGTCCCTAAAAACATTCTGTGAATGCTATAAGGATTAGACAATTCCAGGAAGGAAGGAAGGGAGGAAGGAAGGAAGGAAGGAAGGAAGGAACAAAGGAATGAAGGAACAAAGGAGTGAAGGAAGGAAAGCATTTGAGTATCTAAATGAGTAGTATCTGCTATTTTTAACCAGGAATATATTTTTAAATTAATTATGCATTTTATCTTATCGTACAACCCCAAAAATGTGTGGCCATATATCACGATAAAGATGTGACACCTAAGCTAAATATTGCTGTACCATGTTTATGTACTGATAGAGCAGTGGGGTGGTGTCTTACTCTATGTAAAAACTGCTGGCAGATTAGCAACCAAAATGCTGAGAGCCTTCCAGTTTGAAGGCACGGGGTGGGCCAACTGGCACAGTATGTATGAAAGGGACATTCAAACTATGCACATTGCTAAGCTGCCACTGTGAATGAGAAAAAGAAAGACAAGCAAAGTGTTATTGAAGCAAAGCCTAGAAAAAGAGCATCAAAGAGACTGGAACAATGAAGGGCTGCTTTCAGAATGGGATCATGAAAGCCTGAAGCCCTGTGGCAAGACTGGCAGGTGGACACATGCTGCTGCAGATCACAGCAGCAGGACAAGCCATCAGGATACTATACAGAGTTGGCAAGGTTGTTAGAATCCAGTTGGGGTAGATTAGAAGCCCTGCAGAGAAAGGATTAGCAGCTATGAGCATAGTTTAGACAGCAGGAAGGTGAAATGAAAATCCACAGTCAACCTATATCTACCTTTGTGCTTTTTTCTTCCTTGTTGTCAGAGAAAAAGACTATCATGAAATGAAATGTTTTAAAGTTTTGTTTGGGTATGTCAGTCTGCAATATAGCTTCTACTCTATTCTATTCCCAGCTCAGGAGACTGAGACCATTTTGTCTATAGTGGGTAAGGAGAGAAAAGTCCAGGTATCTATCTTCCACTACCTCTAGTATCTCAAGACAAACCTTGGAGTCACCAAGACCATTTAAGTTTACATGGAAATACTATAAACAGAAAATTACAGGCATGTAGAAGTGAATGTTCTACATACTGTTTTTGACTAGTTTCTCATAGATACACTGGAAATCCAGCATGTATGACTAGAGATCTAGCATGTGATAATTCACAGTGAATTGCATCAAAGTCCCATGACCATGTTTTGGTGAGGACTCTCTAAAACTCTAAGTCTCCTTGATTACTTAAGCTACAGGAAATTTCCAGTTTTCTGCAGTTTGGCTAACCTTCTGCTGAGGTTTCAAATTTGAGGGCCAGGCAGGTCCTCCGCACTACTACCTCCCCAAAGACTCTGATCTCTTTAAAAGTGAAGCTGAAGTTTGCAGGATAATCCTTCTCCCTTCCTGTTTGGTCTTTATTGTCCCTATATGGAAACAGAGAGAATGACTAGAAGAAAATACCTCTAATGGTAAAGCTCTCAGTGCTTCGGGGCAGAAAGTAGGAATGTGAGAAAACAGGACTTCCCATCTTGTACACAGGGATCCTGTTTAAATTCGAAGGCAAAGTACTCACTTCAGTGCATATAGCAAATAAAATAAGGCTGCTATAAATCAGATGTATTTATTTATTTATTTATTTATTTATTTATTTATTTATTTATTTATCTAACAGGTCTTACCCAGATGAACCAGCACAGCTACTTACATGATAGATGTATCAAGTCAATAATATTAGCATTTATATTGATTTTATATCATGAGGCATATGGACTGGCTTTCACTTATGACTCAGTTCATATAGTAACAGGCCAGCTCTGAAGTAAATGAATAAAAGTCCATGTGTGTTCAGAGAAGTATTCATTTTACTGCTTGCCTTTTCATTTGCTCTGAATAGTGATTGAGGACTTTTATAACTATATATAAATATTGCTGATAGGGACTTTTAGGTTGTATCTTTTCATTAAGGTTGCGCTATGTTAGTGAACTCTTGCATCTGGCAAACCTAAAATTACCTAGGCATACTTTCCCACATTTTTCTACTTGCAAGTAAAACAGAAGTTATTCTAAAGGATTCAGGTGAGTTCCTGCAAATATCATTGTCTAGGTATTCTGATGTATTTAAACCTTCTTTTATGACTGAATCTCATTCTTCCATAAAATTACTGATTACATAGTCTGATGTGAGTGGAGGTGACTGCTGAGAATTATTTTTTTGTTTGTTTATAACTGTTGCTCTCTGACATATTTCAGCCTCACTAAACCAGAACTGGTCCAAATGCTCCTTCCTGTGTTAGTATGAACAATATAATCATTTTAGTTGGAATCTTGAAGGCAGCTTCAATATGAGTATCTTGAGATCCTTATGATCATGCCATCATATTAGGATTATTTTCTACAGATTTTTGTAACTGCAAAGACTTTTCTTTTATACTTTTCCAATTAAGTAATACTGCTAAAGCTCACTGATTTCAGTTTGGATAAATAACTTTTATACCATCTTTATCCCTAGCAACTCAATTTCCTCATTCACATATAGTCAAAATAATGCTGCAAATCTTTTTACTCTCTTCTCTTTTCTATGTTCTTTACAACTCCCTTTCTTTTTGCATCATACTCTGTAAAAATCTTGTTAGCTTTGTTTTTAAGAATGTCTTGCCTCTACCTTTCCTCTGTTATTTGCCACTGAGAAACTGATATGTACCTTGAATCCAAAATGCTGTGCCCAGCCTCAGCTGTTACATATCCAAAGCAAACATAATGAAGCTTCCTGGTTTTCAGTCCTGTCAGGGAAGGGATCCTCACTAAATTCCTGCTAAACTACATCACTACCGTTTTTTACCTTTCTAAGAATTTTTGCTTGATTGGATACCAACAAGAGACTTAGCAGCAGTAAGCCAGTGGCAAGAATTGTGCTTCAGCGTGACCTGACTTTGTTTTGTTGTAATTCCCCTCTGTTTGAATCTGCTCCTTTTTGTCATATGGTTAAATAATAGCTTGTTATTTTGGGACTTTTTTGGTTTCAATACCTTTCACAAGAGGGCATGGGAAATTATTAGGGTTCCTAATTGCTAAGCATAATTCTGATAATTAGAATCAGTAAGTATTTGCAAGAATATTCTGGTATCCTGTTTTGTTTAGCAAGGTGTACCACCATTTGATGAGATTATATAGAGATTTAACAGCTTTATCCTATTTCACTTTCTTACACCAAAGAAGAATGAACTATAAATGGGAGGTGTATGATGAACTCAGTTTATATTTAATTAGAAGCTGAAGTTAAAAGCCAAGAGCCAGGCAGGAGTAAGCTTCCAGTGAAGGCTGAGGCTGCTATAAACCCGATAAGGAAAAAAGTGTGGGGTTTTAAATTGAGATTGCTGGTAGGGTGGCTGTGGGTTTCTGTAGTGACAAACTATACTTACAGATTCTAGGAGCCCCTGATGAAAAGCTGTTCTTATTCCCTAATGCTTTATGGGAACATTGTAGCCTCTTGGAATATTTTTCAAGCAAAAAGACATCATCATGACAACACTGGAAAAAGAAGGGCAAAAAAATTTCTTTCTGGTAGGGAAATAAAGACATCTTAAGCTCGACTTCAAAAGCTCTCTACAGCAAACAGTAGCTGTGGAGATACCGTTTCATCTTTGCCTCTGGGATATTATTAAGCCTTTCTAGTAGCTTTAACTGCAGGAGAAGGGATTACAGAAGTTGCTGCTGTGTAGCTGCCTGACATACAAATATCTGGAAAAGCACAGATCACGTTTTTGTACAAGGGCCACTTATTAGACAGCACTGAAAGCTTAACCTAGAATGAATAGTTCACCACACTGCTAGCTGCACACAAACAAAAAACATGCAAGACCCTCATGATTCATGCTGGCCTTTGAAGTGCTTTGGGTGAATATTCAGGCTCCCGGCTTTCCTTTTGTCATGGCTGTGTGTACAGAGATTGGTGCTAATTGAGGCTGTGCTGTTTTGGTACAGAGAACCATGCCATGCCATTCACCCTGCTCCAGTTCAGGCTGTGTCAGCATTTCCATGACAAATCCTTACTTTCAAGGGTTTACAGCTTAATCGGAGCAAAACCCGCAATTGGCTGAAATGACACACACTGTTCCCGTGTTAAAGGCTTTGTGCACAGGAGCCAGAAACACAGAGAAAGAAATTATTTCAGGTGCTTCTATTTACTTTGAGCTGCTGCTTTGGCCTGGTAATGGCTTTGTATTGCAAAATGGAATGTATAGGGTCAAGGTCCTTATTGCAAGTTGTTACATTGGAAATGGGGGGGAAAAAAAACAAAACAACCATATGGTTCTTTCAGTGCTTTTCAGCAAATCACTGAGGATTTTGCAAGATTAGCTTGGTGAGTCAGGGATTGGAGAATAAGTTGCAAAGTGGTAGTAGTCAGTTTGGAAACAGATGTGCTCAAAACAAGTCTAGTTTCACTTTGTTAGTCCTAAGAAACTCTATTAGACTGAACAGCCATGCTTTCAAGGCATCCATAGAAATAAGTCTCTGGCAGTGAGTAACACATGATGTCCTTAGCATCTGCTACACCCTGTCAAATCTCAGGAACCTGCGCTGAAAGACAGATTTCGTTTTTTAAAGATTAGCATGAAAAGGGAAAGTCACCTCCTCTAAATACCAATAAGAAACAGTTTGATGTTATAAGGCAGGAAAGCTGTCATGGTCAGAGGACAGTCACTGCAATAAATAGTCCTTAGGGTAGCAGTAGCAAGAGGTTCCTCGCCAAAGGTGATGAAGAGCTGGGTGCTTCAGCGTGACCTGAGTAAATTCAGGCAGGTGAAGTTTGTAGGCTTGGATATAAGCTTGGTATTTGTCCATATCTGAAAGTCAAGTGCTGATAGTGTCATTTTTATTCTTAGGGAGCTGATCTCTGCCCCTTGTAATGCTTGTAAACAGAAATATTGTTATGAACTTGAGGGGATCAAACTTTTCTTTCATCCTACATGCAGTCTGTATGTTGAAGGATTATACTGCCATTGAATCTCAGCTATTTAATTCTATGATTAAAGTAAGGACAATATTTGGTCTGTACTTAGATCATCACTTAATCTTGCAGAATTCACACAATTCACACAATACCTTTCTCACTTCTCATTTGCAAAAAATGTGGAAGTCCTGACACACTGGGAGTCCAGTTCATAGGAGATTCGAATACCTCACATAAATATAAACCTTCAAAGAAAGATTTTATTTATAATTCAAGTTATTTTTTATTATTTCAAATAATGGTATTTAACAATGAATGCTGTGAATCTGTCTCTTCTAGGTGACTATAAAATCTACTTCATACACCAATTTTTTTCCATGTGTGAACAATACAAAATTATACATTTTAGAAGAAATAATTGATAAAAATATTGCTAATATTTAGATTTTAAATGGGAAATCAAATTAAGTGGGAAAGATTGTCATTTAATTAATTGAAAAAAGCATAAGTAACTTGGAAATTGAATTCCTGAATGGACTAGTGGTTAGAAATAAAACAGCTTCTATAAATAGCTATTTGCCAAACAGATCCCAACTTCCACTTCGAAGAATTTATTATTGGCTTTAATATGTTTCCTCAAATGCAACCTTAAATAAAAGAGCACTTTGATGAATAATAAATATGAAATAGAAATTTATAAACAATCCCAGATGAAGTGAAGAATCAGAAAAAATATTCTACTATTCATTAAGCTGTTTCTTTCATATGGCAAAGATACAAATGTGAAATAAAATAAAAGATATAAGGAAGAGAGTATTGCTCTTGCAATATTGCTCTTTGCAATACTGTCCTTTTGCTTTGTCTTAACTTGCTCATGCTGTATAAAAATTAAATGACTGGCATGATATCATGAGACCAAGCAGAAATTGAAATGCTGACATGTTATGACATTTCTGTTTTTCCACATATTTATCACTGAATTCTCTGTTTCTTGTTTGGTAGACACAACAGTCCATATTCCTAGGGTTTAGTACTATCAGAATACTCCAAGTTAAAAAAATCTTTGACAGTTGTAAAAGTGAGAAAATTGTCAAACAATTCTTAAAATAAACAAACAAAAAATTAGTTTAAACTATTTAAAATCAAACTAGAGCACTGATGAGACCGAAGGAAGGAATGGCACGAGTGGTGGCACAGTTCTTTGACATAGCATCCCTTCTCCATTGGCTCTTGAAAGGCAAGACCCTCTCATGTGTCTACAATGTCCATATAGGGGTTGTCATAAAGGGAAATTGCCTGTTCTACCAATTTCAGGAATCTGAAATTTTGGGGATTTCTGGGCTGGGACCTGCTTGACAACGTTCTACATTTTAGAAAACCAACAACAGTCATGTTGACTATTGATGGTCCAGAGATGTCAAAAACAAAGATCAGGAAATTGTGAAACTTGCTTTAACATCCCAAATTTTCCTTTCTCCTCTGTTCTTCTTCCTTCTTTCCTTTTTATATTCATCTGTATATTTAACACTGTAACTATGGGATCAAATGTTTGTCCTTGTACTTTCCAGGCTGGAATGCCTTCAAAGTAGACAGGTCTTAGTTATTCTGAAAACTGTTTTTACACAGGATGTCAATCTAGAAGCTTAATGGTCCCCTCTGACTTTATAATACATGAATCTGTAAATAATTACAATAATAACTTGAAGATCTTACAACACTTCCAAGAAAAATGGGATACTTTATATACAAAATACTTGCAAAGACAAGGAAAAGTCCTTTAAGCCTATAGCCAAGCTAGCACATTGTAGAAAATTAATTTTCATGCTTGTGCTTTCAACAAGAAATAGGTCACTATGTAGAAATCGTATGAAAAGGATAATAATTTCCTTTACAACAATGTGTGCTGAAAAAGAAAACTTTTATAAACACTTTAGGCACAACTGTAGTCTTTATTTTTCTCCTTTGAAAAATTGAAATACATTTAAAATTATCTGGTGTAAATGATGTAGCATGTTATGATAAAAAAAACCAGAATTTTTAAATCAATGTAGTATTAGATTTTGTAATAGCATTAAAATACTGCTTAAATTAATTTAATTGCTGAATTAAATTTAATGCATTTCAGAGAAAATGTAGAATTTATATCAAATTCATATCTTAGGTTAAGCATAAAAGCCAATCACTTGTAATTTTTCTCTTATATGAATATGATGGTTTCCATTTCTCTTTTTCAAACTGGGTGTATCAATAAAATACAAAATGATATATATTCTAACAGTTTGAATTCCTGCATACATGTATTATTTTAAAAAATCTCATTTTCTTTAAATTATATTTTCCTTAGGATTACCTAATCAGTAATAGTAAACAAAATCTATAAGAACTGACAGTGATATGCTATATTTCTTACATTGGCCAAGCTAAGTATGTAAATAGACATACTAAAAAATGTAGATTTCTTGATAATTTGCAGTACAGTGTATATAAAGTAAATTGCCAGTATTTTCCTCAAAATGGCATTATATGTAAAATTTTAATCTGATTTATCTTACTTGAAAGTAATAGTTTCTTTTCCTAACAGAAGTTTTAATTACTTTGTCTAGTCAGAGAGTTTTAGAAATGGAACGGTACTTGGAATTCCTAAGATTTTTTTTTTTCTGATCTAATGCAATTTGTGGATGCTTGAATTAACATTTTGTGTTTATTTTAAAACTAGGAAATCAAATTTCTACAAGTTATATTGCTAGTAATTCTGTAAAATCAATAAATTAATTATTTATAATTCTTGGTTTTCACATACCTATTTTAGTGTTCTGATAAGAAAATTTAGATGGTTTTAATATTATCTTTTACATTTTAAAGACTAAAAAGGTTAAAATATGTAAATAAACAGTAAAGAACACATAAGCCAATAAAACAGTGTTGGGATATTCAGTGGAAAATAATATTTATTGTTCATAATTTGTAACAGAAGAAATCAATATGGAGACTGACATACTCATATTATATGTAGGGTTGAAATTAATAAAAACAGTGCCTATTTAGTATGCTACACTTCAGTCTTTGAATGCTGGCCTGCCTATATATTTTTAAAGAATTACTTCTTAATACTCTAAGAGGAAAAATCAGAATGACAAAGCTTCTCTGAAAAGATCTGCAAAAAGCTAGCTGTCTATCGAAAGGAGAGAGTGGGAATGATGTCAGAAGAACTCCTAGTGCGCTGATGAACTGTTCAAAATCAGTTTTAATTTTAGGAACAAATACAGGGGACAAAAAAAAAAGTAAAGATTGAATGCAAAGAAAAATCATTCAGTGAAATGATCTATGCAGCAAAAATGTAAAAAGAAACAAATTTTATGAAATTCACTCTCATAAATTTTAATGTATAACCTTCAGTTTACTCATGTACCATAATACGAAAATTTTTTTATACCATATATTTAAAATTATGGCTTTGTCTGTCAGTGGGATACTCAAGTAATGGCAGCTGACACGCTAACAGCCCTGGCCATATTTCTCCAAGCCAGAGGAACAGACACAGGATCTTTTTGGGACACTAGTGAAAACAAGACTGTCAGCAACCTTTCCTATACATCTTTTTAAAAGGTACAGCGTGTAGTTCTTCTAGCACAGCTCTGCAGCAATGAATGGCCTTTTAAGTGAGGGAAGTGGTACCATGTTATGATAATCAAAGCTCTTGAACAAGAGTTAGAAGCAGTGGGAAGGAGATGGAGCAAAGCTTTAAGCAGCCTGTAGTGATATGCACTGCCCCCAGGTACCTTCTGTAACATCTATTAGAAACTAAACAGTTGCTCAGCACTGTCAAACTCTCTGAGTGCATCAGTAGTGAGGGTGGAACTGTGAAACATTGGAAGCACTTCCGAAACATCTGCTTCAGAAGGAAACAAAGAACAGGGATTAAGTATAAAATATTAAGAGACGTGAATTAGTGCTAAACATAAATCTTTCTGAGGACAAGAAGAAATGCTCATAATCCACCCATCCAGAAAAACACTAGAGGCATAACTTTTTATAATGAGAAATAGAAAGAGAGGGGAAGAGAGGGATGAATGTGCCCCCTAGAACTGAGAAAATGCCTCTGGCAAAAATTGACTGGAGTGTGTCATATCTCTAAGCTGGTGCACACAGCTCAGAGATCGCATGAAAGAAAAAACTGGACAAAGAACTGTTCCAGACTGGGAGAGCCCCGTGGGCACAATCTGGTCAGCAGCACCGCTAAAATCTTCTTTCTGTCCTGAGGAAGTTAGCTTGCAGGCATGGGACATACAAACAGTGATTTTCAACAGGGACTCTGAAGCATCTGTGAAAGAATTTAAAGCTGAATATAATCTAGTATTATGATTATGTTTAATTTTTCATAACTGCTTCCATCCTTCAATCCTCTACTCCAGGTGGGTTTGTGTGAACCTGACAACTGTTCCTCAGTCATCCCTGGAAGCAGTGAGTAAGTCTAGGTAAAATGATGTGCAAAGACCTTCTCTTGAAAGAGCTTTCTTTCAAAGAAAAGTTAGGGGACACAAGGCACTCAGGAACTATAGTTACTCTTGGGACAAACATTTTAATACTTAGAGCCACAGTCTTAGAAGTCCTGTATGACAAGCATCAGTCACTGCAACACCTGCAGGGAGAGTAGCATGATTTTGGACAAGGCTTGAAGTCTCTCCTGATTTCCTCTGACAGATCGTATCAGCTTTATCAACCCAGTGGAGTATTTCAGATGGTAGAGTGAAGGACGCATTTTCCCAAGGATCATGTCTTCCATTGTACAGCGCTGGTGGGCACAAGCCTCTCTTTGCAGGCTGCAGTCGTAACTCCTGAGCACCTTAGGAGCAGATGGCTTTGTAGCAGTGTTGTTACATGAGAACACCTTTTGTACCACAGAAATGCTGTGAATAATTGCCTGCAAAGGAGACATATCGCCTTTTCTTGTGTGGGAGTATCATATAAGGGAGCTCTGACAGTATGGAGACTGAGTGCTGGCTTATCACAGCAGCGTAATTTTTTAAACCCGAATAATTGAGTGACGCAGGAAAAGAGGGTGAATTAGTAAACAAGGAGCTTTATCAACACAGTAGTAGTACAGTATCTGTACAGTACAGTGGAGTGCCATACATGCCATGTGCCATTCTAAAAATGTCAATAAAAATAAGGCCTTTTAATATTATTTTTGCATAAGTGGAATTCGTGCACAAGTACACTATAGTTGTTAATAAACAACTGAAGTAACAACCCTTGTAGTAAACGACAAAGCTTCATTTGGTAAAGGTAGTGAGAAGGATTCTGATAAATCTCCAATGAAGAATCAAAGACTCTTAAGAGTATAAACTCACTTTCACACAAAATATGTACAACTTTGCAAGTGCCATAATGAGAAAAAATTCATTAAAATTTGCAAGTTTAAAATTGATGTGAAAATGGGGTGTATGCATCATTTGAGAAAACAGATCTTTCCCTTACATAAAGCTTATGTAAGGTTTCATGTTAATCATAAGCATCTTGCTAAACTTTCTCTCATTCATATTTCTGAATTACTTTTTTTATGAAGAGGTAATTTCATTGAAAATTCTTAAGCAATTGCTATGGACTGCAATTGAGTTCCTGAAGACTGGTACAAAAGGTGCTGAAATTCATTAAAATCATGAGATTATTAGCTCCATTAAAACTCTCAGTAACATTTTCACATCTTTATTAAAAAGAAATGCCAAATGAAGGGATATAACTTTGAACAGACTTATTTGTAAAGACGCAGTTCTATGATCTACAGTAACATTTCAAATGCCTTTTGTCTCCACCTCAGAAATAAGCACTCCATTTATTTTCCATTTGTCTTTTGTTGTTATTTGCAAATTTACTTCCATCAAAAGATACAAATTGTTCACTTCTTCTTCTTTTTTGTTTCTCCCCTTTTCCTTCACTGGTGACATACATACAGCTGTTCAATCCCTCTGAGTCATTTTGAAACCTGTAAGAGACTGCTGCAAGCAATATCTTCCCTGATCATAACAATTTGATGTAGAGTCATTTCCTGTGCAGATCTAAAGAGGAAAGTAAATTGGAATTTTATTTCAGCTGGGAAGAAAGCAGCAGTGCCAAATACCTGAAGTCATTGAAGACCTGATTTCAAAGATTATCCAAGGATTTAGGACCCAGGACATCTGTCTCATTTAGGATGCTACTGGTAATTGGCTACCAGATGTGGTTGCATCCCTTTTGAGCTGGTAGAAAGGTAGCAGAGCATTAAGAAAAGCTAAAGTTGCAAAGTTAGCTTTGAAATTGTAAAAGCATTGCTAAAGACTACTTGAAAGAAAATATATGCCCTCAGCTCAGAGATGTTTTAATGTGACAATGACATTTTTTAAACCAATTTTGGAAATAGGCCTATACTCTTCATTAATTCATGTACTGTTCCCTGTTTAATCCTGCGGTATAAAGTTTAACAGTTTAAAAATAGTGCCATAAAGGTAATCCTTTTATCTTTAAGTGAATAGGTAGTTCAAATATATGAATCTGTTCCCGTTACCCTGTATTTTGATAGTACATACAATACCCACCTGCCCCCTTAGTTATTGTATGTTTCTGTGCTAGGCAGTATATTGAGTACATTCAGATGTAATAAACAGAGAAATCTTGTTCTACAGGGCACACTTTAAAAAATGACAACTTAAAAGTACAACAAATAGAACGCTAAACAGTAAAACTGAAGTATTGTGTTGTGTGTTGGAAGACATTCAGACATTCAGAATGAATGTCAACTGCCTTATGACATTTGGCATGTTTTTAACATCCTCTTAAGCACTGGAAAATACGGATAAAAATGTGCTAAGAGTTTTTGGTACAGGTAGAAAGCCACAGCTCCAGCCCTAACATCAAAACTCAGAAAACCTGCCCAATTTTGATTTATCTGCTTAGCAATTTGGGAAAAAATTGGGTAAAAGATGTCAACTGGAGATCACAACCAAGTATGAGTCAACTGTTATCAAACCATTAGGAAAAAAAAAAAAAAAAAAGAAAATAAACCCTGACCTTCCAGCTTAGTGGATTTATAACAGTTATATGTGGAAGGAGTATGGAAAACCTTTTTTTTTGCTTAATAATAGGAAGTCACACCAGGAAGCAAAATGTGCACCTACTTGTGGCTAACAAGTAGGGCAGAAAATTTGACCTAAGAGAAAAATAAACAAAAAAATAAATGGAAGACAAAATAAATGGAAGCAAAAAAATGGGTAAAGGAACTTTTGTAGTAGTCTTCGAATACCTCCCATGAAGATGCAGAAAAAGAGTATGCTGCTTACCATGTCCAGTGTGAATAAATTGAGAAAAGGGTTTGAATCATAGAATCATTTAAGTTGGAAAAGACCTTTAAGATCATTCAGTCCAACTGTTAAGTTGCAAAGTCCACCACTAAATCATGTTCCTAAGTGCCACATCTACAGTCTTTTAAATACTTCCAAGGATTGGTGACTCGACCATTTCCCTGGGCAGCCTGTTCTAATGCCTGATCACCCTTCCTGTGAAGAAATTTTTCTTCTTTTGAGTTGGAACATGGAAAATAAAGGTTCAGTATTAAGGGGAAAAATGATGCATGATGCAGGTATTTCTAGCTTTCCATTAATAAAAGTTTTTAGGAAGATGGTTAAGCAAACAGCTTCCAGGAGTGATGTAATTGTATTTAATTCTGATTTGGGTAGGATCAGACGACCTCTAGAGTATTTTTATGTATGTTTCTTTAAATTTTCTTGGAAAACAATATTTTCTCAATACTAAAGCATATAAAAGCTTATATCTAACTATAACTTTTTTGGACAACTGGATATAAGTAGTCAGTGGATAACTTTTAATTATCTGGTAACACTTCAAAAATCTGATTGCCATACTTTGCTGCCTACAGATCCGTAAAATATGGCAGTGCTGGGAAAATCCTAAAACGTGATGTTTTCCCTTTTCCTGATGTGCTTTTGCACAACGCTTTTAGAACTAGACTTTAGGAACCCTTTAATACATGGTAACAAGAGAGATAAATTTAAGTCCCAAAATTATTGACTATTCTGCATAAATAGACAAACTGTCTTAAAAAAACCTAATATTAACCACTTTATGAATAAGCGTTCTTCACAGAAAGACTAATAAATGTGGTTCCATACGGTCAGCGTCAACGCAAACACAGCTTGCTCATTTCTGTCTATTGTGCCTTTTATTTATTCAATTTTGAGGCTCCAAAATGTATTCTATGACTTATGTATTTTTAACTGCTCAGAAAGTGGGGGGAAGAAAGGCAAAATGGGAAAAAAGACAATTCAATTTTTCATCAGTGTTTTTCAATATAAGAAATGTCAAACGGTTTTGAAGCAGGATGAAGTTCTATTACTATGAATGGTTTTTTACTATTTTCACTTATTTCATTGTTTGTAAATCACATACAAACATTGCCAGTTTAACAAACTTGTTCATTGGTTGAAAATGTTGAACAAATGCTATATACACTCAAGTCTAAAAGCAGATAATGAGCTGGTAGGGATACTGCTTCAAATAATCAATATGTGCAATTTTGAATAGCAGCTGTTTGATAGGCTATGAAAAGCATGTGACATTCATCTACCCCATATGAATTATTCCCTCTTTTATTTTACAGTTTCCAGTTTTCACTATTACCCACTTTCAATCTGTTGCAGTTACTGCAAAATCTGCTGCTTTAGCAGCCACTCCAGTCAGCAAGATTGTTCAATGTTCAGTGCTCTTAGGAAAAAAATAGAAAGGGTTAGTTATGTGCACAAACCAAGAACTGTATCTAAAATAGGAAATAACTGACAATATACGTCAGAGTATATAACAGTGAGTAAGTCCAGGACATTCGCCTGAATTTAAGCACCAAACTGGAGTTCTTGAGTTACTTCTCCACACATGACAGCGTTGAATGTCCTTAAACAAGTCACTTCCTCTCTCTGCTGCTGCATCTCTCAGTGATCCTGGCTGCCTTTGTAAAGTGTTTTTTATATTTATACTAAATCAAGGCTACGTGCTAGTATGAGTACTATGACTATATAAATAAAAATGACTGACCTTGTCACTCATCTGTACATCTCCACATTAGAACTACTAGAATCTCTTTTAGCTATAGGTGACGTGTAGACAGTGCTCTGTATTTTGTGTGAAGATCCTAAGTCCTTACAATTCTTAATATCTGATTAGGCAGTCAGAATAAATTAAAAAATCTCCGTCTAGTTAATTTCCAAAGGACAGCCCAGTAAAATCACAGTTCTTTCTAACAGAATACCATATATTTAAAAGAAGAAAAGAGAGAAACCAGGTTCTTACAAAATATAGAGAAGCTGTGGGGTTTTTTGGAAGTTACAGCAACAAAGGAGATAGAAGCTTTGAGGTTGGCATTATTCACATATTAAAGAAGTACAAATTAAACATCTAACATATAAATTTTTCGTAGCTTTTTTAAAGCCAAAGTGGACCTTCAAAATAGCATTCAGACTATTTCCCTCTTTCAGAGCATGCAGGTATGTGTCAGGTTGAAATATTTACAGACCTTTGAACTAGTCTATTCGACCTCATGCCTTTGAAAATTGCAAAAAAGCATTTTAAGGAAAAGAGAAACATAATGAGGCTATCAACAGACACACAAAGAAAGCACAAGGGGCAACAGTCTATATTAAAGAAAAATTAATGGACAGACATCGTAGAATTTGGAACATAAAAATACATGAATATTTCAATTTTTTCCAGTTACTTTAAAACACTTTTAAATAACAGTGCTCAAACCTCTGAGAATCATTCTGCTATTTTCATCTATTTGTATTAATCATAGGAGATGCAGGCTGAGCTATGTTTGAGTACTTTCTGGTTCAGGGGACACGGCTACAACTCCGATTGCTCCAACCCAGGTAATGCTTAATATAATTTCTTGACCTGGTATTCTCCTCTGCTCCTGTCTGTAACATACTGCAAAATCCTATTATTCTGTACTTAGGAAATCTGCAAAACACATTTTTTCTCTTCTCTCTGATTACTGTAATATAGGATGCACTGAATTGACCTGTGGCCCAATCTAACCAGTCTAACTCCTGTCATAATGAGTGGCAAGACCTACACAAACTTCAGGTGTTATCCCTTTACTATCACGTTGACTTGCATGGGTTTTAGCCTGGGTGAGATGTTCTAAGTTAATACCTCCTACCTTCAATAAATTTAACTGCCACAAATTATACTTGGTGAGAAGAAAATATTTTGCCTCATTGAGTTTTAGACAGTAAGTTTCACTTAAAACCTGAACTTTGAAAAGTTCACTGACCTCTACTTAGCTGTCTAAGATGCCTTTTAAAGCAATAATCTTTGAAACAACTAAGAGATGCTTTTTCCTCTCCTTGTATCTTACCCTGGCAAACGAAATATATCAAATATTTTGGTTACACACAGAGAGACGACTCCCTTCCCCCCTACCCAGTGTGTTTTTGCTCAGTAAATTCCAAGTCTGGCTACATTTAATGCTCAATGGCAATGTGAACAGTTTGTGTCCTGTTCATCACTTGCCTGACTGATTTGGTAGTCTGGTTTTGGTTTGGTTTTATTTCACAGGTTAAATCCTATAGGATTTGTATGTGGAAGACTACTTATTTTTTGGGAAGGTGCATCCAGTTTTACAAATTCTGGCAGGCAATGCTTTTTTATGAAGGATAGTTTCTCTTGAATTATTTTCACCTTTGTATTTTTATGATTTAGTGTTAAAATGGTGGCTTTTCTTTGCAGAGGAAAATCTGGAAATTATTCTTGCCCTTTGGAAATTAAGATCTTTTTTCCTATTCATTCACTTTTATGCAAGAAGGCTTTCCCTGCAGAATTCCCTATGAAGAATCAATGCTTCATTTTGTTTTATCATCTACAAATATACTAACTACTCTATTAATAGGTATTTATAGGGGAAGGGGGAAGAAATCTTTCCTGAAGCGACTTTATAATTAATACTGATAATAAAAAAGATTTCAATTAAAGATTAGGAGAAAAGAAAAAAAACCTCAATAGATACAATGTGCTCTGCATATTCCTTAGAAAGCATAGTATGAAGAAGTACTGATAAGAGATACTCTAAATTCAGTAGTGGTTACAGATCCAGCCTGAGCACAAAATGACAACACAAAGCATTCTTTGTTGTGCATGTCGCTGGGCTTATGTGATCTGGTATAATTTTAAAAGATTTTTTTCCATGTGACCTCTGTCTTTACACTACAACAGGTTTTCCTCAGAAAGTGATAAAGCACTAAATTAGGCTAAGAATAATGAACCATTTTCGAGCTGGTTGCAACTTGTCACACGTATCCATATATACTTTGGACTCGGACTTTAAGATACTACGAAATCAAGTCAAAACCTAAAGAAAAGTTCGAATTTTAAACATTTTATATTTCAGTATTTATATTTACTGAAGTACAAAATGGAAGAATTGGCTCTATGGAAGTTTTGGAAGTCACTGTGCACTACTAGTACAGACATCTGCTGCAGTATTTTGCTCTATGTTTCAGGAAGAATATTACACGACACCAGTACATTAAGTCAGAGAGAGTCACCTAAATCCTTTTCTTCTACACACTGTGTAGAAGTAGCTGTACAAGCAGAACATAAGGGAGAAATGATTTCAGCTTCATTAAAAGTAAGAAAATTTATTGGAAAAATATGATTTTTCTTATAATAAGGATTTTTTTTAAAAGAAAGGAAGTAGTAGCACCAATTATTTTCTTTGTGAATACTGACATTTTCAGCAGAATATTGAACATCAGTGGTTGAATTTTTAAAATTTATAAGTCCACTAAGATAACCCACATAGCTTTTGCCTAATGCTTTTGTCCATAGTGCCTTGGTGATGGTTGCCATTTTTGGCAGCCTTAATGCATTTTATTTGTAGGTGTTAGTAATTAATTAGACTGTAATCAGAACAATGTGCTGTTTTATAAAATAATAACTCTTCAACTGTAGGTATTCTGGGGTAAGAGGTACAGGATAAGAATTATTAAGTGTAGTTTTGCATTAATTATCTTGCATGTCTTTTGCTTTTAAAAACACTTGAAAACAGAAGTAAATACTTATTGAGAAAAGAATGGAGCAGAATGGGACAAGGAACAGAGGTGAGAAAAGTTTAGATTGAATGCTTAATGCATTTAATTTAAAAAACAGTATTATAAAATGGGCATGATAATTGCCTCCGGGGGGGGAAGAAAAAAGAAAAAAGAGAGAGAGCGCCCTTCATTTCAAGGCTGTCCTTTCAAATTTTCTCTAGGTCATTGTGCATCAGGGACCAAGTATTAGCTCTGGCACAATGCTAGGAAAGACAATGAAGTCAGCCCACAGACAAATTTTGTCGTAACTGTTGCTAACAACTACTGATTAGCTCACAACTCTGCTCAGGCTGATTTAGACATTTAAAACTCCCAAAGTGTATGTATATTTCCACCGGGTAAAGCTACGTCTTACACCAAATGGCATCCTTGTGAGAAGATAGACAGGAATAGAATATTTGTTATTTTTCTCAATAATAGTAATTGTTTCCAGTAGAGTTGTGGTCTGTGGTTCCTGCTAATACTAATATTGAGACTGCTTATTTTCTCACTTCCACTTTTCTGCAATTCAGTCTGTATCCTGCATTTGGCTCTGTTGTTCAGAAAATCTGTGTTCATACTTCTGATCCCTCATGTACACCCCTCTCTCCTCTGCTGACCCCCATCTTCCTCTACTGTCTCTTTTCTCTTTCCTGAAATATTCTTCACCCTGATGTCTTACTTTCCACTGATGTTTTCCTCTTGAAACTACAGTAATGCTTTAAGCCTCTGTGCTCATAAAGACAAAACAAACTCACCAGACAACCATAGATTTGCCTTGCTTTTGATCTATTTTCTGATTGTTATCCTTTTCAAGACTCCAGAATTCTTTATTTTTTTACCACTACAGCTTATTCAAAAGTGTCGTGGTTAGGTTTTTTCATTTATTTTTTAAATCAACTGTAGGGCAACAGGAGAAATTCACTGAATATTTGAATAATGCTCAATTCACTGTTTTCCGAGAAAAAAAGTGGTTTAAAATGTTCTTACATTTAGATAAAAATATTTTAGAAGATATTGAGCTTAAATTACTTCTCTATCTAAAAAATATTTTATTGATGGGAAATGGATAAATTAGAGGAATACTTAAGCTCTGAATGTCATTATAAAGTCTTCATAATTCTGGTTAGAATCTTGCTCAGTGACATTGAGAAACCAAGCGATTTATATGTGCAAAGAAGACTGTACATCACAGACTTGGTATGTAAGAAAAAAAATCACACCAAGAGCAAACCCATCTCAGTAGAAACTTCTGTACTGTATAAAGATTTCCAGGACTTTCGTTTTAATTTAATTAACTTCAGCAACTATTAGGTTTTGCAGGGAAAATATTCTTCTTTTTGCTTACTTCAGTCTTCTGTCATCTCTACACTTGATTGTAACCACCAGCAGAAAGTGTGCTTGGGAGTGGCAGTGGCCTCCTTTTAGAAAAATATGAAACAGGTTGGAAAAACACTAATAAAACTTGGGAGGAAAATAGTCTATGATGTCAACACAGCCTTCAAATCCATGAACTGCATTTATTAAAAAAATAAATACACACTTATGTCACGCTCTTGTCATTAACATTTAATCTGCAAAGAGGGGGTGAACATTCTATATTTAATTAAAACATAAAATTATTATTTCCATCTGCACATGCAGACCTGAGAAACTGCTTAAGGTACACAAAAAATTTACATCTGGTATTCAAATATAGGTGCGGGGGGGACATTTTAACCATATCAGGTGTCACATCATTCCTCTAGTGTAGAATAAATATGATACGTTATTTATTAATATTTCAAGACATTTTCAATATTCGAAGTTTCTCAGGCACTTGTATAGGGTTTAAATCATGTGAGTGAATCACAGCTTCCCAGGGCTAAGAATCTCTTCAGTTATTTACATTTCTTATTTTTATTTTATTTTTTGGTTCCTTAGGAAACACACACAGAGTGTTCCTTCTCTCAGTGCTGCTTTTTTTGGTAATTCTTTTGTTCTACATTTGATGCCAAGGAGCACAGACCATGTTAAATTCATACAGCAGCCTGCAATCTCCTTAACCATATGCTAATTTTACAGCAGGTCACCTGTGGAAATGCTTTTTTCAACCAAATCCTCCTTCTCTTGGCTTGTCACTCTGCTGGTTCACACTGGGGCTAATCCTGGTGCTGTCACTCTGCAGCCACTGAAGCCACCATCTGCTCTTTGCCCTACTCCGGCCTTTGATCAAACAGTAAATAAATCCCTCAGGATAGGGAAGGATTTCCTGGGTGCTGACCATACGGCAACATATTTGGTCATTGCATGGAGCCCTGGATAACACTGTGATCGCTGGGAAGTAACGTACCTTCCCATTATCTTCACTTGGAGTTATGAAGATTTCTCAGTGCAGAAATCAATCATTCTCATCTACCTCAGAAGTGGCAAAGGTACTTGCACAGGGCTTTGAAATAAGGTTATCGAGTGGATACCATGTGCTTCAGAGCAGCAAATGCTAACCTCCTGCAGGGGCAGGGAAAAGACCATACTGACTTTCCTCCAGTCCCACCTGAAATATGTTTGCTGACAAGGAGTTCTGAAGATGCAGAAAGATGCTGATTAAGAATTGTTTTCTTGGCTACATGTGAACAGACCTGAAACCAAAATAATAAGGCTGAGTAGCTGCAAGAGAAAATCCAAAATGCTGAAGGGGATCCTGATTTTTTTGACAGAGGAAGGGAAGGAAGGGATCTGCAACCACTACAATAATATAGGCCAGTAAACCCTAGCACATCTTGTTTTTTGCTGGGGAGGCAACTGCTGAGCAAAGATGGGACACAATATATCACTTATCTCTCTCTGTGCATAGGGCTGAAGTACTGAACGGTAAAATTCTTGCTAAACCCTGCAAAACTGCATCTGACATTGCTTGAGATAGGACAGAGGCTAACACAGTCGCTGAGTAAGCATAACTGGTGGGCCTTAAAATATCTGTAGACTATAACAGAATTGCTGAACTAACAAGCTGCTGAGCCAGCATAATGAATAGAACATAGCAAAAAATAATGCAATAACTTTGTGGTTAAGACAGCTGTAAATGAAAGAAAAGAGGAGCTGTCTCTCAGCCCATTTAAAAGAACTGGCTTCCCAGTTTCTTGTATCTGGACTGGAATGAATTCAGCAAAACAGAAGAAGGACAGTATGGACAGCTGAGAATGTATGTGGCTAGTGGGTCACGGCATTAAAAGGCGATAAAAGAAACTCAGAAATTCATCAATGTGAGTTCAGCAGAAGAGAATCAGCATTCCAGATGCCAGGGGCTGAGAAAGGTGAGTATTTTCTCCAAATTGGCTTGAAATATTGGCCAGGGTATGCTCAGATCTCCCCACGCTTTGAAGTGTGACTCCTAAATGCCAACAGCAGGCATCTTGCAGGCCTTTGTGAGGTATGAGAACTTAGAGATCTGGGCAGAAGAGTGCCTCATAACTAGAACGTATGCTGCTAATCACTGTAGGCTAGGGATTTTGTCAGAAATATTAGCTGCCTTTTATATAATTTCATTAGTTATTTTTCAGGATTGCTACAAAGATAGCTAGATAGATATGTAGATAGACAGATAGATAACTAGATGATAGACACATATATCCATCCATCCATCCACTGCCATACAACTTATGATTATCTCTCATTATTCTGTTGCTATAACTGCCTGTAGTTATTGGCTGGGTTTGCTTGCTGTATTGCTGACTTGTAGCTATACTTGCTGTGCTTTCACCTAGTGCAATTTGTATAAGCTACCGTTCAACATAAGGTATTAAAACCATCACCTTCTGAATATTGCGGATCCCTGTGGTTGTGCTTCTACCAACTAAATAATTTGTATTAGTTTTCTAATATTTCCAATTACATCTTCAGAAAATTTAAAAAAGAGTAGGATACTGATATGTAATCATTCATATTGCTAACCTATTAACCTTGCTTCTTACATGTTTAGTCCAGGAGAACTAGCAAAAGTAGCAAATTACCATGATAGTTAGCATATCTGGGCATGCTTTAAAGGGTAGCATGTTGGAAGCTATTCCAAATAGGCTGGTTGGATGTCACTAAGATGTGTTGGCTGGAGGGGAGTTGGTTTGTACAGTCACAAACTGCAATATATCTGTTGGCTTCAGGAACAAAGCAGAAAAGCTATTTCACGTTATATAGCAGTTACACACAGCCTGATGTGTCTTTCCTGCTCACATACATGAAACTTTTGAATAGAGTTCTACACCTTGTAGTGAGATTTCCTCTTTTCTATCTGACCAGCTTTGCAAAATGAAACTATCTGAAAAGCTCCATTGAACAAGGCAGGGCTTATAGCATTTGAATTTATGTGTAAATATTTCTTAAGAACCTACAAAACTTAGCGGAGCATGATAGCTTCTTACAAGGGTATGAATGAACTTATAAAGAAAATGATTTTTAAATCCCATTCAGCATGTACCAAGAGCATAAACAGAATATTTTGTCTTTTTGCTTAATAATTACATCATATAACTATTTGAGATTTTATATTGCCCTTTACAGAGAATACATGCTCAATTTTTTCACACTTTTTCTTTGGAAGATTTTTTCGTTTATTTCTCATTCTATATTTTAATAAAAAGCAGAAAAAAGTATGTAAAATATAACATATTGAGCTCTCCTTTCAAGCACAAACAGATTGTTTACTCTTGAATTAGTGGAAAAACACCCTATGTCAGCATATTTGATTTTGAGTTTATATGAATTTGAGTCATTAAGCTCAAGTCTAGACTCAAAATGACTCTTTTTTCCTGTCATCTGGTTTTAATTGGATCATAATTTTATGTCTTCACAAAATGACTCTCATATGTTACTAGTATTTTAGCAAAAATATATACACATATAGAGGGAGAAATACAAGATTTTCCTCTCTAACTTCCTATATCTTTTTCTCAAAGACTTAAAGAACTGCTTAGCACTTTAAGGACTATTCCTCTGCTCTTCTGTTTCTCAGACTAATTTTCAAAACGAGGGGAGGAAGTTCCCCTTATCTCTCTTCAAAGTTAAGTGTTGCCTTGTGGGATAAGTCACCCAAATGGGACACATGAAAAAAAATTCTGCAAGGTAAGGCCCCCAGGGCTTCTGTGGATGCTTACTTCAACCAACAAAGGTTTGGAAATCCATTGGGGGTCAAATAAGTTAGTCTTTGAAAATCAGTGCCTAAATTCAAATATACCATAGCAAAAATACAGAGAGCTGCAGCATCTCCCCCTCTCAAGAAGCAGCGTTCCAGGTCAGCAGCCACGTTGACAGCAGCTGTTCCTGCTGTGCCTGAGCCCTCCTCGCTCTCCTTAAGGAGGGCAGTGTTCATGTCCGTGCTTACTCTGTGCTCAGATATCTGTGTTCATCTAGGCAGCTATTCCTCCTGTCTTCATCACAACAGCACTCAATGTACAGCCAATACACTCTGATTTGATGGTGCCTGTTAAACGGGGAAGATATAAACAGGGAAAAATACAGTACTATTACTGAAAACATTAAAAATTCCTATTAGAGAAATAGGCATATATCATGATCTAACTAAATAACGGTAAAAACATTATAGCTATAACTAAATTATAAACAATAATAACAAAGAATAAATAAGAGTGTAAGATATATTTTTTATCACCATTTTTTTTTCTCTGAAATGAAGAGGTAAGATAAGGACACATTTTCAACGCAAAATCTGCAAGTATAAGCACTTGGTACTTCATTACTACTTAATGAAAACTAAGATTCCAAGTAATAATAACAAAAAAAGAGACACTTCTAGAGCTGAGGGTTCAAAAAAAAAGAAATTAATAAAAGCAGACATCATGGAAAGTATACTGTCAAGATGTTGCTCCTTGTTTAGTCAAAATTAAGGTGGACTTTTCACAGTACTCACACAAAACAAAATGCAGTCTGTCCTCCAAGAGAGTAAATATTGTCAGTCTTAATTTTTCATCAAAAATGAATTGCCTAAATAAATAGGGAAACACATGATGTTAAAATATGGCTGCAGAATTTACTCTGTATCTGTTCTTTTATTCCTTTTCATTTATTTAACAATTTATTCTGAAACTACTCTTGCTTTCCATTGTCTTTCTATAGGCTCAGTGAAAACCTGTGTCACTGCCAACTGCTGCTGCACCTGATGTTTTATTTTTGCAGCTCTCTCCAAAAACCTTGAGACATGAGCTTGCTCATGAGGCAAGCTTTTGCTACTAACCTAAGGCAAAAAAGCCAGTGGTGCCATTTATTCGGCATAAGATAGATTCTTTAACCACTGCACATGGTTAAAATTTGCAATGATGTCAGCTGGGGTTCGATGTATATATTAACAGGAGGCTGGAGGCTTCACTGGATTCCTTTCTGCTATATTCAAGATCACCATAGGTGTTATTTATACCACTTCTGTTCTTAGTGCATTTGCCAAGAAAGAAAAGTCAGTCCAACACAGTTGTCATCTAAAAATAAACACCAATGAGATCTTCTTCCTGTGGGCTGTAAGGTCATTCTGTAACTCAGCATGGTTCATTGATCTCTTCCACCTCCTGTGCCTTTCCAGATTTATTGGAAATCTGTTCAAAGGAGAATATATCTTACCACTTGCTACTCTAGGAACGGCTGCTAAACGCTGAGTAAAAGATTCTTTTCTATTCTCTTTATTCCTTGTCCTTAGAGACAGAGCCGAGGAAAATCTTCCCAAGTCTCTCAGACATCATCTGAAAACAGATGAACTGGGAATACAGGTTGAATACCTTCTGCTGCTCTTCTTTTGGAAAAGTTCACTAAGTTCAGGAAACACCTTGGGACCAGTTCATGTCAGTGTGTGTCTGTATTGCTTCTGTCATTAGCATGAAGAGTCTCAAAGTAATTGAAGTCATGTTCTGATTACTAATAAAGAGCAGCACTGGGTACAGGTCAGATATGTGTGCTTTGTATTTCCCTTCCTTTTAATATTTCACAGTATTAAACAGTACTGTGAAGAGAGAAATCTCCTTGCTACTAGCAAGAGATATCTATATACCTATTTACTTCCCGTTAACCTAATCACATCATGGCATAAGGCAGTCCAAACATTCACGCAAACATATGTAACTCATTAGAAAAAATGGACTTTCATCCACATTCAGTCAGGTTATGTCCCCTCTTCGCTGTAAATCCTGAAATAAATGGGAAAATGTGAACGCATGTGCTGGGAGTTTTACTAGAAGCTCAGCAGCTGGAATATAATCACTGAGGTTTGATTAATTTGTTGTTCTTTTCCTTTTTTCTTTCTTTAAAATAAAGGTTTTCAGCAAGACTAGTGTATATGCACTCAAGCCAGCAGTGTATTCTGGATTAATAAAGCATTTTATGAGCAGTAGGATCCTGGGGTCTGTGGAGCTCCACTGAAAAAAAGGGCTCACCTTTGGGATACCCCTAGAAAAGAGTGTGCAAAAAGGGAGAGAGGCTTAGTGCATAAAGAAAAAGAAAGATGAAGCACTTGAATTCCATTGATTCCTGCTTCAGAGGCACATCTGACAAAACAAATTTGTGTCAGGCTTTTTGCAAAGTGTTATCTTCTGCTTTCCCCTACTGCTGGGCCAGGCAGCTGCATGCCCCTTCCCCATCTGTGCCTCGTTCGTCTCTTCCCACTCTTCTATATTCTTCTTCATCTTGAACATTCACCAGTTTTTGGCCTGATGTTTTTGCTGACAAGCATGTAATGATGGAATAGAAAGGCTATGCTCTGAGTTAATAATTTAATACTCTTACTCACCCAGTAAATTTGAGAGGCTACTCTCTTTAAACCGTTGTCTGATGTATATAATATTAACAGTGTTTTTTTCTGTTCCTCATCTTTCTTCTTCATCCCAAAGGTGAAGTGGTATTGAAGAGGCAAAAGAGTTCAGAAAAGGAATATTTCTCTTTGACTAGACATTCAAACACCTCTGTATCTATCAACCCCTCTCATTCTCCACCTATCTCTGCCTTCATGACTCCTTTAGCCTCCACACAACAGATTCCTTTGTTCTGTCTCCTCAAACAAACATGCAGCACATATTGTGAACCTTAACGAAATGAACTCAGTGGTATTTGCAAAGTGGTTTTAAGTCCAAGGGTGAAAACTGTTGTTTCAGCCCAACAGAATGGCATGCAAGAAACTCAGCTGTCATACTTGAACATTGCAACTAGGCAGATGTTCTCTGTGAATTCATCTTAAAAATTTTTAAGGTCGTTTGCCTGCTATCACTGCTACATAAGAAAATGAGCAGTAGTAACAGCTACAATACCAATAACAAAAGTGTACAAAAGAAAGAAAGTGAGTGACCACAGAGCCCAACTTAACCACAGCCATGACACCCAATCACTCCCTCCGCTTGAAACTGGCATTACCCAAATCCTGCCTCCAGCTCAGAACTGCTCCCTCGGCCATGCTTACTTGACTGAAAGGTAGCAGCTAGTAAGAGGGGGATCCCAGCAACTGACTGTCCTGGAAGCTGAAGTGAGCCTGACTGGGAAAGAATGGCAAAATCACCCTATTGTGACAGGCCTGGAGGCCCCATGCATCCCTGGTGTAGACTACATCAGGAAAGTGTATTTCAAGGTCACAAAAGGGCATTTTTGGGACAGCTTCTGTGGAGACAGAGGTAGTTAAAGAGCTAAATAAAAAAAACCTTGCCTGTTCTGTCAGAGGACCCTTCTGTTGTAGGAATTCTGAGGGTTGAGGAACAACAGTACGACAAATACGTTGTCAGTAATACTGCACCAACTGCATCTCCATGACACCCACCCATGAGATGATTCATGAACTGGAGAGCCAGGGAGTGGTCAGGGATACTCATTAGCCCTTTAATAGTCCTCTATGTCCAGTGCATAAGTCCAATGGAGAATGGAGACTGACAGTGGACTATTGTGGCCTGAAAAATGTCACACCATCACTGAATGCTGCTGTGGCAGACATACTGGAACTTCTGAATGAACTGGAGTCCAAGGCAGCAAAATGTCATGGCAAATGCATTTTTCTCCATTCCTTTAGCAGCAGAATGCAGGCCACAGTTCATGTTCACCTAGAGGGGCATCCAGTACACCTGGAATCAACTGCCCTAGGGGTGGAACCACAGCCCCACTATTTGCTATGGGCTGGTCCAGATTGCACCAAAAAGGGAGAGGCTCCATAACACTTGCAATATATTGATGATATCATCATGTGGGGCAACACAGCAGAGGAAGATTTTTACAAGGGGAAGAAGATAATCCAAATCCTCCTGTAGGCCAGCTTTGCATAAAGTAATGTTAAGGGACCTGCCCAGGAATTCAGTTTTCAGGAGCAAAATGGCAAGATGGTCATCATCAGACTCCAGTGGATGTGATCAACAAAATAGCAGCTATGCCCCCACTAGTAGCTATATCCCCCAACTAACAAAAAGAAAACACAGGCTTTTGTAGGTGCTGTAGGTTTTTGTGGGATGCATATTCCAGATTAAAGTCAGATCATAAGCCGTCTCTACCAAATGACATGGAAGAAGAACGATTTCAAATGGAACATCAACAAGCTTTTGGAAAAATTAAACAGGAGATAGTTCATTCAGTAGCCCTTGGGCTAGTCAAGACAGTATAAGATGTGAAAAATGTGTTCTACACCGCAGCCAGTTGATAATGGTCCTTCCTGGAGTCTCTGGTCAAAAGTTCATAAGAAAACTGGGACAATCGACAATGACCCCTGGGATAATCGGAGTTGAGGTTTTAAGGGTGGTACAGCTGACTTAGAGTACTCAAACTCCTCCTAACTCTCACCTGAATGATGTGGTAATGGTACCCCCCAGTTCAGTGCCCCCACCAAGACTTTCCAAAATACACACCACTCTCTCTTGCTTCCCCACTTTTGTCCCCGCTCCCCGCTATGGTAAGATGGAGAGCGGAATTGGATGCACAAAGGGCAAGGATCATGGGTTCAGATAAGAACAATTTACTGGAAACAGCAAAGAAATAAGAAAACAAACAGAAACAACACAAATTACAAAGGGCACAAGAAAATAAATTATTCATACCAAAAAAACCATCCCAATAACAGAGAGTACCAGACAGTTCCCTCTACCACATTTACTCAACCAGACTAGAACCCCTTCTTCCTAGAAAAGGGTTCCCTTTACCCACCCCTGGCAAAAACATGAGGTGGTATAGAATAACCTGTGTCCTAGGCATGCCCCCACTTGCCTACTACAAAAAAATTAACCTTGTCCTGGCCAGAACCAGGGCACTGAGGAACTACAGCCACTTCTGAAGTTATTAATCAATTTACAAATTTAGGAAGAAAATAACTCAAAAGTACTGTTTTTTCCCAAAGGTACATTTTTTTCTCTCTCCTTACATATACGAATAAAAATTAGACCCACATTTCTCAGGATTATATTCTTCGATTCAAAAATCACATGTGAAAGAAAAAGGCCACCTACAAAACATGCTGAGGATCTGTAACAATTTTGCAGTTAATGCTTTTATCCAGACATGACTGAACTTCATGACCTCCCCAAGCTCTTCCCATCTGCTCAGCGAAACATAGGCTAAGAAAACATGTCACTGCTGTAAATTGATCTTGAACTTTCCTGCCTCACATTCCTGTCTCCTAAAAAATCCTTAAAGCTGTAACTAGAGCAATGATGTACTCAGGTAAGAAACAACATTAAATTAGGCAGCAAAAATCTTGCCATTTTCTCTTTAGTGTTAAAGTGGAGTCATTTCACTGAAGATAAAGGCGTAAGTCCTGATTTATTTGGCCAAGAGCATTTCTAATTTATGGCCTTAGCAGACTGGCTCAGGTTCTCTTTGGGCTTAAGTAAATAAGTAACACATAATATCCTCCAAACCAATGCAATTGGGGCAGCTATAAGTGCTACACTTTGCTTCTGAGTACAGAAAATACAAGTTTATTGTGCATGAGGGATCTTTTATTTTATCAAGATTGCTGAAAATATAAAGGGAACCAAATATACCCACACAAAAATTACCTCCAGAAGCACAATTAAATAAGACTAACAGAACACAGTTAGAGGGGAAGAGCAAGAACAGAAAGTGTCTGCTCTGATTTACTGTAAATCTCTCCCTGGGTGATTTTGGTGACTCAAGACCTGAGAAGCTTAAAAAAATATATATGACAGAGTCAGACACTGTTAACTCTATGAATACAAACAATAAATATTGTATTTCTCACTATAAAAGAAAATTATAGTGTCTTGAGCTCTGAAAGAATAACGTCACCATAAGAATATTATATTTCATAAGCCCTTGCAGTTAAGAATCAAAAGGAGAAAAGAAAATGCCCCAAGTCCCTTTTTTTAATAGACTTTGTATTTATGAACAACAAAATTAACAGGCATGCCTCAGTTCAAATAATATTGTAAATATTATTTATTTATCAGGAAAACTACTGAAATATTTTAACACGGCAAGAATTTCCACAGTATAATTTGTTACTCTAAAAAAAGCAGTAAGTCTTTACCCGCTGTAATTGCCTCAGTGTAATTGAATATCTCTATACATTTTTTTAAAAAAAACCAAACAAACAGTCTTATTTCTTTATTCTGCCCTCACTTCGTATTTAAACCAGTCCATCTCTAGACCCAACTCTAGATCTTAAAGCCCATGTAAGTGATAAATATAAACATTGGACAAAATTATGCCAAAGTTTAACTGTGACTGAATCTGCCTGATCCAAATCCCTTTGACAAATTTCGACCAAATTATTCTAATAAACATTCTGTTTTTAAGCTATTTGGACTCAGTTAATTTTCTTTGGGTCTTTCTTTACTTATTTTGGGTAAGCTGAACCTTTCAGAAAAATCAAAAATTCCTTTTCCATCGATGAAGTTAGTGTCCTTTAAGTACCACAAAGACAACGTTTAGATTTAAAAAACAGTTTAAAATGTGTGGTAGGGTTCTTCACCTAATATCTAATATTCAGAAGACCTTTGTTTTGCTGTCCTTCCTTGCCTTGGTACTGGTGGTCTAGCGATGATGTTGAGAATGTTACATTGGGCTATCTGCTCTCAATCAGCAATAAATTAAAACTTTCCAGGATCATTTTCTGGCAAGGAACTCAACTACAATAAACCATAGCTTTACTATTTGGTTCTTTTAACTGTCAAAGCATGCAAGATCTCCTGACTAATGGATCAAAGCCTCGCTGACTCCTGAACTGTGAGTGAGATAGACTTGAAACCAGCCTGTTCTTCGTCGTAGAAGATTGAATTTTACGATTATGTTGGAGTTCTATTTAAGTTATCTGTATAGGTGTAGCTTTTACCTCTTTCTTCTACAGTTTCCCCATCTGCAAGGAGAGGAACATGATGCCTGCTTCTCCTAACCCACACTTTGCAATCTCTTAAGGAAAGCATTAGTTATGTCCCTTAATAAAGAAAATGAACTGTTAGAAGATACAATACAGACTTTCTCTGCTTTAATCACTGTAAATCTCCCAATCTGACATCCACAGCAATCCCTTTATGTTATTACTTACTCTAAAATGAAAATATGCTGAGGGAACAGTAGCATTGACTTTCTATAATGTTTACTAAATGTGTACTAAATGTTTTTTTGAGAAAAGAAATATAAGGTCAGAGTACTGGAAGTTCTCATAATTTTAACTATTATTTTCATTACTAAAATTGAAATTACTAGATATTTTGTGTTACCTAATATATTGAATATAGAAGCTTCAATGCAGCAATATATTCTTGCCTTTGGCTTATAAGGTGTCCTGTTTAAGTTAAGAAAGCTTAACAGGAGTTAAAGCAACCACTTTGTAATCAATGTCATGGTAATGCAGGGCTATACATTTCTTTTAAAGCTTCAATGTGCAATTTCTACTGTCTATAAAAGACAGCTACTAGCACTGTGTCTTGTTATTTGGTTTGCCTTCTAATAAATGGTATTTCAGTGCATATTTTTGTTCTAGTGGATTTGAAAACAGACTTTTCACAGAGAAATGGGAAACGTTATGCAAAATAATGTCTAATGAGGCATTTTTTGCACAAATTTTAAGAGTCAAAGTTGAGAATTAATGAGTGCCTTGAGTTGAGCAAATAATAGGAGAATATGTGGCAGTTGAAAACTGCTTTGGTTCACTATCCGTTAATTTCCTGATGTTCAAATAATTTCCTTTAATAAAGAAAATCTAACTTTTTTTTATTTCTATCATTCCTTTCCTTCCAGAATCTTTGGTTGTAACTAAAAATCCAACCAAACAAAAAATCTCAGTATCTGTTTATTTTCTCTGAGTGTTTATAGTGTAAGGTCCTGATCTTACATGTGTGAAAAATTTTAAGTGGATGAGCAGAATTAAAATGTTTGCAGAAGTATTTATAGGAATAAGGCTTAAATCCAGTTGGTATTCACAGCTTGTGCTCTTTTTTGACACTGGATTTGCCTTTGTTGATTAAGATTTATTAGTTTTTGAGAAACCTTTCTCAAATTTGGGCATATCTTTAGTGTTGGTAGATAGAAAGTTTAAATCCTTAGAAAAGACAATGACATTTGCCATCAAGGACATTTTCTACCTTTATTAGTAGAGAAGGTGGGTAAAAGTCTTAGGTAAAACAACTTTCCCTTCCATACCTACACAGACACAGTGAAGAACAGGATTTAATGGCTAGGTGCCAAGGAACAAAACTCTATGGGAATAAATTTCATAAAGTAAGTATTTAAGATAAAGGTTTTGGTCTCCTAATCTTCTAGAAATACTATGAAAACAGACATCTCAGAGAGTCTTGAGTCTGAGAGGTATGTGCGGGAAGAAGAAATGCATTGTCAACCACAGTGGACCTTCATTTAAGTCAACAGCTCCTTGCTCTTTCCCTTTCTTGGCAGCCTAGTCTGTAGAAGACAGGGGAAAAGCAATAGCCCTGAGACAGGACACGCTGGGGCTGAAGTCCCTAAGAGCAGCTCTCTGAGCTACCTTGTCTACTTCTTTAGGAAGGGCAGAAGGGCAGAGGGAAGAACATGGAGTATAGTGTGGGAAAAGGGAGAGAGTGATAACAAATTGCCTGCCTGCAAAGATGACAGATGCCCACTGAGCCTTTTATCTGTCTTTTAATTCCCTAGGTACTTGATGCATGTGGTGATGTGCTAATCTTGAGTATCTCTGGACCTTTCTTACCATGCAAGCAGCTGGGAGGCAGACATCTGCACTGAGATGATTCTCTCACCTCCCCCGCCAAACCCAATCAGTGCTCTTTCTGATGGATGAAGCCTAGATTGTGTATACTCAGGGATGCCTGGAGAGTTTCCCCTCTCCAGGAAAGCCCAGGCCAGTCTGAGGAGTCTGGATCATGGGCAGTTTTTCAGATATTCCCACAGAAGGAAGTGAACGTATGGCTAATAACAAATGGTCTTGTTAATAGCACAGGTCTGGCAAGGATGTCTGTGAGAAGTACGATACCACAAGTTAAGTTGCCCTGTGCTGGGAAACAAGAATTCAGAGTGAAACTACAGATTTTCAAATTGAGACACTGCCAGGTTATTTCTGATGCTACTGTCTTTAGTCAGCTTCTTCACAGACATCCAAAGGCCATGTGTGACTCCAAAGAAGCCTGCCCAAAAAGAAAAGACTAACAATCTCACCCATTTTTCCCATTTCTGTCTTGCTTAAATTGGAAACAGACCCGAACACCAGGTCAGGTGTGGGCAAGGCTAACTAGAGTCTGAAGAGCAGCATCAGCATCCTGCAACAAGCTGGATGATTCAGCACTCGATCTGGCTGGGATGGAGCTAACTTTTATTATAGCAGCCTGCATGGTGCTGTGTTTTAGGTTTGTGACTAACACAGTGCTGATAATACATCAGTGCTGCTGAGCAGTATATGCACAGCATCAAGGCTTTCTCTTTAACTCATTCTGCCCTCTGCAAGAGGGTAGGCCGGGTCTGGGCAAGAATCTGGGAGGATTCAGCTACAGCTGGCCTAAACTGGCCAAAGTCATACTTTATGTATGTAGTGTCATGTAGTGTCATTCTAATGTATAAAACAGTGCTCACAGACTGGCTGAATATCGGTCTGCTTATGGGGGTGGTGAGTGATTACCTCTTCATCTCTTGCATGAGGTTTTTTTTCCCCTCTTTCCTTAATTTATTAAAATTTCCCACAACCCCACAACTTTTCTCTTTTGTTCTTATTTTTCCCCTCTCTTTCTACGGACAGGGAGATGGATTATGGCCAGGATCAAACCACCACAGGTCCCACAGCATTACCTTACATTCACAGCGTTTCTGGCCTGGAATGACATATATTTGTTCTGCTTGCACTATGCCATACCTCCAGTCTTGTATGGCTTGCCAAAGCTCTGACTCAGAGATGGGAAAAGAGAAAGAAAAAATAATCCTCCAGGATCACTGTGAGTTTGGCTATGCACAGTCTCAAGAATATTTTGTCAGATAAGCATCTATTTGGCTTTTCTCCATCTCGGTGTTTATATGTCCTCACACACTGACTGTGAGTACCATTTCTGGGCTCTGAAGGTCAGTGAGGGATCTGTATTCTTGTGTGATACCTGCTTGTAAGGCAAAGGAAGACTGCTTTGTACTACTGCAGCACTTAACATCCATTTCACTGGAATAATTTGGATCTGTGGCCTTTCTCAGACACTGCATGCAATTTTTACTCTCTGGTTCATTCCACTTGTTTGTACTCTTCCACCATCACCGTGTGCTGCTCAGCACAGCACCTGCTAGGCTACTGAAAGCCTGGAGTCAGCAGCTGTCAGTTCACACTGTCAGGTTTTCCTTTTACTCCTTCTGACTGGTGCTGTGGAAGCAAATACTGCAGCCTCACTCCCTTTGCTTGCCAGGTAGCTGTAGCCCTCTTAGATTTCACAGGATGAATCCATTACTAATATTTATCAGTCCTCAGCTACCTGATCTTCCTGTTACATATACTAATAGAATATGGCCCAGAGATGGTAGTCCCTATAGGACCATCACACTGTTGGTTTAGCTTCAAGGAAGTGTGATTCTGCATCACACTAATACAGCTGGACACTGCCTAGGCCCTGTGACACTCATCAGAGAGCAGGATTGAGCTTTCATTTTTTTTTTTTTCTAATGTGTTAACCTCCAATAAACTGTTTTCACAGAAATTCTTTTCCTCTATCTGGAAAAGAATATAATCCCACCAAAAAATAAATTCACATAGCTATCACAGCATTTTATAACTTAGGTTTTACTGTACATCACTGGAGCTGCTGACTGGCAGCAGTCCAATGGCACAAAACTGAAACAGAAAGCAAATGAATACAAGTGCAGCTTTTCACCTGGCTATGAAGGGTAGCACTGCCAATGGATGGGCATGCATGGGTCCAAAGAGGTGGAGGTGAGAGAGATAATTATATATAACTTACTCCTACTCCAAGCCAGCAGATTTCTACGGCATACGTGGCTATGGTTCTGAGCTGAAATCAGAAACACTTTTGATGCAGAGCATAAGGACATAGTTAAATGTACATTGAAATGCAGCAAAGTACCATTATTTTAAAGATACAAATTATTGTTGTAAAATGGAAAAGTGGGCAGAGTGATATTTTTTTCCTTATTTCTTTTTTTAGTCTTTAAAAATTTACTCTCTCCTTTTAAGGAAATTCTTTGTCACTCCAACTGTTAAATCAATGTCACAGGTGCATAGTTCTTTGTTTTCCCTGTAATAGTGAATATTGCTTTACAAATAGATGCCATATTTTAATAAAAAGGTATTTTGCACTGAATTTTAATATAATAGAAATGGACATACTGTTGCATGCTTTCAACTGTAATAAAATAGATTCATTATAGTACTAGAAGGATTTTGAGTTTGAAAATATGTTTTCTTCAGAATATTTAATAGAAAAGAACATATCATTTCTCTATATAAATTGATAGACAAAGGATGCAATCACGGTGAGAATGCACATCCATTAACAGGACCAGAAAAGGAAGGATTGTGATGAATATGTTTGTGATTTTCACATCTCATAGATAAATTCTATCAACCAGAAATGAAAACCATTTTTCCCCTTAAAAAAAAAATGAATACAAGTTTATGTGAACTGTATGGTAGGTCCTTGCATTCAAGGACTTCTCTGCCCAGCAATACCTCATAAAGTAATTGGAGTAATAAATACTCTGCTTGCTTACAACTAAATCTGATACAAACAAACGTTAGAGAGTAAGATGTGGCAAAAGTAAATTAACTGGGATAGACACTGAATAAAGGGATTGGGGGTTTCATCACAAAAACAGAGATGGAGCTTAAGGAAGGCTGAGTTCTGTTCCTGATTTATCTGCAGAGGGTTTGTGTATTCTTAGTCAGATCATAAGGAGGCATTTCTAAGTGAAGATGAGCACTTATTTACTGTCTCTCTGACTCTTATCTAAAGGTAATGTGGAATCGTGTAGCTCAGGCCAGTCAAACTTAAACAACCACATGTTTTCAAAGGCAGTCTTCAGTGTGGTTACAGAGGGAAGGTGCAAAGCCCATGCTTACTAGATTACTTGTAAATTACTTTATTGATGGTTACCATTTATTTCTTGAGTTACTTTAATTCTGTGTAGTGATCTATTCTCCAAAGTAAAGTTAGTGAGTTAATTCTCCAAAGTAAAGTTAATATGTTCTCTACAATCATGATATAAAATGGAAAACATGGAAGTCATTGACAACAGGTGCCGAATATTTGCACGGATTCAGAGAGCAACAAAATATATTCACAGAAGATGAATCCATCAGGAGCTATCATGGAGAAAGATTAGGCCCTCAGTTTAGAATCCCTGCACCCTGCTACAGCCTCGGCTGGCTGTAATAAGAATTATTTCATGCATTTATTCTTCCTCTGCTAGACATTTTTATGAAAAGGGTAGACAGATGTGGATTCAGCCTAATATGCCCATTCTGATGATTTTAAGTACTGAATGACTCTCTATCATGCCAAAAAACTTAACTATATATATATTTTTTGAATAGCAGTGAGAACGGAATCAGATTAAGAATATAGTAACTAAGCCAGTGGTTTTCTCAGACTTGTTTCTGTTTTCACACAAACCAGGTGGCTGTGCCTTGCTACTTCCTATTGGTATAACTTTTAAAGAAACTGTGATAATCTGTCATATCAGTCTCATCATATAACATACAAAGCAAGAAATAGACAAAAATCTCCCGTAAAAAAGTGCAGTTATTGTAGACTGCTGATTCTTTTATTATTCTGAAAGAAGATATGGAAATTATTATTCTGATTGCTTACTCTTTTCTAAAAATAACTGTAACAGTCAACTTCAGTAACATATTGTGCCAAATTGTAATTATCATGGGTGTGGTATAAAACCCAAAATGTATTGACAGAGAAATCCATTTCTCATTTTAGGAAGACCTGGCTATATAGCTTGCTGCAATTTCAAATGACAAACAGTTTTAGGCTTTTTTAATGTTATACTAAAAATCTTCTCTCTCTGTGCAATTTTTCCTTTCCTCAAGATAGCTTTCCCCCCTTTGATTTCAAACCCCAAACTTCTATGACTCACTTAATATTTACACAAATATTCCACACTTACAACCAGCAAAACAAAGACTGAAGAAGTGGCTGTCCGCAGCTTTATCCAATAACAAAAGTTATTTCAATGAAAATGGAGTACAAAATTCATTCCCACACTTCACAACTAGGTCTTTCAGAGATTGCAGCTTTTGAATAAAAGTATTATAAAACACAGAAGGAACCTCTTGAGTTTTGATATTTGAGGAAATTGTCTCTCATATAAGAGAAATTCTCATCTGAACCAAAGAATTGAAATTGTCCCTTACATTTCGCTGTAAGTTTATAACTGCTTACAACATTTCATTTAAGTAACACATAAAGCCAAATGCATAGAAAATTCACTGGATGTTCCTGAATCCCATAGCCTGGCAGAGATGAGGCTGCCCCAGTGCCATGGTCCGAGGTCCAGCCAGCAGCCAGACCGAGCCAAGCACGTGTCCTTGATATGCATACACTCACATGTGCACACTTCCACTACACATACCTACATACTTACATGACTGGCCACACAGATTAGCAAAGACAGAAACACTCACACAAATATAGATGGCACAGGCAGCTTTCCTGTTTCCATCTCCAGCAGCTCAGGATGAAGGTCTGTTAGTGGGCATTTTATAAGTATAGCATGGATCCCTCTTCTAGGTACCCAGTCTACACAGCACCTGGGCCCTGTATTCCCTGGGTTCCCAGTTTCCTTATTCACATAAACACAAGATGCAGGTGAGTCTGACCCCCACACTTCACAGTCTCCCCAGTTGTTGGCTTGGATCACCTGTATCCTCTCAGGCCACTCGGGTCTCTACAGCTGCCCCAATTCTTGGCTCCCAAGCCTCTCAAGTTGCTGGCACCTGGTCCCTAAGACCTGTACTCCCCAGTTCCGTCTGCTGACATTCAGGTCTCCAAGTACACATATGCATGCTGAAAATAAAGATCCCTACTCAGAAAAATAGTCAAAAATAGAATTTAATATGAGTACAGGACAGATCAAGGTGATCAGACATAACGTATTGCCAATGAAGCGTATTGACCAGCAGCCTGATGAGAGGTACCTGGCCCATTTTATCTTTTTATTGCTCTTGTTTTCCCATTCTTGTTACTTCACAAGCTACCCAGACCCCTTCGTTTCCTTGCATTTGTAATTATCTCATAATAGTCTTGTACAGTCCAAATACCCACCCTGCATCCCACACTGAATTCCCTACCTCTATGGGCAGAATCCACTGTCAGTCTGTAAGGAGGCCTGGAGACCATCTCCTACTGACTGATGGATCTCAGTCCCAGCCTAAGGGGCTGACACTCTCCTGAGATGCCCTGGGAGGAGCCAGCCTGGAGGAACTCATCCTCCTACTTACTGTTGTGCCTCTGGGCTTCTCCAAGCGTGTGGAGACGACCTTTTCATCATAAAACCTATCTTCATACAAATTCCTCTGATGTAGGTTTTGTCTGTTCATTTTGTAATTGTATCATGACAGTACAGTGTCAGAAGTCTGATTGGGCATGGACAAAGACACGTTTGCAAGCCCTGTGGGATCATATTTCAGTCAGCTGTTGCTTTTTGAAGAATCTGTATTCGGAGAGGAACCAGAAGTAAAATTTTTCTCTTTACTTATCCATGACATCTCCCTTGCACCTAAACTTTTTAATTCCTGCTCCTGAATTAAACAGGGACCTTCACTATATGGAAAGAAGTCAGAACCTCTGAGAGCCTCAAAAGAGAGATCACTTCTTCTGCCCAGTTAAGTTGCTTAATCTTCTTTTTGCAGGTGTAACTTTTAGCTGAAAGTGAAGGAAAAATGGAGGATACAGTCACCTAGGGCATGTCACCTTCGAGGCTCTGCCTCTCCTCACTTAAGAGCAGTTGCAGCAAATGGAAACAATTTATAGCATCTTAAAGCAGCTATCTAAACCAGGCCAGACTAATTACAGACTGAAATGGCCAATATCTCTCCACCGATAAAGGCAATCCAGGGTGACAAATTCAGATGTAAACATTGTAGGCATCATTTAATGTGATGAGTCTCACATTAAACTCAATAGTTAGATGTGTAATGCAAGAGAACTGGTTGCTGCTATACAAAAATTTGAAGTCACCTGCCTTTCAGCATGTGTGATATATATATATTATATAACATGAGAACTGATGATCTAGAAATTTAAATTTCTCTACTGATAATGCATCTATATAAGGTAAAATACATCTCTTTCAATATTTCCTTTATGAAATTAAAGGACCAGTCAGATCAGCAGGCGTTTAATTCAAACATATTTGCATTACTTTTAGAACAGCATGAACTTAAACCAGAAAACTCCAGTCCAGAATTTTCAAGGGGAAAAGTTTGAGTTTTTTGAAAGTTTGTAATTTTTTTCTTCTAGTTTTTAGAGGATTCAGTAATTAAAATCTGTGAAGATAAGATCAGAACAAAACAAAATAAAACATTGGCATGTTGCAGGTAAAAAAAAGCCACATTTTTTTTCAGGAACACTATTCCTAACCACTAGGCAATGAATTCATGTCTTGTTTCTGTCACATGACAAGTCAGACCTGTCCTGATAAAGGCAAAGCTTGGGGGAGCTAGGCTAACAGCAATGTATGACTTAAGCAAGGGTGAAAATTTTGGGGTTGTGCTCATAAATCCATGTTCAGTATTACTTCAGTTACCTCCTTTATTTGATATGGTCATTTATCTGCTGCTTACTTAAAGGCAATTCTTTTTCTTGATGCTACATTAGTAACGGATTCATACACAACTTTTTTCTTTGTTTTTGTCCTTGGTATGCCTTACAAATTTTGCTCCGCATTACAGTTCTTGTCATAGTTCCTGTAAGAGTGATTTGGCAGCTGCCAAGATGCAGTCAGAGGTGAACTCCATGATAGGGAAGTACTTAAGCACAGGTGACAGGCTGCACAGCAGCAGCAGCATGACATTTTATCTGAGATACAGACAATGCAGGCAGTAGCACGTTGCATTTGATACACACAAGGGACAGCTGTGGTAAGTGTGGCAATGTACAAGTAAGTGCTTTGAAAGATTATGACAGGCAAAATCTGACTTTTATTAAGAAATGGGGGTGAAAAAAGAATCCAGTGGAAATCAATCAAATGGATTCTATACCCTGAAATTAATTTCATTCTACATTAAATAGGTTGCATGCATACTGTACACGAAGAGCTTTAAAAAATACTTTCCACATAAGAAGACCAGACTTTGAAAAGGTCTGAGTGTGCCTGCCTGATGTGCAATAAATATGACCTTGTTCTATAAGTGGTACCACCAGCACCACTGACATGAGTAAAAGTGGCAGTAGTAGGTTCCTGTTTGATAAAAGCAAAACCAGGTATCAGTCATTCATTTTGATTTAAATTTCCCTTAAGACATATTAATTTCTGTGTTGCTCATAATCCTCAGCAGGAAAATAAAAAACTGAATACTGAACAATGCTGAGATTCTTCTGGAAAGTTAGAAGTCATAAATTCAAGAGCAAATACTAGTACCTCACATTGATTCATCATTGAATTTTATTTTAAAAGACCTTGAAGGGAATAAAATGAAGGTTAGAACGGTTCATTGAGACTCACCACTGGCTAACTATCTTCTTACTTTCGTTGATCTTTTTACAGATCAATCCTAATGTTGTCGATAAGTTGCTGCAAACCACAGAAGAGCCAGCAGTTGGGGTGTGTTGGCTTTCTGCAGCACCAATATCCCCCACAGCTGGCAGGATTTTGGACAAAAACATTTCTGTTGTTCTGGAATGCATATGGAGAGAAAGCAAAGAGATATATGTGCTACATTTTTTTTTTCTTCACTGTAATCTGGGTATGTGACATTTATTCTAAGCATAGCTGTTAGGCTTTTTCAGCTGTAGATAAAAAAATACAGAGGAAAAAATTTCCTTTTGTCATATTTTCTTCTCGTATCTGTGTTTTATAAGGTTTTGCATTTGATTATATACTGGATGAGATCCTTAATAAACAGAAATCAATAAAAATGAAATTAAAATAGATACAATTATCCTGCTTAAATATTTACAGCTTTTAAAATTGGGAAATTTGTGTCTTGTAACATAGCCAGAAACACTTTTATTTTTTATTTTTTATTATAAATTACCAGTAAGTAAAAAGGAATGTGACTGCAGGATAAGGAGATGACATTTATCTACATAAATATCCTTTCTTCTATGTTTCTTGTTTAGAGCTTGCATAAGTTTCTTTGTTTTCAGCCCTGTAATTAGCAGGCAGTAAACTCCAATTCTTCATTTTCCTGCCCAGTCACTCGTTCCTTCAGGAGAAGGACATCTCCGGAGCCCTCCTGCCCCAGTCTGGGGCATGACAACTCCCCTGCTCTGGGTTTTACAGGTACAGGGTAATCCATCATGTAAAAATGTGATAGAGTAGCTGCCCAAGGAAAGAACTGTGTTCATTACCAGTAAGAGAAGAATAGCAATGCTGCGGGTTCCCAGGAAACTCCAGCCTGTAAAGTCTCACCGCCATGAAGGATAGGTACATCATCAGCTCCAAAGCAGAGGAAAAGGAAATAAGGGGCAACAGCTTTCTTTAGGACTTAGGCTTAGATAATTATTCTTACCTATCTCTTTTGGCTCTCAGAAGGTATTCCTTGAAGTAAAATTTACGGAGAATTTTTATTTAACTGCTCTGGCAGAGGGAGCTAATTACAGCAAATATGCCTAAGGTGCAGGATGTGAAAGAGGCTGGATCCTTTAACTGCTCCATACAACTACAAATCTTCTTATTCTCTGGAATTTTGCACTATTGCTAACACCAGATTACACTTTGGTAAGAAATGGGGGTGTTAGTTTTTTATTGCTTCTCAGTTGGTTTTTTTCACTGCAATTTACTAGAATTAGGAAGAGAGAAAATGTTTGCTTGCAGGATCAATGGAAAGTGAAAATAGAAAACAAGAAAGTGAGAAGAACAAAATTTAAAACTTTAGCAGGAGAAACCCTTGAAACCAGCACAACTACAACAGTGAAATCAGCTAAAAATATATATATAGAGAAAGAGCATTCTAATTAAGAAACAAATGCCGACAGGAGGTAAAGTCATAAGTAATGAAACCTCTAAAGCTTGTGGGAAGCAGTTGTTGTTGAGAAGCAACAAATGAAAAAAGGCAGAATCTGGGATACACTGAATTAGAAGAAATTTAAGTGTCAATATAGCAGGGGGAAAAAAATCCTATAATATTTCTTTTGAAGTGAAAATATCAGGGTTTTTTCAACAATAATGCAAAAAGAACTATTTAATAAGTATTTCTTTTCAGTCTTGTAGTGTACACAAAATATTTTAAATTTCAACAGTAACTCAGGAAAATATTTAATAGTAGCTTATAAAGTTAGATATTTCAAAGAAGTAGGATTAATAACTTTAATCTAAAACTACTGAAAGTGTTGAGCAAGTACTTTTATGTGCCAATAATGTTGATTTTCAATAACTCCTGGACATGAGAGAAATTCCAGAGAACTGGAAGAAAGCTAGAGTTTTATCAATATTTTAAAACAGAATGACCACTTATTTTAGGGTTGAAATGTATATATTACACTAAAATATGAAAGTGGTAATCTAGGACTTGAATGATTGCATTAACCCTCTTTAATTATTTTTTTAATGCTAATCAGCACGGGGTTATAGAAAACAGATTGTATAAGCTCGCTTTTTGTGTTATGGTTATTTTAACCATGGCTGCTAATAATAATAATTTTCCAGTGTACTTTGAATTTAGATGTCTTATTGGATTTTCTAGGAAAAGAAAATAAAAGATACAGCAAAAAAGCAAGCCCAAAACAAACTAAAAGATGAAATATTACACTAAACTGACTCTAGGTAACAAAGTGTCTAAGAGGATGTTTTTACAGATAATGTTTTACAGGCAGTCAATTGCTACCCTAAATGCGTTTGAATATTTGTAGTAATGACTGACACTGAATAGAAATTCGGGTAAATAAAAAAAAACTGTGAGACATCAAGACCAAGCAGAAGAGTCCAGCTGCCTTTACTGCTGACCATAAATTATCATCAGATAATGTACATGTTACTCACATTTCTTTATTTTGACTTCAGAATCTTGAAAATGAAACACATTAATCAAATTTTGATTTCAGTGTTATGATATCTCCAAAATCTCACGAGTTGTTTCAGATATAGAAGATAATTCCTATATAGCCCAAGCTCACAGTACAGCTGGGTCCATGTTTCTACTACTTAGTAGATTAAAACTCCCAATACTGAATAAAAATTAAAAATACTAAGTCCATTTGACAATTACAAAAAAAGACTTTATGGATTGATAGAATTTAATAGATTTACTGTCTGAGTCTTGCAAAGTAAGGAGGCAAAATGCCTTATAAATTAAGTCATTTATAATTAACCCTTGAACAATGGTTAATAATTTGCTGTTTATGATGAAAAATAGAGATCACAATAAATACTATTGTAATAATCTTGGAGAAGAAAAAATAAAGGACCAGGTTATTTATTATTTTTGCAGTGTATTTTCCCTACTATTATTATTTAAATTCTAGGAGTACTTACAAGTTTTCTCTAGGAATGGGACTTCATTACTTCTTGAATTTCAAAAATATTTGGGACAATAAAAAAAACTACCTGATTTTAATGACTTAAAAATTTAGATGGCTGGTCTAAGCTATTTTACCTAGGTTTCTTACTCAAAGAATTTGGACTAAGCACCCTTTGTGTTAAAGGCATCTGTGGGTGGGGAGACGGCACATAAAGAAAGCTAAGTGACCTAGCACAGGGAAAAAAAATATGATTGACAGACAGGCATCTTAATTTTTTTATGTGCTCCAGAGAAGATGATAGCCTGACCTCATCACTAGGGTGCAGATTGCAGCTTCATCTCTGCCACTGCTGTTATGCTGTGTGTTGTATTTCAGTAATTGTTCCATTTCCAAACCATTATTGATACTAAGCCAAAGGTAGGTCTTACACTGGATATTATCATGAGTATCCTGGTGATTATCTCACAGCTTTTAAATAAAATGCAGCAGTTCTTTAGACAAAAGCACACAATCTCATTTTTCTGCTGAATTTGGGATCACAAGAAAGATTACACTGCTGACATATTTATTTAATTATTAGTCATTTTTAGGACAGCATCCTATGACAACAACCCTGGGCTGACATGGACAATGCAAATACAGAATAAAAACTGTCATTTCTCAATTCTGCAGCTTTTCACAGTCCACACGTTCAGTGAAATTGATTGCCTTCCAGAGCTAGTCCTTCCCAAGTAATGAAATATTCTACAACCACATCCTTTTGTATTCCTGTTGAAAGCTCTTGGTCCACTCTGTCAAATGCATTTTAAATGCTCTTTTAAAGACAGAAACTTTGATGGCTTTGGTCTACAACTCTTCACTCATTGAAAATAATCTTTTTTTGAGCGGCACAGACAGGTCTGACCTATGAAAGATCTCTTAGTTCAGATTTTTATCTTGAATGAATTGCAGCAAGCTTGACAGGCTCCAAAATAGGTATCACCTGAAATACGGAACACCTATGATCATAGTACAGAAAAACACTGGGTTTGAATTTAAGGTTTAGGCTCACTGGCAGATTGCTTGACCATGAAAAGATTTTTTTCATGTATTCTTAGACAATAAGTTCCACATTATTTAAATAGTTACACTCATTCTACTTGAGTGTATGAGGTCAGTATTCTGTATTTCATTTGTTAGGGTATTTGGATGGGCAGAAGAAAAGTGATAAAATAGGAAATAATGAATATTCTTAATGTAGTAATAGAAAGTTTTTTCCCATTTAATTCTCTGCCACACCATCTAATTGCAGAAACATAATTTTGCCTTTGTTTGTGTCACACACATACTTTTAAAAAGCTTGTTTACATCCTTCTTCATTTCAATCTCTCACCTTTCATTTTTTGGCTAAGCATTGCACACATTATTTCAGATGAAGTCTTACAATGCTTTATGTAATAACATCAATGTTTCCATTTCTCTGTTCAATATACCTCTTATAGTCATTACAGCCCTATTGCTTTGAGCTTATAGACACTTCATGAACACAGGATTGCATTCAGGTCGTATAAATTCCCGTCTTATTTCAGATATTTATATTAGTCTTGTTCATCTTATTTCTGAATATCTGTCATGATATCCTAATTTTCCTGAAGAGGTCCCCAACTCTGTGCATCACTAGCCACTATTATCACCATCTTTTCTGTAGCATAGCTGTTATTTCATAAATTAAGTTACAACTATTTTAAGACCAACACTTGAGACACTTCAAGAGTAGCCTCTATTCAGCTTCCTAGTCTGACTTCCAGCATATGCTCTCTTTTCTTTAACAATTCCTTACCCCTTAGAATTCTGAAAATTATGTCCATTTTGTCCAGCTAAGCTACAAGTTGGTGGTACCATATCTTTCTTTTCTTTTCCTTTCTTTTTTTTTTTTTTTAATTGCTGTGCATATAGATTAGATTTGTATTTTCCTTGAATAAAAAAATTACTTCTCAGAAAAGATTTCATCATTTGTTGCAATTTACTTTGATAGTATCTTGTACAGACAGAAGATGACACATGAGTTGAAAAAAGGTGTCTGAACACCTGGCATCAATATTAAGGAAATATATATATATATACACACATATATATCTTTAAACATGTATCAGACATAAATAATATTCCAGTGTCCAGATTCTCTAGTGCAAAGAGGCAGGCTTACAGTCCCCCAATCAGGTCAGAAAGTAGCCAAAGTCAATGACTGGTGCTATGAAGAAAGAACAAAAAACTAATTTTGCTTGTAGAATTTCTGAGTTCAGACAGGATAGTTAAATTCAGCTGTGTATGAGTAAAAAGAGCTGCTAATTGACCACAGTAAACCAATAATTAAATACAGCAGAAATTACTTTTGTATCACTTTGTAGCACCAGAAAAAGTCATGAGTGACCCATTATGTATAAAGTAGTATATGGTATAAAAGCTCTGCAAAACTAACCCAATTTTTCTGCTGGTTTGTTCATTTATTTGTTTGTTTGGTTGTTCTAATTATTCAACATTTTTTGTAAAAATAGAAAAACATGAATTGAAGGTAGTCAAACCTAAAACATTACAATGTCAGTCTACTATGGCAGTAACTTGTGTCTCCTAGCCTCAAATTTTCTTGTGCCCATTTGATTGTTCTTGGTGGTGAGCCATGTGAAAGGGCTATGATAAGTTAAAAAGAAATTTTTCTTTTGTATCATGGAATGAAACAGGGGTTTGATTAAAAAACCAGGATTAACGAAAGCACTTAGAGGAGTCTTTCAGTTTTGTGATAACAACTGTTTATTTTATTACCTCGTTCAAAAAGTACAGACAGCTGTTCAGCCAGTTAACTTGACTCTTCCCTTGGTGTATTAAAAGCTAGCAATAGACCACTGGGACACCAACTGTTGCTTTCACTCAGCTTTCTGTGCAGAGGTAAAGAGAATGGTGAATACAGGAGGAAACTGTCCTTAGGTACAGCTGGGATAGAGATCTGAGCAACCTGGGCTAGTGAAAGGAGTCCCTGCTCATGGCAGAGGGGTTGGAACTAGAGGATGCTTAAGGCCCCTTCCAACACTAACTATTCTTCGATACTATCATTCTATGTAAAATTTGGAAAAGATTTGTTGTATGACCTAGAGCTATTCTTTGGGAGCATCCACAAAGGACAGTGTTTTATAATCATGTCTTCTAAAAGTAAGACAGAATTATTGTTTAATAAAAATTGTGGCCTCCTCGCACTTAAGTAGACACTGATGATTCCCTTCTCTGTTATTTTATATAGTAACTCATTTACGTGAAAAGTGGGAATATATGAAAATCCCTAAAAATGAAAACTGCAGCTTTTCTTACCTAGTTTGAATTAGTGAAACTGACTATACAAGAAGGATGCAATACAGATTAAAGACCAGTCTGTGTCAGGGTGCCTTCAGGTTTTTCTCTGGAAGCATAGAACATTATGTTTGGTTTTCATTAAATTTATTTCTTTGGTGTTTACTGGAAAACGCACTTTGCATTCTATTGCCTTTGTACAAAATGTTTGAGTAATCTGCTCATACTTCTCTATATGTTTCTCTCTCGCTGATGAATCTCCCTTCTTTAGTTCATTTATACCCAAAAATTTCTTCAGGATAATAGCCAAAGACTGTATAACTTAGTGGGAAATGTTCTTTGCCACTGTATCTTCAAAGGATCAGTTAAATAAAATCATGTATCCATTAAATTTCTTATACCTATTGTGTCAGCATATTTTACCAGTAATTGAAAATAGTAAGGCAAATATGAGAATTCACATCTTTAGGCCTTCTAATATAGATTTCTCTTGACAAAGCTAACAGAGTTGACAGAATCCATACTTGTTATGTGAATAAATATCAATTATAATGGCTGTATTCCTACCTAATTGTTAGAAATATACTTTTATATGCATATGTATATGTATACATATGTATATACCTATGCAGAGATATTTTTAAAAATATAAATTAATTGCAGTATTTGATTTGAAACTTCTCTTGTGTGCCAGCTACTTTACATAATATACATTTTTTTCCAGGTTAAATATTTACTCAGTCATAAGAGAGACTGAAATGTAGGTAAACAAAATAGAACATGTTTTGAAAACTAAGCTATCTATGGCAGCGGAATAGTTTACCAAGCTCTTGTAGTTCTAGCATAAGGTATGTACATTATCAGCTGTGACAACAGAGAATTTACAAGAAAATATGCAACATATACATTTATATATGTCTGTACATGCAATACACTTTGTTGAATGAGGGGTTAAATATCAGAAAATCAGTCCACTTGCAATTAAAAATTTGGAAAAGACTATAAAAAGTAACGTATTCTTTAGTTCATAAAGAAAATAGGCTGGAAAAGCAAAAATTTAAACCCTGGTTTTGAAATCATTAGGTCATTTTTGGATGAACATTAACCCACTGATTCAGTATGGAGTAACTCCTCATTAACACTGAAATCAATAAGATTACTCTCTGGCTCTTTGTCCTTTTCTTCTGACAGTGTTGCCTTCCGAAATAGTATTGGAACTGATACACAGCCTCAGAACATGCTCTGAGTAGGCACATTTGTCTTTGTATATGAAATACTTGCTGACATCAATACATATATAATCTCTTTCAGAATATAGTAATATTTACAATATATTTAAATCTGTAGATTTATTTTAGATTAACATAATGTAGTTTGTATTTTCTAGGGCATGTCATTTGCTTAGGTATTAATAGTTTTGAAATAACAAGAGCATTACTGTATCACAAAACCCACAAGAAAATAAATGCAAATCTTGATTGTCTATGCAAACACTAATCTCACATTCTGTTTTCACATTTGAATTGAGAAGTGTAGGTTTGCTTTTGAATTGAAATGCTACTGATGTCAGCATGTGCTTATCAGCTCAGGATGGAGAAGTTGCCTCTGCTCCTATGTTCTTACAATTTGCAAAGACGTTGTTGTCTTAAATGTTAGGTTTTTTTCCTAGGAAAGAGACAGCTCATTAGAACTCATTACCAGTCAGCAGCTGTGACAGAGCGTGGATTTTAAACTTGTGGCAATACATCTCTTAACAAAAGCTTTCTCCAAAAAATGAGGACATAATTTATTTTGTCATTAACCTCAAATGACATTTTATGGGGCTACACTTACACTTTTTCCTCTGCTTAAGAACATTTAAAAATTCAGTGGTTTAAACTTGTGTTATGTCATCTATTCCTTCTAACATGTTATTTCTGCCACTGAAAAGCTGTCAACCAAAAAACAAAGTAAAAAGCAAAATATTTCATCACCAAATTCTTTCACAAAAGCAGGAGGAAAAAATTTTATTTTCATTCTCCTGACAATCTTTTTTGCAAGGAAAGAGGGATTCCAGGGAATTCATTGCTTCAATCAGTGGAAGTGAACTTGAGCTAGAGAAGCTTGACCAGAAAACTCCCATCCGTATCATCAGACAGTCTAAGGTTAGTTTGTTACGCTGAGGAACAAAGACATCTAGGGAATACTAACAATGCAACTTCAGAGTTAGTAACATTAATTTAACTTTTCTGAGCAAGTGTATTCCAAAGGTCTTACTTCTGAAAAGGTTTTTACAGCCCTTACATTAAAATTAGAAAAAGAGGATTGTTATTTGCAGACCTGGAAACAATATAAAATTATTTTATTTGAACATTTCTTTCACCTCTTAAAAAATATAAAATGAAGGATTCTACATAATGTTGCAAGTCTAAATGTTAAAAACCACAGAAACTACCCATGCTGTCATACCAAATATTTTGCATCCTTAAGCAGAAACTTGAATTAGAGAGCAGCAACCAGCATTTTCCTGTTGACAGTGCACTTATTAAAATCTGAAGGCTCAAAGGCGCCTACAGCAGGCTATAGGTTCAATAAGAAAATAAAAAGAACATGTAGTTTCTCATGCAGTTTAAGTCAGATATTTTCTGAAAAAGAGGAGACAGAAATGGCCTGATTTATAACATCTTATGACACTGATGACACTTTTCTGCACGTCTTTGATCCTTAACATCAGTCTTTGTTTTGGTGGGGTTTTTGTTTGTTTACAAAGCATTTAACAGTGCTGTTTTCTGTTTCTGCTTGATATAAAGCAGATAGGTGTGCCAAATTACTGTCTTCCAAAGGAGAAAGGTGATCTGTTCTTTTGTTGACTATTTTGACTTTTAAACAAATTTTTTCTCATTTTACCATCTGCCACTTGCAGAACATTTAAAATGTGTAACTAAAGAATTCTATTAAATATTTTATACAAAGCAAAAATCCCAATAACTATTATGCGTGACTGCCAAAACTTAGGATAAAAGAAAACAGTATGAAACATTAAAGAAAGGTGGGTTATTAAAGCACTTTTTAAGGTCCGAATAAGCAGATTTGGATATTTTAAGGACAAAAGAGTGTTACCTACATTGACAATTGAGGCTTGCCCTTGGGTTAAAAACAAAACAAACTCCCCCTGGAGTTTCTTTAATTTGCCTGAATAGCTTATTTGGTAAACTAATCAAAAACATGACTCAAATAAAATATGTATGAAAGCAATCACAATAAATTCCTAAAATTTGGGATGCACGCCTGCCATATTAACCTAATCATAGCAACAGCAAGGAGTATTTATACTTAAGCAAGATTACACACAGGAATACCTGCTTTTCGTCTCTTTTTCTCTATGATCCTGTACTTAGGACCCATGACAGATCCTGTACCAGCCGTGCCCACCCAGAGACTTTGGTCTCAAGCAGATTTCCAGAACACATTTCCAGTGGGCTGGCACTGACAGGCCTTGCAGCTGGAATGAACTGCCACCATCTGTGGCAATATGCTGCCTTCCTGAGCTGCACCTGTAGAAGAGAAACACCACAGGATGAAATCTGAAATGTGGATATTTTGCTCAGGGAATCAGCGTGGTGGAATGCTTCATACAAGGTTTATGTAACTCGTAATGGTTTTGTATTTCCGCTAGTTACTGTAGACTCTGTAGCCAAAGGAGAGAGAAAGACACCTCCAAAATGTGATTCAGCCCCCTTGCAGATGACTCCCAATACACCAATAAAGCTAGATAAGAAGGCTCTTCCCCTGAACACTAGCATACTTAATGTGAAGATAGGGAGCATGGGAATACACTACAATTATCCTATTTTCTACATTTTCAAAGAAACTAATGAATCACATTAGTCTATGCGAAGATTTTGGTCCTGTGGTAGGTGTTAGGAATGTTCTGTGTGCATTGGCCAGACAGAGGACTTAGGGAGACAGACATCTAGCTTTTGAATCCTTGCCAAGCTATATAAGACAACTTGGAACCATGAATATTAAGTCTAAGCCATAAGCTGAGATAGGCAGAGTGTATTGACCTCTGCCAATATGCATTTATGTCATTTCTAGGAACTCTAAAAGTAAAAATAATGACATCTGCAGAGTACAAGTCCTTCAACAATGAAGTGGCCTTGAGATCACAACTTAGGCAGGTTAAGTCTTTTCCTGATATTTTGATTTCTATCAAATGCCAAAGATCACAAAGACAATCCATGTCAGAGAAAGGATTTGACCCAACGCCTCAACTCATGAGCTAATATTTAAAATACTCTACAAATCTGTCTATCTTTTTGACAGTTCACTATGTGAGCAAGTAATTTCTAGGCAAAACATGTTCCAGATGTTTTGCATTTGTAACCATACTTGAGGAAGAATTATGAAGGCACTTGTTTGGCTCCCATGTTAGAATTAGCGATGAAATACTTCCCATTTATGAGTGTCTGGACCTAGTACTTATATACAGTTTTCACTTTCTAGAGTCAGATTCATACTTATTTTTACCCCAGCTGCCCTTGATAGAAATCATGTTGCTTAGGCATTGATACAAAAGACTTTTTGTTCATAACAAAATGTCTGAAACTTAATTTCTTTAAGGCCAGAACTTTGTTACTACTAATATACTCATCAATTTCCTCTCGAATTTTTCAAAATGTGGGAATGTTTTCAAATTTTTGTGAATAAGCTCAAAACATTGAATTGAAAATGTGGGGGAACATAACAAAAGGGGAAAACAGATTTTTTAACATTTCCTTCAAATTATATGGTGTATGCCTAAGTAAAACAGTGCAACTGGCCTCAGCAGAGGTTGGATAATGTTGAGGATGTGAACTTACAAATTGTTTACTTCTTATACCCTCTGTCAAAACTATTGTGCCTGTTACTGTTCCTTTTCTTATCTCATTACTGTTTTCAGAAACTTGTTCTTATGTCAGCCTGTAATCTTTTGTGCCCCTAATTTTCCTCTCCAGCCTGCCATAAGGAGAAGGAAGGGCACGGGGAAGGGGAAGTGAGCAAGCAGCGCATGGTTTGGAGTTTTTTAGTGGGAACATTAAATTGGGTAATGTCATTCCTAAACCATGACCATACATAAGGGAATTTAATGTGATTTTAAATTTAATATCAATATATTAATTATAATCGAAAGGTGTGATAATACTTTTTGTGATATTATGTCTTGGATTTAGTTTTCATAAAGTATTATTCAACAGTTTTACACTGTGTAAATAAAAGGTATCATTGAGAGCTTTATCACAAGTTATGATTTCTTTATAGACATTATGCAGTTTATGAATCTTTTTTCAAAATGATAATCATGTATCTCTAATAGGACCTCTGATAGGATGAAAACAGTAGTCTTTAATTTGAAGTGGAGACAACTGGGAAGGGTAATGAAACCTAGGAGGCAGGGGAATAAGAATACTATTTTTTACAGTAAGCAAATCTATTTGGCCATAGTGAAGGACTGAAAATAATTATAAGGGAAAAGAATGATTTTCTAAAAAAAATTAGCAAAAATTCATTTTAACAAAATATTGTTCTCTGAATTTTCAAAATATGTGACACTTGGTAAATGACATTTACAGTATTGTATCAGAAAAAAAAAGCCAACCAAACCAGGAAGCAAAAATGAAACCTTAATTTTTTATTAAAAAATAAATCTATCTTTCATAGAATATGTTTATAAAACAAAAGTTAAAGTGGCTAATAATACTGATTCTGTTTTTGTCTAAAGCAGCTTTCTTTAATAATCCTTTGAGTTCCTCTTCCTGTTCATACAGTGAGTAAATTGCTTCACAAAATAAATAAATAAATAATACCCCTTATTACAAACCCCTGGTTCTGATTGAAATCTCTGACTGCTTTGACATGCTGCAGTAGTAGCATCTGTGTCCTATCATTTATTCCTGAAACTGTTAAAGAAGGGGTTATACATCACAAAGTTTTTCAACGGTCTGTCTGTGGAAGTAAATTTTAATCTTTAAATATAGAGTTTATGACTAAAAGATATATGACTAAACAAAGGAATGTGTACAGAAAATGTGTGGTGTAGGAAATTAGCCCTGTATGAGAAAAAAAAATAGACAACACTTACAAAAAAGTAAATGAAAGTAAATTGAAATAAATTCCTTAAAGTAAATTTCTTTGTAAACTATTAATAAAGATAAAGAGATTATGATCTATGCTAATAACATTAAATGTTTTTTATTTTTCAGGCTATTTCAAAAGAAGGCACTAGACACCAGTTTATCATGATGTTCTTGATAGAAAGTTTCACTGCCTTGGATGGATTCTCAAATTGCTGTTACAGGTAAGTATTTTCTTAATCTGTGCAATGCATTTACAATTAAAGATTGTAAACTACTCGTGTGCATTCTGACAATTACTTAAGCTCTGGAAAAATATCGACTTGGCTATGCAATTGAGCTTATTTGACTATAGAAGGTAGCAATATGCCTGCAATTTTCACACTGCTGTTCATGTCTTTTTATATGGAGCTCCAGCTGTCTCAATGGGAAAAATAAGGGCTGTAATTCATTGTAAGGGAAAAAACCATCAGACACATTTCTAGTTATTGGGAAGTGTGTTTTGTAACATTTGGATCCTCTTCTGCTGTATCTCTTCCTTTCTCTTGACAGAAACCTCATAAGCAGGGGCTGATTTTTTAAATTTATTTAAATTTCTGCCAAATAGTCCAGAGTCCATTGGACTCTTGAAGACATCTATGGCACATCCTTCAAGGGATAATCTGAAATTTTTAATTATTTCTGACTTGGGTGTTTTTTCTCTTAAATTAGCCTGACTAAAATTTTGTTCATGTGTTTATTTATTTTAGGTGAAAATTTTCGTACAATGGTCGCAGAAGTTGGCCAGTGGGAAACAAAAATCATACGGCATCTGCTGAAAAGATAAACATTATAATTTTTTAAAGCAAATAGTCACAACTACCTCGGCCACCATGCCACTCCCTCTCCACAAAAAAACCCCCAAACCAACAAGAAACCACCACAACCTCTCCAAGAGAAAACAGGGAATGGCTTAAGCAAGATTTTTTGAAAAGTACTTTTTTGGGGGATGAGCTACAATTTATGCAGTGTTCTTTATCAGTAGATCTCAACCTTTCTTGGAAATATCTATTTTACAACAAAGGAACTCAGGCACAATAATGTGACCTTTATTGCCTGGGGTCAAAAGTCCAGTTCAGTGGTACATCAAAACTTAAATCCTTTTTGAAGACAAATCATTGACTAAGACCTGCAGGATCCAGGATTAACCTGTGTGATCTTTTTGTTTGTGAGGCAGAAAGTGTTAGTGGCTTGAATCAAGTATGAGTTTCATCTTTCCTAAAGAAAGAGAAAAATTGTTAACAATGTGTTTTTAAGTCTGACTGGTTAACTACATTCTGTACTTCTACAGTTCTTTCTGACAACTTGGACTGTTAGTTGTGAAATACTGCTCTTGAGGGACCTCACACACTAAAAATGGTGTAAGTAAATTGAAGATATTCTTGTACCGTTGTGGCATACAATATTCAGGTCTCAAGTCTTTACCTAGTCCTAGTGTTGGACTTACAAGTCTCCAGTTTCTTAATGGCTGTTTTAGGGGGGTTTTACTACTTTTTGCTGAAGTTAAGTATGAGCAATAAGATGGTGAAGCTGCCTTCTAATCCAAACTCCAAATGGTCTAGGCAGCAATATTTCTTAAGCACTTCCAATGTTAGGTTATAAGTTGGTGATGATTTTGTGATGGTTATGGTATAGTTCAAGATAGTTGCTTACTAGTCCCATGTGCATCCAATACTTTGTTGTGAAATTCCTTACAAGGATTAAGAATTCTTTTTAGACCAAAAAAAATTCTTATTTGATTTCTGAAAATAGAGAATTAAGGATAGAATTGATTTTTGGCCTCAGAAAATGGGATGTGTCTCTATTTGACGGAGTTTTTATCACAGACCTATTTAAATCGTGTGGTCAGGATAGAGAAAGATTAAATATCTTTATTTTTAAATATTTTAGTGTTCTGCAACTTTATACCTCTTCTCAAAACAATCTTTTTTCTGCTTTCTCCTTGATCTAGTTATTAGAAGCTCAGATTTAGCAAAAAGAGAAAAAGCAATAAATTATAGTATTAATAAATATGACAAGTATTATATTGTTGCATAATGAAACCAGAGCCTTGAATAAGCATTTAAAAAAAATAAATGTTGTCTAGATTCAGATTATGATTTCAATGGATAGTTTTGTACATTATAACTTGAGGATAAAGGAGTTCAAATAATAATTGAGGAAATTTGACAAGGTCATACAGAATGTAGGAACCTACAAACCCAGCTGTTACCATTGAAATGCCTGGCTATTCATTTTTCAGGCAAACTGATGGAACGAAGATGTAGAGTAAAGTCATTTTAGCTCAATTGCTTTCAGCGGAATTGTGCTGATCGTCACCACAGGGAACTTCGCATGACAGAAGACAGAATTTCCATTCTCTGCTCTTGTTCCTCTTCAAGTTAGTGGATTTTTAACCTATGAAGTCCTTTGTTGCAAGATAAATATGTGATATTAATCAATGAGATTTGCATCAGAGAAGTGTATTACATGATTTGTTTATGCAAATAGCACAAGAAGTGAACACTCCAAGGGCAAACAGTAAGTGATGTTTGATTGGAGCTATTTAGACTGACGTGAAATGCTGTTTAATAAAATAATGTCATGTGACTTTTAGCACTAGATTAATCAAAAAGTTAACGTGTCATTTAAGAAGAAAGAAGGAACAAATAGCATTTCTATTTACTGTTTATGGATAGCAATATTTCTGCTATTATACTTCAAAATAAAATTGCGTATAATTGTCCATGATCTTTTGGAAATGGCCAGATACCTAATGAATATGTTCAGAGAATCATTCCATAATAGTAAGCTACTATTACTAAAGGGCAGTGAAAATAAATGTACCTTTACATGAAGAATTAATTACTTCTGTGATTTCATACAGAAATCCCCATACGAGCAAAGTGAAAATTTAATAATTCACTGACTAATAAATATAATCCTGAGGGAAAACCCTGATTTTCTTGAAATGTGCCAGATAACTTTTCCTGTCTTTCTTAGCAGGGAGAGCATGGAAGGTTTATCTCTTCAGTTTCCTTCTCATTTCCTCTGAGGTCCTCTCTTCTGCTAGACCCCTGAACAGACATTTCCTTTGTCATTTTTACATGCATCTTCATAGTCAGTCAGATGAAGTTTAGACAGCCAGAAAAATTTAAATCTTATTTAACTGTTAACATCAGTAATAACTGTCTTCTAGTTTAGGTGACCAGTGACACGACAGTGTAATTACAAGTAACATTATCCTGGTATTTGTCATGGCATACAATGATACATACAGTTATGTCATTCCAGAAGCTCAGAAAATTACCCATTCCCTGCTCCTCGCTGATTCCATCTTGCACTGCTTTTGCACCCATTCAGCTAGCAAAGGTCAGGCATTTCTTTGCAACCCTACTTCAGACAAAATTATCAGTAAGGTTAGCGACTTTGTAAATAAGATAATTTTATCATTTTGTTTCATTTTCACACATAAAGGGAATAGTTGCTATACAAAAGCTTCTTTCTTAGACTTGCCAAGTGTTTTGATTCCCAAGAAAAAACAGAGCTATGCATTCCTCTCCCTCTAAGTTCCTTACAATCCCTAGCATTCTGCTAACTGCCATTTGTAGGATTCTTCTACTGGAGAATAGCAGCAATGGAGAAAATAGTAACTTGTGCTTCTGCTCTTAGAAATTACTTGACAAAAATATTCTCTGAAGAAACAGCAGTGTCGAAAAATTCATTATTAGAATAGGAACTTTTGTTTCCTCAGTTTCAATGATTCAGTCTTACTGCTTTACACGGCTTGATCATGCAAATCAGTTGTAGTTTGGATCAAGCCACAGCCATTTTACCTCAAGCAACTCCACAAGAGAGGGAGCATTCTGTGAAAACTTATCAATTGTTCCTAATGGAGAAATATAGCTACTTAGTAACATAAGCTTTGCCATCTTGGAATAGATCCATATTTTGTTAAATTACTTGTTCTGCAGTCAACACCAGACTTTTTAGAAGTGTGACAACTTAAAAAGTGTCCTTGCACAGGTAGGAATTCATCCTGATGAGAAACTTTGGTAGAATTGTTCCCAGATATCCACATCAGGTCCCACTAATGGAGAATTATCACCTTCATAGAACAGGCAGCATAGGATGGAAAGGATGTTTGCACTGTAGATGCTCTGAATTGGAACAGCTAAAGTAGGGACTGATACCTTCTTCCCTGGAAGATGCTACCTCAAAGCAAAATTGAATGTAGTGTTATGTGCTGCCATCAGTTACTGAAGAAACATCCTTCATATCCCTAAACTTGTATTGCAGGGGAACAAACACTCTCAGGTGGCTTAAAGTCTGATTTGTCTACCCTGGGATTTGCAGTGCACTGCTGCAAGGCACTGAGACTGGTGTTCTTTATGATCTTAGCAAAAGATCACTTGGATACAGGAAGATACTGCTTAAAATATCATTCATTGGAGCTAACACTGTAGGGAAAAAGAGAATAATATAGATAATCTTACATGCCTTCAGATGTAGGGAACAGTTGTATATCATTAGAAAGACCTCTAGTCAGGGAACAGCACATAATGCGCATCCCATCTGTTTGATGGCATTTTGGTCTTTAGAGCTCTTATAGGATATTCTTAGAAAAGAACAATACCATTAATCATTTCTAGTGCCAAACAAAAGGATGTTCACATGAGAATAGACTGCTTCACTCTAAGATAAATACAAGCACACACAGGTGGTGTTATTGCTGATGCAAATGGCAGCTGCCTACAGGCTCCTTCATTATCAGTACCAGCTACGTGTACCCTGCAGCCAAGGAATGTGCACAGCTCAACGCAACGCTGAAGGAAAGCATCATGATACAAGTTTGCACAGCAAAGGCCTGCACCTTGTCAGGCAAACTCTTATGTGGAGCATTAATTCTTCAGCGGATGATGGCCTTCCTGATAGAATCACTACCGGGTTACCTAAAACACTTCTACCATTTGCTGCTGTGCTTGGCATTCCTGACATCAACGATCCAAATGCTCCGATGGCAGATAATACTTTGTGCCTGCACCTCAGTCTCCTCAACCAATTTTTCAGCATATTCCAGCTGTATTTCGCCATTAAGATAACATCCTCCACCACTGAGAGTATATTGCAGTGAACTGAGCTGAAAACTAAAACATGGGCAAACTTTACACATCCTTTCTACCTACTACTGTAAAATTCCTACAAGCAGGTAATAGTCCTGTCTGCCATAAACGTATGAATAAAACTTGCCTCTTCCCTTTCCTTCATTAGTCTCAACTCTAATAACTGCCTAATACCCTGCAGCTCAAAGTCTCATAACTGCTCCATATTCACTATGGTAGCCAGGTAAGTGTTTTCATTTGGACACAATTCTTTGGCAGCAATCAAATTTTAATTACATATTGTGATAAAATTTACCCTTCTTATTGTATCAGACAGTCTTTATTTCTTGTCATCATGGTGTGTTGTTGGGGTGACAGCAGTTTTACATCTAATTCCTGTAGAACATTTACAGTGGAACATATTGTTATTTCAAGTTTGGTCTGTCTTGGTTCTTCCCTCCTCATCTTTAGAATAGATTAGTATTCTCCTCGTTCTAGCAAACTTATGGTTTATCTCTATGAAAAGAGGTACCAATATAGCACATTGTAATACATTTTATCCTGGATGTCTGCACATGACACGACAAGATTTGTTGCATAATCCTCCAGTCTTATTGCTTATGCAACCTTGCATCTTTGCTCTTTAGAACCCACTTATGCACTGAAGGAGTTTGCATAGAAGTCCCTCAGGACACTAAATTTGAAAAAACCTCAACCTAAGGTTCATATAGGATCTCAAACTTGACAGTTTCTGTTCAATAAAGACCTGAAGCAGCAATATTAAATAGTTTAATTTGCATTTCATGGCATCTTATTAGTAATAAACACATTTCTGATATATATAGCTGATATATGTTAAGGGGGTTTTTCACATATATGTTTTGTGAAGCTTTCTACATTGTGAATTTATTTTTTCATCTTTCTTTTCTGTTATTATAATTTCTTTAATAATTACTGTCATTCTTCACAATCTGACATATGAAACTCTTGATGGCCTGAAGACTTAACAAAATTAGAGAATCATAGAATGGTTTGGATTGGGAGTGACCTTTAAAAATAACTTATTCTAAGACAGTGCCATGGGCAGGGGGACCTTCCGCTAGACCAGGTTTCTGCAAGCTCCACCTACACTGACTTTAAACTTTTCCAGGAATGAGACATCCACGACTTTTTTGTGCAACCTCTTCATTACTCTCATAATCAGCAATCTTTTCCTTATATCTACTTTTCTGTTTTATTTAGTTTAATTTTATGTTATTTTAGAACTGCTGTACTTTAGCCTGTTACTGCAGGCCCTGGTAAAAAAAAAAAGTATCATTCCAACTTTCTTATAAGCCTTTTTCATATATTGAAGGGATGTCATAAAGTGTCCGCAGATTCTCTTCTCCAGGATGAACAACCCCAACTGCCTCAGCCTGTCTTCATAGGAGAGGTTCTTTAGTCCTCTGCTCATCTTCATCCCCCTGCTCAATAATCCTTCTATCTTTCTTTTTGGCAATCTCATATCTTTCTTTTCTGGGGACCCCATAGCTGAGGGCAGCATTCCACATGGGATTTCATGAAAACAGAGTAGAGGGGCAGAATCCCCTCCCTCTCACTGCTGGCCTTTTGATGCAGCCCAGGATACATCTGGCTTTCTGGGCTGCAAGGGCAGATTGCCTGGTCAAAACTAATTTTTCACTTAACAATATTGCCAAGTACTGCTTTCAATCTATTCACCCCCAGCCTGGTACTATTACTTGTACAAACTGTAAAGAACTAGAAAGAACTTTCTGTTTTCTCCTGCTTTATTTGGAACTGTTGCATACTTCTTGTTGATGTAAAGCTCAATGACTTGCCTACTAAGTTTGATGAAAATGCCAGTGTAAGTTCAAGAAAGAGTTCAACTTTTGTTTCGGTAAACAGCCATATGAAAAATTACTTCATGTATTTGAGGAGAAGATGTTCATTCTGATAAGAGTTTCAGATATAAAATAAACATACTTCCAAAAACAGAGAGAATAATGGATTTATAATGGCTTAAGTGAACAGATTATTGTCTCTTTAATAAATGTGTCCAGAAAATAACTCTAGCAAAATTACAATGGCGGCTGACCCCAAACCTTAGAGATCCTGCTGAACTGCAAGTTATGTCTTATTTCTGGCATGTGTTTCACTTAAAACAGAGTGAGTTAAAAGGTATTCATCTGACCATGGCAGTAATTGAGCATTCTGGGGAAACAGCATCAACTTTTTTGATATTATTTCTTTGAGAGTGAGACTGAAAAGAATAACCTTAACTGTCCCTACATGAAACTGAGCTTTCCAGATGGACGGATTTGAATGTTATTGTCTCAGGAAAATGAACACTGGAGTTAACACTTAGAGTTTTTTAGCTGACTACCAAAAGGACTAGATCATTGTGAAGACAAAAGTTGCTCACGAACATTGTTTTCACATTTTTAAATGATTTTTTCCCCCATGCAGCTCATGTAATATGTTCTCTATGTTTCTTATTTGCAAGTATTTTAGAGAAAGGTAAATCAGAACTAGTTATAATTAATTTTTCTCAGATTTTACATTTGCTTCTACTAAAATATCTTCAACTGAGGCAGAAAGCTAAAATATTGGAAATACTGCAATTGCATATTTTAATATTCTTTGTTGATTTCATTATCACTGAAGATTATGGTGCAGAGATTCCTAGTCTTCTTAACTAGTTATAGTGGCTACCTCTCTGTTTTTAACTGCTAAATTAAATTAATTCCACTAATTAAATCCAGAGTTCCGGGATTCTTACATGAGGAAGGAAGGAAGGAAGGAAGGAAGGAAGGAAGGAAGGAAGGAAAGAAGTGTGGGTCTTAGTTTTTCCCCACATAAGGGTGGGGATTTTTTAATAGAAACAACTTATATTTACTTTATATTGAGCTAAAGATTTTTGTCCATTCTGAGAAATAATAAAATGTATCAGATGTTATCTTCATGGGGACTGTAACTCAAATCACAGACATCCTAATTTTATTAGCAGCAATTTGTCTAACCACAATAAATCCTGACTGATCTGGGTTTACCTTTCTAACTAATGAACCTCTTTATGTATTTGCCAAAACTGTAGCAGAAACCTATAGCAATTTTCTTTTTTAATTATGTATGTAGTGAAAAAGAATTATCCTTATTTCTTTTCCACTGTAAGGAAATATTCCCTTTTTTTTTTTTTTAAGAGCAGTTTAAATAAGCCTATTGAAATAGAGTTTAAGACACCCTGTAAAGTTAGAAACCAACCCATCTGAATGTGTTTTCTTTCTTCAAGATAATAACCACCATCACTCTTATGAAGGGATTTGTGAGGACATAGATGTCTTCTCTTTCTAACTAAATAGAAGTAGAGCCTTATGACCAACTAAAGCATTCTCCTGAAAAGGTTAGCTGAGGTATGTGATGCTTTAAAAATTGTTTCCACATATCTGATACCTCTAAGTTAGCAATTTACTGTTCTCATTAATGGGATTGTTATGCTGTACATTTTTCACGTTTTCTCCCAAAGGGTTTCTCCAACTTTCACATTTTTAATACTGTTACTATTTTAATTGTAATCTATACCTTTTAGATTATTTTTTTCTTTTGCTTTAACAACTAAAGCAGATTAGCTTTATTATTTCCTTACAAAACCTTTTATTTAAGTTTTTGATTTTAGTTTTGTTCAGATAGTACTCTTCCTTGATTTTAAGTATCAGAGCAATAATAGTACTGTCTCTTGCTTTTCAAATGATTGTTAGCTGCAACAGCTTAAACAACTTAACATACCCAGCACTGATTTTAAAACTTTCTTTGTAATCCTTCTTTCTTAAAATCTTAAAATATCTAATCAGACAAAAGAAGCTGTTTTTAAAAAATTCTAGAACAGGCCTTATATGATCTCACTACTGTTACTTCCTATTTAGATTAGGCAGAAAATGGCTACCTTCTTCACTTACTCTTTGCTACTATGATTTTAAAATAGTGGGGTTTTTTCATTATATGAATGCATAGACATACAGAAAGTATGTATCTAGCTACTAAAATTGCTGTCTTTTCTATATCCTTTAACCAATTGACTGTAATCATTGTTATTATTTTTTCTTCCAGGTCCTAATTTTTTTTTTTTTTAAGATGAGTAGTTGAACTGAAAAATCAATTATTCATAGAGACTGAGTCCAGATAGAGTAGATGTACTTCATTTCCCTTGTCTAAAAAATCACTTATCAAAAAAGATATCAAATTAATCAGGCATGAACTACCTTTGTTAGATGTGTGTTGTATTTCATGCCATTTTCCACATTCTTCCATTTATTTGATTATATTTTCCTTTGAAAGTCTGTCCACGGCTCTCAATACCGTTGATTCGTATGACAATGAGTTTACACTTATTTAGATTGCAATTTTCTTTCCTTTTGAAAGCAGACACTGTATCTCCCATCTCTTATATATTAACACCTTCACTGGCTTCCTTATGATGAGTTGGCAATTCCACATACAGCACATTTCAACATAACATTCTAGAGAATATTAATTCCTTTGGCTGAGATATGTTATAGGTTTTCTGCCACTGAAGTTTTTTTTAGTCATTCTTATTTTTTACCACAAGCTTTCTTTCTGATGTTTCAATTACCTTCTTCCCCACTAAGCACACTGTTTTTCTTGCATCCTTAATATATTCTCTATGCCTAAAAACAAGTAGAATATTCAGTTATTTTTGATGTTGTCATAAATTAATTTTTATCTCAGTCCTTTCTTGCTCCATCACTATATTAGACGTCACGAAACAGTATTTATGGGTCTTTAAGAAAGACCTTACATAATTTAATAAACAATTATGGCCAAAAAAATAAAAGTAGGCTAATAAAATGTTTTGGTAGAGTAAATATAAGAGATATGATCAATATTAAAAATCCAGAACATATCATGGCAAAAGGATAAATGGGCATGAATTTATTTTTCAGAAAATTATGATAAATTTACTAACTTTCAAAGTGACATTCTGAAGCAATTTACTGTAAGAAATGTGAAAGCAAGCATCTGATCAAGCTAGGGTTAAGCATCTGATCAAATGTGGGCTAACACCAATATTGATGTATGAGCAAATCATCCTGCATGGCGTCTGCTGGAGGAAGTACACATCCTAACATGCAATGTACTCATACCAAAGTAGGTCAGCTGGGTCAGATGAAAGTGTATTTATTTCCTTTCATCAGCTATAATAGGGGAACAGAGAACTAGCACCTCCCTACCTTCAGCAAATTGAAGTCTGTTCCAGGTGACTATACTTTTATTTGCAAATCTCCTATGCATTTGTCATTTATTCGTGATACATAGTATTTACTGGGAACTCTACTACAAGCTATTCTTATTCTTATAACAGTGTTATTAGATAGTATTCTAAATAGGTAAAAGGGAAAGTTATTGATGCATATCAAAACTGGTAATTTTTTTAATTTTTCCATTTGTTTAGCTAAAAAAAATGCAAGTTGTCCTGCATCTTTGTTTAATTTTTTCATTCTGTGTCTAGAGTCATGATATGCATTTAATAGAATCACTGTTGGAGATATGTGGATATTTGCACTAAAGTTGTAAAATCCCAGAAATTTATTATATAAAAAAATTACTTTCAGAACTGCAGATCAAATATAGAGAACTGAAGTAGAAGAAAAATAGGAACAGATTCAGTTATCACTAACTTACTAAACTTCAGTGAAAATTTTGTTTAGTTCATTCCCCATTGTCTTTGCTTACTAATCCAGAAAGGAAGTTGAAGTCTGTGGTTTTCTTGGTACTCAGTACTGTGCACAACCAAGTCACAGAAAAAACCCAAACAGTTTTAACTTCCAGTTGTTGTTGATTCTGTGAGTAATTGGCCCAACTACTCTCTTTTACTGTTACTTTCCCAGATGACCTGTATTTATTTGCTGTCCTTTTACATGTGTAGCCAAGTTTGGTTGGATGCTTACATTGTTTTCCAGAATGAGGGCTCATTATTGTGTGTGTATTGCCACATACTGAGGTGAGATATTTCAACTTATTATTCTAGTTTGAGCAACGTAGGGAGCTTAGTAACCCACAAAAGGCTGGCTCACTAGGCATCAGAATTTTACACTATTTATATATTTTAATAAATAAATGCATCAGCATTCATTGGTTAGAGATTACATAATTTTTTTAAAAGTTAGTACTCAAACCCATATTTGCTAGTTATATCACTTGTTTCTCATCCTAATTAGCCTGCACGTGCAGGTCTTCCCCCCATTTGATTCCGGGGTATGTTTTGAGAAGGTGATCAGTTAGTGGTCACAATCCCCCACTGCCGAAATTATCTTTCCCCCAGTTACTGCTTGGTTCTGCTGATTTTACTCCTGTTAACTATAATCCAGACAGCCCATTCATCTTTGGATTGTCTTCCCTTTTCCTTAAAAAAAAAGTTAACCAAACATAAAATGTTCACAAAGCAATTGCTTAATCACAACCATTCAGGTATAGTTACTGATCAACAATTTTAAAAAACTGCAAAGTTTGATTCAAATCTTTAGAGTCTCAAATTTTGAGGGACTTGATATCAACATTATAACTTCTGTTGCTCTGGATCAACAAAGTTTATTAAAAGAATATGTGCAGGTAGACCAGCTGTCTTTAAACAGAATAAGGACTAAAACTCTTATTAAAAATGCTTAAATTCAGGAACTATTTTGTACTTTTCCTCAAATTATGTCATTATCTAGAAATATAGAATGTATTGAAAGATTTGTGTAAAATCACATGTGTATGTGATTTTACTTTCAGAGAATTTCCCACACTTTAAAATTGAAGGCACAATTTATATCATAAGCCTTTCTGTTTCTTGGTACCCTTTATTAACAAAAATTATTATTGACTCCATTTCGGTGATGCACAGCAGTTCTGGACTGCAAGAGAATTGCCGTTTAATATGCTGAAAGTGGTAGATGAAAAGAAGTTGGGATCTTAATGGTAATTTTCTATACAGAACCCATGGTTGCTTTTCCTCTAATTTTCAAACTCCTTGTATTCGTTAACATTTTTGTCAGTGACTAAAAACTGAAATTAAGGAATTGTATAGTGTTTCAGATAATGCATGGTCTTAGGTGTTGTTTATTCTTGCCATTTAATTTTGGTTTTCGCTTTAATAAAATAAAATTTGTATTTATTTTTTATTTTTTGATACTTTAATTTAGTAGAGTAAAACAACCTATCTCCTTTGAAGGTATTGATTATACATTATGCTTAATTTACTAGAAAAATATAAAGTGTGTTGTTTATACAACTTACATAACTTACCGCTTTTTTTCCAAGTCTGTTTTAATACCTTACTGCGCAGTTTATAATATGCAATTCGTAGAATGATAGACCTTCAAAACAAAAGTACTATCAAATTGATGATCTAAAGAAAAAAAACGTGTAATTCTATCAGTATATTGGAGACAACTACTGCATTAACAGGGTTTTTTTTCATCTAGCAGCTAGTAGAAAATGTTGCCTTTGTGAAAAAAGAGAACATGAGGTTAAAATTACCTAATTACACAAACAATTTTATCCATCTTTTAAACTAGACTCCCAAAGTAGCAAATCAGTTTCTTAGTCTGGATTTAGCAATGGTCCATGTTAAGGGACGTACTATGAAAACTAGGTTTGAAATTGTATCATTTTGAACAAGAATCACTTTTAAAAGTTGAGTCTTTCATGCCCTTATTTACTGTTGAGATGATCACTTGAAAGAATCAGTTCCTCTGCTATTACTTGGTGATCCATCAAGAAGTATTTCAAAACAACAATGGCTAGAAGCAGAAATTAAAACATTCTGTAAAAGAAAAAAAAACAAAACACCACAACACAGGCCAAAACGCATTATGAACAACATCATGGGTATGAAGGGCAGGTAGGCATCTGTCTTTTCACTGGAGCTAAATGGCAAGCTGCCAAGAAAACTTCCAAAATCTGGATGTCACTGCCCAAGGAGGCTCTCTGTTGATGTTGGTCATTTACAAGAATTGCAGAAAAGATAAAAGCCTTACAGGTTAGATAATTCCTAACCTGCAAGTTCTTTGATAGGGCTTTAGTTATAACCTGAAGAAATGGAAAGCAAATTCATTCGCCGTGCTCATTCTTCAGCCCCTCCATATGATAACTTATAATAGTGGTACAGATTAGTGCAACTCGCATCATTTACTGTCAGGATTAGCTAATTAATGGAGATCATCAGAAAATACCATTGTGTACGTGGACATGTGTTAAGTTCACTTAAATTTTGGCCTCCAGACTTACGGTTCTGATTTAAACTTTTGAAAAATAGGATGGGAGGAAAGTTAATAGAAAATCTACATTTAGAAGTGTTCCTTCTCTGCTTAATTTTAATTTAAGAAATGATAAGTGCTGCTTATTCTAGTAGAAATTACTTACAAAGCTAAAGGGTTGTACTCTTATTGCCACAAACAGGAAAATTGGTTAGAGGAACAGAAGGAAGGAGGAAACTGTAGGAATTTAAACTACTGGAAAACTAGTCTGGTGTGTGCTGTGAAACATGGAGTCCATTAATCCTAGGGAGGTCCAAAGAGAAGTGAAATAGGCAAAAAAGGCTTTCTTCAACACAGTGCAAGTCTTTCATATTAACATCAGGAGACAAATGAGTGCATAGCAGTGATTTTTTTTCTGATAGAGCATAAGCCTAAATGATTCAAAAAGTATGAGAAAAGACAGATAAAATGGGCAGAAAAAAGGGACATACAAGGGCAAAAGAAAAGGAAAGTGTGTCCAGAAATCATAGAATTTGAGGGAAATATTTTGGAACATTTCTTTTGGACTTTATTTGTGGCAAAACAAAAATGCATGTTACATCCATTCTCAAAAGTGAAGCTACTAAGAACATAGAAAAAACAATAAAAAATAAGTACATGCAATGATATAATACTGGAGATGAGGAACTAAAGGAGTGAGGTCCAAGCGCAAGGATTTCATGTAACTGGATGAATCCAAACTAGTGCAGTAAAACAATTGAAAACTGGCTCGTTAGGTAAACTCTCAGAAACATATTTACTGACACTAGAAATGGGATTGCTACAGTGGGAGAAATTCTGCTTTATTCTTGTAGATTTAAATAGCAAATACATGGCTATGAATGTTATGCAGTGAAAGCCAGAAGGAAAAAAAGAAAGAGAGAAAATAAGTCACTTCTATGGGATTTTGAAGTACTACAAGAGTTTCTGCAGCAGTTGTGACTATTGCACTAAGTGAACTATATAGTTTATAATCTCTAGCTGCTATGAACCATTCTCCAGCAGAAGAGAAGAGAAATGAATTGTGGCAAACAGGGGAAGAGATCACAAATAACTGTTAGAAGGCCAGCCACAAGGCTAAATGCCTTTGCGAAGAGGTCAGTGTTTGATATGTCTCTTGCTGCTGGGCGAAGTATTGTACTCTATAAAAATACTTTGATCTGGTGAGATTTAGCTTATTTGCTCCTATCCTTCAGCTCTCAACAAGCATTAAAGCATATAATTAAGAAAGAGTTTGCTTGCTTCAATCCAGGATAAAGGAAGAAAGTCTTAGAAAACACAGATCCAGTTATATTGGGCAGGACCTGAAGGTTTGAGTTGCTGAAAGCTGTCAGACATATTTATTTTGAAACAAGAATGTATCCTCAGCAGTAAATTTGCTTCAAAGAGATTTACTTGCAATGAAAAGGCCCTTATAACACATCATCATGGGTTCGTCTGTGCTTTCCCTTACTTTTGGTCATCACATGGTTGCTGGAAAGATTCATGTTAAACTCACCAAGTGCTTTCAGGTGTAGGTCTCATCTAAATCCTTTAGAAGTGTCCCAAACCATTCTTTTGTCTTAATTAAGCTCAGGATCAAATGTTTTGGTCTAATATTGAAGGTTTTCACCTTTAAGCTGTTTTTGAATAGATGTTAGCCAGAAAAACAGTACATTTGTAAAATAATGTGATGAGAAGGAATGTTCTAAGCATGTATGTTTATGTCCTGTAGGGGACAGAAGACCTGATTTCAAGAAGTGGTTTAAGAGTTTGAAGTGCTTGAAAGAACCTCCCCCACCATAATAAAATGCTAGACTTTAAGTAGCATGGCTGTCCATTCATGTTTTTCAGGCTAGATTCTAAAAGGAATGTAAAAGTCCCTGATGAAATTACCTTTAAGAGGTTAATGAAATTCTGCAAAGTTCTACTTTCTATCTGTCAATATCGGAGCCTCTGAACCACCTAAGTCTCCACTGCCAGACTTTGCCATGTGCCTAAATACTTGCTAACATGATAACTTGTTAACAGGCACAACAGCCTCTGATGCTGCTGAGCAGGTGAGACAGCTCTGTACAGCCTTGCCTCTTCCTAGCACAGTTGCATTGCAATAGCTAACACTCTTGGGACTGCAAGTTAATAAAAAATGTTAGAGTTACATGGAAGAATCCTACAATGCTACACTGAGACAATCAGGCACAAGAGGCCAAACACATGAGGGATGAATGCACCAACCAGAAAGAGAAAGGGGATGCAGGCAGATCCTATAACCATGACCTGTCTTTTACTCACATCATCATTGCTATTTTATTTTATAAGGGTTATTATAAAACTGTGTAGAAGGTAAAACCATTTCTAGCACACACTGTAAAATCCATTATTGTAGATTGTAATGACTTTCTGCCATTTTTATTTGGATTGCCTCCATTAGTTGGACTTCTACATAGATATTAGCCTAAATTCAGTAGTGATTTCTAGTTCGCACACATTTGCTGAATTTACAGGAACTCAATTAGATGTGACGCAGCAAAAATATACACCACTATGGGTAGCAAAAATAGAATGTTCATTGCCATTTCTTGAGGCCATTTAAAAAATAATGGGGATTAAAATGGAAAATAATAATTAGTTTCAAAAGGTGTCACAATCGAAGTTAAAGTAAAATTTGTACTTTTTAATTAGTTCAAATAATAAAAAGCATGATAAAGAGATGATACCTCACAGCCCTGGCTTAGTAAAATTTTTTCTCACATTTGCAGCACATTTGATTATCTCACAGCCATTATCTTTCAAGAAGAAATATATAGACATATGTGTCCAGTCCAGAAAATGAGGACTCTGTGTGGCAGGACATGTCTACCCCCTCTCTACCACAGATGGATGGTGCATATGCAGGAGATAACCCAGGCGGGTCACAGGCCCAGCATGGGGTATCTCTGGTGCCAAAAGGGTCAGGCCCCCAGCTAAGAATCAACATCTTAGTCTGGAAAACAAATGTGAGAAGAGATGAAAGAAATATTCTTGACCAAAAGACACGGTTCTTATGTCTATAAAAGCCCACACAACTATCATAGAAGCAGAAGTCTCTTACATGCTCCTTGGAAAGGTGTGAGAACATTTTTCCCTGGAGCCTTGGAAGCAACTCCAGATCCCTTTCCCCGGGAATTAAGAGAGAGGATTTTTCGATGTGAACTCCATCAGGATTGGATGGTAAGAAACATCGGGTCCTAAGTTATACTATTTCCTAGCTAGCTGTATGTTTAATGGTGCCTTTAACTCTATGTGTATAATACTAGTATTGCCTTTTTGCGTTATCCCTATGTAGTAATAGTCTGTTTTAAGTCTTATGTCTGTTAGTTTTGTGTCTATAAATAAATAATTCATTTTATAATAGACTGAATCAGCCATTATGAAAGAACTTGTGAATAAGAGTGGATATTGGGGTGCTGGCCACCTCAATAACACGACTGCTTGCTGCCAGAGGCCTGGGCAAAAGGCAAGAGATGATTTAAACCTACATCATCCATTCATAGCACTCTGTACACGTATTCAGAGCTTGGAGGACTCCAGGCTTATGTCTAAGTCCTCCAATTTAATTATTTTTTCAATTCAGCTCATGTTTCCAAAGACATGCCCCTAGACTGAATACTAAGAGAAGTTCTGACTGGGAGCGTAGAATAATGAAATACTCATCCATTATTTTATTGTATTCCATTCATATGACAAGATTGCCTTAAATATACATGACAAAATGAGGATTTTTGGTAAACATCTGGATATTAATCTCTTACTGTTTTCAACCTGTTCGATATTTGCAGTAAACAACTTTGTTAAATTCCTTATATTCAACATATGTTATTCTCATTTAGTCCTCTTCTTTCTATGCTAGTCTTGGGGTTTCTAAATTCAATGTTTAGGGCTCCATTGCCTGAACATAAGGGCCTGAGGTTACCCTATGCAGCTTCCTCTGCCAGTCCAGAATATCTCTGCCCATCCAGTGCAGCATCAGTCAGCCCTTTTGTGGACTTTTCAGACATCCTCAGCCTCTCAAATTTGTTTTATTATTACATGCAGAACATCAGATTACTGACTGATTATCCCACAGCTACCAATTAAATAAGGTGACTGTTGTAGTTTAATCCCATTAGGTAGCTCAGCCCCACGCATCCACTTCCCAAAGTGGTATAGGGAAGAGGATCACCAGGACAAAAGTGAACGCTCAAGGATTGAGATAAAGTTTAATAGGTAAAGCAAAAGCTTCATGTGCAAACAAAACATAATAAACTTTATTCACTGCTTTCCACAGCCAGGCAGGTGTTCAACCATCCCCAGGAAACCATGGCTCCATCTCATGTGATGACAAATACTGTCACTCTGAATATACTGCTCAGCTTCCTCCGTCTTCCTCCCAGTTTATATCGCTGACCATGACTCCATATGGCATAAGATATCCCTTTGGTAAGTCGAGGTCAATTATCTCACCTGTGTGTCCCCTGCCAACTTCCCAGGTATCCCCAGTGTCCTCACCAGTGGGACAGTGTAAGAAGCAGAAAAAAAAGGCCTTAGTGTTTTGTAAGTGCTGTTTTGCAATAAATAAAACATGAGTGTGATAACAACACTTTGGTGACAAATTTAAAATGTAACACCATACTAACTCCTATGAAGATAATCAACTTTATCCAGACCAAAACTACTGCAGTGACTTCTGAGTCAAATATACCTGGGATGTCTAACAACTCTCCATGCACAACTTTTTAAAGTTTGGCTGAGCTTATACTCCATGGCTTGTATAGACATGAATTGAATTTGCTTAAGGTAGCAAGCAATAGCGATTTTTTTTACAGTTTTATGTTTTAGTGCAATAAATTGCTATAATAATTAAAAATAAATGTAATTTTGACTCATCTTTCATTGTGGTGAATTGCATAATATTGCAATGAATTGAGATATTCATATTAGGATGAATATGAATTTTTCTTATGTCAAATAAAATAGTAACATTTCGCAGATATTTTCAAATTAGAATTCACTAATTTGCTTGCACTCAAGTGTGCTTACTAGCTGTATGCAGTATGAAAAAAGGAAATATCCAGTTTTCCTTTGCTATCTACAGTATCAGAACCAGCACTGAAACTTTTTTATTCCCTAGAGTGGTAGATTCTCTGATCTAGAATTTTTTTTAAGCCAAAAACTATGAACAGTGTTAAGATTTACATCATAACTAAAAATGATAAATACAGGATTGGACTGCCGGTCCTCATTGCTTAATTAAATTATGTCTGTCTTTTAAAAACCAAAACTATCTTAACTCATTTTTCGAAAGAAATTGACACTGGGGAAGAGGAATGACTACATAAGTGGTCCAGATAAGTGCTTCCCAATATTTTTTACTTCTATATTTTATGGGAAAAGGTGTCATTCTATTAAAGGCAATTCTTCTGTAACATTGATATCCCCAAGAATAGGACTGGGCTCAAAAATGACTAGTGGCAAACAGTATGTCACAAAGTTTATTTTTATTGAGTTTGCATGGCAAAGTTTGGTATTGGGGTGGGCTGCAGGGGTGGCTTCTGTGAGAAATGTCTAGAAACTTCCCTCATATTTTGATGGAACCAATGCCACCTGGTTCCAAGGGGGACCCTCCCATGGGACAAGGCTGATCCCATCAGTGACCTCTATTGTGAAGCAGATACCCACCTTGCAGGGTGTCACACGTGGGCAGGTGGATCCCCAAAGGAGGCTGCTGCCCTGTGGGATACCCGGGCTGGAGCAGGCTCCTGGCGAGACCTGCGGACCCACTGAGAACGGACTCCATGTTAGAACAGGTTTTGCTGGCAGGACTTGTGACCTGTTCCTGAGAGACTGCACCCTGTGGAGGGGACCCACACTGGAGCAGTTAATGAAGAACTGCATCCAGTGGGAAGGACTCATGCTGAAGAAGTTAATGGAGGGCTGGCTCACACGGGAGGGACCTTTGCTGGAATGTGCGGAGTCCTCTCCCTGAGGATGAAGGTTCAGAAGAGACAATATGTAATGAACTGACCTCAGCCCCATTCCCTTCCCTGTCTCCCTGTGCTGCTGGCAGGGATAAGGCAGAGAATTCAGGAGGAAAGATAAGCCTAGAAAGAAGGGAGTGGTAGGGGGAAGGTCCTTTTAAGATTTGAACTTATTTTTCATTTCCCTACTCTGATTTGATTTGCAATAAATTAAACTAAATTTTTCAAGTCGATTCTGTCTTGCACCTGATGCTAATTGGTGAGCTATCTTTCCCTGTCCTTACTTTGGTCAACAAGCTTTTTGTTGTGTTTTCTCCCCCTTTTCCAGCTGAGGAGGGGAGCGATAGAGAGGCTTTGATGGGCACCTGGTGTCAAGCCAGGGCCAACCCACCACAGTAACTAAGGTGAGTTGTGTGAATGTGTGTCTTAATTTCAGTATTTCTATTTTAAAATTTAAAAAGCCTCAGGAAATTCAACTTGGAAGAATAATAAAGAAGGCTGCACAACTCCTTTCTCCAAGGTAATAGCAGGAGATGAATTTTGGACTCCAATTGACAATGAAGAGCTAAAGATTAAAACTACTCCTGTTTCTAAACAGTTTAAATAAAATTAGGAGTCATGCAAATTTTATTCTTAATACTTTTATTATTTTAAAGATTACACTGTTATGTTTGCAAACAATCACATTTATTTGCATTTTATTTTTAGTGCATGTTATCATAGTGTATGTTAAATTTTTGAAAGTTAGGTATCTATATATATATAAACTATTTTTCATTAGGCTAAACATCTATCTTTAATTAAATTTCTAGTTTTGTAATTCTAAAGGTGAGATCAATCTCATCATGAAAGTACACAGAGAACAGAAAACAGGACTATGATCCATAACACCACAGCTATCATGCTCACACAGGAACTACAGATCTTAGGCTGTGTTCCCAGAGTAAATCTTCTGATAATCTGAAGCTTTGTCCTCTAAAATCTCATTTTACAGCTATACATTCCTAATCAAAGGCGGCTGTAGCTGGCTTCTTCTCCATAAGTAAATAAACAGCCAGAGAAAAGTTGAATGGAACTGCAGAATCTGCACCAGGGCACAAGCTCGTCTCAAATGTTAGAAAGCAGACAGTGCACCACCACTCTGGTAGGATGTTTCTGAAAGCAGAAATGCAAAATTGTCTCCTGAGATACTGGGCAATGAAGATAACTTGACAAAGTGAACAAGTTTACGACCAACTATGTTGGTTTTGATTCTTTTGTCTTCCGAACACTATTCATTAATGATCAATTAATGGTCAAATTATATCTCATGCTATGCACAAATGTTATGGAGCTCTTTATAGAGATTTATTAATTACGCTTGTTGTCGGCTGGAGACTCTGACCAAAATACCTTAATAAAGGAAATGGGTAAGCTATCCATAGATCAAAGAGTAGTTAGAGATTTCAGTTACATCGAAAGACTTTGTGGTAATGGTTCTCTCTTAAAGACATTCAAGCATCAGCAAACAAGGATTGTTTATGTCCTCAGCATAAGAACAGCTGAAGCCCATAAATAGTTTTATAGGAGCTAGTTCAGGGTTTCAATCTAGTGCTGTAATTTGAAGTGATTAACTTGTTTTTTTACTCTCACTCTTCATTTAATTCTGTTCGAGCCACACTGTCATCTTTATTCAGAATGAACAGTATTTTACACTGAAAATCATTCCAGTGATATCCCTAACGTAATGTAAGGCATGTTCTGCAATAAAGCATTGCTTAGATGGAACATGACCCTTAGAAAAAGGAGTCCTGATGTAATGAATATGTACTTGAAATTTGATAAAGTTTTTATATCTCTTACATATAATATTTCTCTCTGTGAAGCATATGAGAGGACCAGGTTTGCATTTTTATCATTGTTTGTGTAATATAACTGGTCTTGAAACAGCAACAAAGCCCTGGAGCTCTCCGCAACACTGCACACAGTGGAGGAGATCTTCATCATCTTTTGTAGACAGTTGTTCTCATGATCTGAACAGTTGTTCTGCAGCACAAACTAAAGAGACACTCTTGGGACTGCTGTTATATCACCTATTCAACAGAAAAGTAACATTTTCTAAAGACATTTACTGTAAATAATATCAGATTACATGGAGGAGCATGCTACCATTACAAATTTCCAGTAGTAGTTAAAAAATAAAGTTTTATGTTTTATATATTTTATTCTACGTCTTTTTACTAACTTTATTTTTATAGGTGACCAAGTGGTAGTCATTTAAAGTCACTGCAACCAGTTAGGCACTGTCCATGGTCCTGTTGGCAAGGCTAGTCAGGCTTTCTTTTAATCATGACATGGATCCGAAAAAGAAAACTTACTGTATACCATGGAGCCAAGCTTTACTTGGGATTGTTTAAAAAATTACTTACGAAACTAGAATTCTATATTATTTTGGTCTCAGACAATATTTTGATGTCAAATATTATTATTTTATTTACCTATACTAAAATAGCAGGGAAATTTTGCGAGTTTTGACATGATTAGCACCAAAGTTGATTTTATAAGGAGATAATAATCTAAAATTAACAGTAAGAGTCTTCTTTATAAGCCTACCTCATCAAATATAATTCCTTCATTAACAATATTTCTGCTTTTCCAAGTAAACCATAACAGATTTTCTATTTTTTTCTAGGACTCAAAAACTGGGTCACTATGATATCAGGGAAGTGTATCTTCTCTAGTGATCAAGACATTTGAACCTATTCTTCACCAGTATGTTGAGAGATACATGAAATTCACTTTCTTTTCTTTCATTTGATGATGAATCTTGAAACAGGGAGAAAAAGGCAGTGAGACGAGAAGAGAGAGAAGTATTAAAAATGTACTGATATAACTACATCTACTGTTTAAAGCATCTAGAAGACATATGCAGTTCTTATAATTCTGGGACTGAATTCCTCTCTATTAATAAGAGTACAAAATATCCAGTTAATTATTTTAAGTTGTTTTTCTGCATGGAGGGAACTGAGAGATTGAATTTTTTATCCAATTCCTTATTAACTTAGAAGCATCAAACTGGGTGCATGGACAACTTGCAGAAAGAGAAATACAGTACTAGAGGCTCTCTAGCAAAGCTCTGTAGTGAAGATCTGAAGTGCAGGTAAGTCAGCTCTTGCTCATTCAAAAGCAGAAAATCTCAGGCAGGTATACTCAGAAACACTATCACTATGATAATTTTGCCTGATTTACCTCCTGATTTATGAGTTAAATACTTTCAATATTAAGGAAAAGTTTTTATACATATATAATCTGTATGTATGGTGTATAAGACAAATAATTAAGTACACTAGACCTATTCAACTTGTAAAAGAAAAGTATAAGGGTTCAAATGGTTCAGGTCTTTAAAATCAAAATTGGCTCAGAAAATGGAAATAAGGAACAATCGTTCATTGTCTGATGACTAGTATGAATGGAAGAGGAACAAAACGAAAGAAAAAGGTGTCTGATTTAAAACGAATAAAAAAGAAGGAAAGCATCTCCACAAGACATGAATATGTGTAAGTTTACATGAGTACAAAAATCATAGACAAATGGATACAAGAAAAAAAGGCATTCCTGTTTTTAAGAGACCAAGGACTTAATCCCACAAATTCAGGGAGACTCTGCATGCAGAGTCTTAAACAATTCTCAAGATCAAGTATAGACTGTGGTCTCAGTCAGAAGCTTTCAGTGAAATCAATTTAGATGAACACAAGAATTTTGTTACTTTCAAGAAAAGCCCACAAAATGTTTTTATTCAGGTGAAAATTGTGTCCTTAAACTATTATCAAACATTTGCACTAAACGCTTCATGACAGCAATTCAATATAGAGGTGGAAACCAGGTTGTTAAATTGAAAGTGTCTGAGGCAAATATCACAAGATAGTCTTCATTCATGTGATTATTTTCTCTTACCCCAAAGACAAGTAACTGTATCCAGCTATTGGAAATCATCTCTGAGACATACGAGTGCTTCAGCTGCGCCCAGGAAATGGTAGTGTTAGTTGATCAAGGCCAAAACTGTGCGAAGGACTGCTCTAAATATTTGGAAATAGAGAGAATAACATTGTTAAATAGAAGAGTTCCAGTGGTTAGGAACATTTTCTCTCTCTTCACAATTTATTATATGATACACAGCCATGGGGCAAAGGCATGCAGGAATATTGAAAGCCACAATGGATCTCTAGTGATATTATACAAGAATGTGCCCATAAAGAGTTCTTCTTTAAACATGGGCTAACAGGCAGAATCTGCACCATGTGCTGCTGATTTTCAGAGATGACATTTGGAAGAGCCAAAACATCTGAAGTTTTATGTGTGTTTTACTGAACAGCTGTATTAAAGGAAAGCATTATTACAGAATCACTATTAATATTTTTATTAGTTTTAGTTTTTTTATGATAATCAGTTTTGAAAAAAAGGAAAAGGTAAGAATTTTTTTGAAGTCCATAAAATAGTTTAATGAGAAATTTAATTTAATTTTTTTTTTTCAGAAAACACTTCTACTTTTTAAACAATCAGTTCCAGAAATGGGAATGTTGCTCTGATTCTGCAATTCTGGTTAATTTCAGAATAGCCCAAATGTCTAGCCTTTTTTGAAGATGTCACCACTGCTGAAGTTGGGCTTGTATACCAGTAGCAATTTTTCAATACACTGAGGAGACATTCTACTTAGTAAAATTGCCGCATAAAAAAAATCTGAACTTTCCACTGAATAAATAGAGGTGTTTCATTTCACTTCAGATGGTAAAATGTTAATTCACACCACAACATCAGTGTTATAGATATTGCCCAGGACCTTCAGGAAGTATAACCTGAGAGAATTTCAAGGTTGATAAATTAGGTACCAGTATAGTACAGATGATTACAAGTTCTAGAAAAGACTCTGCTTAGCTTGAAGACAGGAAGGAAAGAAAGACTCCTTTTAACTTTCTGGTAACCGGAGAAACATCCAGTGAATTCATCTGGACTCATTTAAATATTCCAACAGAAACTTAAAAGAAATATTAAAAAGCAAAATTACCTTTCCCACATATTAATGAGTATAAAGAAAAATCATTACCTTTTTTTGTATTATGTTTCAAAGTGAGAAACATGAGTTCCTAAGTTTTCCCATCTTTAGTAGAAGGGACAGGTCCTATAAATGTCATAGTTCCCTTGTTACATGATTTGGTTTCATATTTTGGGAAAGACATTGTGATTTTGTTGCACTTTGAAATACTTTAGCTGAGAAGTATATGATCCACTAAAATAACAAGAAACACCTTCTGATTTAGTGAATATTGCTTAGTGGGGGGGATGAAGAGTCTTCTTAGTGATTACATTAGGAGTAAAAGTTGCGTTCAGTCCAGCAAACATGGTTATAATTAGAAAATGAAGGCTGACACTGAAATTGATTCCTCTCACTTTGACTCACCCAGCTGTGATAACATCACTAGTAAAAGAAGGGAAATTCCAGTCCCATCAGTTGTTTCTTCACTCCATCATCTGCTGTTTGTTCCCTTGAGGCTCTTTTGACAATTTCATTTTGATTTGGGGAAAGGAAACATATTCTCCAATGTTTCTCTTGCAATTACTGTTTATCCTTCTAACTGCAAGCCTATAGATGACAGACGAAAGACAGAGTTCCTGTTTCATAAAAATTTTAAGATATAAAATTGGAATGAAAAGTCAAAATATGTTTAATTCATTCAAAAGAGAAAAATGTGTGGCTCAACCGAGTGAATACAATTCTATTTGGTAGATTCCAAATGTTTCACAGGTATTTTGACTGTTTTAAATGATGTATACTGAGTTAACATGCAAAATGAAAAATCATGTTGAAGTCAAAAACATTTATATATATATTGGCATCAGACATATGCATATGTTTTTTATTGAATAATTTATTTAATCAATGAAATCCCCAAAAATACCTCTTTAGAAAAGAGGTATGAACTATACTTTTTAAAAAATATATCCTTTTTAATGCTTGAAGAAAAGTTTGCAAATTTAGTTGTTCAATTTCTATTGAATTTTAATCATAGTGAATTACATTCAGTATTCCTGTACTTTCTCATACTTTTTTCTCTCCCACTGTTTGAGTATAATTTCTGGAAGTCAGAAAATAAGGGGAGAGAGGGAAATGATAGGAGAAACTCTGAAAACTGATCTTACAACAAAACAGAAGAGTAGGGATGCAAACAGATCTTTTTCTCATCGTATGTCTTTCCCTCCAGTCTCTATCAGTCATCAATGCTTTTGAAGGAGTCCAATTAGCTGTTCGGAGACCTTCAGCTAAAGAAACAGAAACAGAGGGCACTTCAAAAGTTTCATTACAAAAATTACAGCAGCTAGTTTATCTCACCAAACTGCATTTGATCTGTATGTAACAAAGCTGTATTTGATTAAAGAAAAATGATAGATGTGTACAAAAGTGTAACTCCTGGAAGAAAGCAAAAGTGAATCTTTTTAAAGACTGTCTTCAGTTTTTTGTTCAACAGAAGCATTCTGGAGGTATTCATAACTACAACTTTTCTATGACCCCTTACTTTTTCTGTGATTTTCCACCTCAAACGGAAAAACTATATATTTAGTTTCAGCAATACAGCCAGTAGGGAGGTGACCTGGCGATGTGAGATTTTACACATTGCAAGGTAGGCGCATGAAGGAGTTAAGTACTGTAAGCCTAGCTGAGTAGTGTTGAGAAGCAATTTTGATAAATTCAGAGAGGAATGCCAAAGCTAATAGATATTAATAACAGGTACCTACAGAAGTATAGTGCATCTATGGACATGCATACGCATCTCCTCATCAATCATCATTTTTATGAAAGCAGCTATTAATAGCCCTAAAACTGAGCCGCATCTTTGACTATCTTGTACTAATAAAACATTACCTAAGCTTAACTTAAGGGCTGTGTAGTCAAATAATGGTTTATAACAGGCCTCTCTAAACAAGATGGTATCAGAAGCCTTGAACCTGCAAGCCCAGGATGACACCAGATATTCTAGAGCTATAAACTCTACTCAGAAATGGTTTTTCATTATTTACTAAAGGAACGCAGCCTTGGGAACAGAATAGAACTACCTTCTGCAAGTAACAGAAAGAGCAGAGAAAACTATCTAGCATATGTAAAACCTAGATGTAACACGACATGCTGAGAAAAGGGACAAAAAAAATTGTGAGAAAGGGAAGCTGGGTGTTAAAAATTGTACTGAATAACCTCAAGGACATGTAATAACAAGGTGGAACAAACCCCCACCAGGAAAATTCGTTTCAAAAAAGGTTGGGATGCTTGTGACTTGTCAAACAACCTGCTGAAAATGTCAAGCATAACCTCAAAAAAGATGGTAGATATTAGAAACTTGTGCGTGTCTCTTTTAAATGTTAATTTGGGATAGTCTGTAATTGAGTATTTTGGACTGTATAATTCTAAACAGGTTTATATTCACTCTTTGAGTAGCCTACTAAGACTTTACGTAGACTTTCATTAAATTCTTGTTTTTAAATATAAGGTGTGCTTCCCCAGCCCACAAACATGCATGAGGTCTTTCATATAATTCCTCACTGTTACATATGATTAGAATTCAAATGCATGAATAATTTAGGGGGAAAAAGTCATATCATATTGTTAAATATTTGATCTTATTTTGTTCTTTGCAAGGTCTCAAAATATTAAGTATAAGTCTGGATTTTATACCTCATGTCAAGAATCTGTTTCATGCTTTAAGAATTGGAATTAATTTAAGATACTATTACAGAGACAAAAGTTTTCACTCAGAATTGTTCAGGGTATTTAACTGTACATCTTTTCCTTCAACTGCAGATTTTGGCTTACTGTCATTGTTCTTCACATGAATAGTTTTTCAGATTTTACATTAAAACTCTGTAAGAAATAACTGAAAACAAGATATATCAAAAAAGGTTGGGTGAAATTTCATGTGATATTTAAAAAGACTGGAAGTACTGATAGCTGCCTTTGAGAAATTATTGTATTTAGACACCAAATAAAAGTGTTAAGACTGATCTGACTATCATTAAATGAATTTTTTCGAGTTGGGGAGTGATACAAAAAAAGTTAAGCTTTTTCAGTAGAAAAGTCCATTTTCTTTGAAAAACTAGATTATATCACAACACAACTGTGTACTGAGTTGCCTATGATTTAAGCATTAGTGCTTTATAATTATTCTTAAAATTAGAAAAAGTTATTTTTAAAATTTTTGAGAAAATTAAGTTTGAGAATATTGTTGGATTGAATGAAGGCTTTTTATGGTTCTTCTCAATTATTAGATCAAATATTACTTAACATAATATAAAATATGAAATATAATTAAAAAATAAAAGAGTAAGATCCAGATTTTAAAGATAAACATGGATGACAGCAGCAGCAGTTCTGCAATAAGAAATGTTAATTATCATTTATCTTTAACTGGACATAATATAGAGGAAATAAATGGCCATTAAACAAAGAGATCTGAAGAGATTCCCCCTCACATACACACCTTCTTTTTGATACAATGTCCCTGTTAGGATTTTTCATATAGTCTTCACCAAAAGTTATTAAAAGTTCATTCATGAATTAAAAAAAGTAAGCTGTGCTTTTCCTTTCTGAATAATGAAATATACGTTGGAAGTAGCTTCTTTTTAATATTTATTTTTTCTTTTTCATTAAAAGAAAATATTTTTCATTTTTTCATTAAAAATCTTTTTAAAGAACAAACCTGTGCTGGTTTTTTTCCCTCCCTAGAAAATACCAAACTTTGTTGGACGAACAAAACAAATCAATGAAACTTATAGAATTCTATTTCAGTTATTAAAGGTTATATCACGGGAATTAAACAACGATTTGATACTTTCTTAACTTACAACTTTTTATTAGAGCTGCTATCAGTTTCAACTGCCTTTGGAAATTTAAACTGTAGATCTTCATTGCAAGAGGCAATAATCAGAGTAGTTAAAGATTAGTTAAAACTAATAAGATTATGCTACGCAACTTCCTCACATTTTCATTCTGGTTTCTCAAACAGTTAGGATCCAGAAGCATGACATAGTTAAATGTTATCATACTGCATTTGACTGTAATGACATCCGGAAAAATTCATGTATTTGAAAATAAATTATGCCTGCATTGTGCAAACTTTCTGAGAAGCTGGGACCTTAACTCAGATATGCACAGTGTGATGTTCAAGTACCACATTAAAAAACCATAGATGATGAAACTGTAGTATTCTATGACAGATGGATTTTCTGCCTCAGTCAACACTGAACATTTACAAATGATGGAAAATAAAATATACAGAGGAGAAGTTAAAATTCATCTCTAATATTTTAGAACATTTGTCACCAATATTTCATGCTGTTGAAGACACAGTTACTATGAGCAGTAGGATGGGTCTCTACCCTTGTGTCTCGGGGTGACTTTATGATGTTGTATCCCCTATCACTGCTCTATGCCCAGATATGAATCCTGTGCCTTTCTGTGCCTTTAAATCTGGATGCAAAAGAAAGAAAAAAAAGCCAGAGGAGCTTTTCAAAACAGTGTGCTCCAACGTCACTGTATCTGCTCAGCATGCTTCTGCTGTGGGGAGAGGAGTGAAGAAAGAAGCACCTCCTCGCTTTTCCCAGCTCTTTGCTCTTTTCTTGGAAGAGAGAGACAGAAAGAGGAACTTTCTTTTCCATGGGACTTTGGTTTCTTCTTCTTTTCTTCTGGAACCCTAAAACAACCCCAAACATCATCTGGGATGCCCAGAGGGGCCCACATCAAACTTTAGCTCTAGGGAGGAGAGAGACCACACCCACAGAAGGACTTAAGTATTTTCCCAGGTTTCTCTCCACAGCGAGAGGTTTTATTATTTAGCATTTTTATTCTTTTCCCGTGTGTTTGTTAAATAAATACATTTATTTTTTTTTCCTTTCCTCCAAGGAATATTTCTTTCCCCAACCTGCTGGGGGAGGGGTGATTGTAACCTGCCTTCTAAGAGAGGACATTCAAATTCGGATGTTGCTCTGAATTTTGTCTCAAACCAGGACACCTTGTTACCTTTCATGCATAATAAATAAGCTTTCAATATATAATTTATGTAAATAATGAAACTGAAAACAAGGCACCTTCCCCCAGCCGAAAGATTATTACAAAATACTATAATTACAAAACATCTTGAATTTTGTATCTGAAGATCGTGTGACTTTTTAGTTTCCTTTGTTGTAAACACAGCCTTTTCTCAGAAATTTCCATCTACAACTCATAACATCCTCAGTCTTATTTAGATCTTAACACCACGGTTGTTTATTTGGGGCTTGACTGTCTGCCAGCAGAGCACTAAATATAGATGGGTTTTTGTTGTTTTGTTTATTAACTGATGAGAAAGATTGTTTACTATGTTAATCAGTGCGTCCTTACTCCTGCCTTGAAGGCTATTTATACTGAGGGTGAATATTTCAGCTAATTGGAAGAAGAAGTCATGCTGGATTCATAAATCTTGCATATAAGGTTAATTTTACTGTTTTACTTACTCCTGCTATAACCATATATCAATGGTTTAACTATCCCTTCTGAATTCATTTAGTCTTTGCAAAGATTCCTGAGAACTACAGAGGCATTCTGCAATATCTCTTATAAGACTCACAAAATATAGGTAGCTGAATGAAAATTGCATGGTGATGTCAATCATTTAACCTCCGCTATCCTTTGCCACCCTTGCAGGAGGCAGCAATGGAGTGCAGTACCCAGGCAATGCTGTTCTGAACACTTGCAGCTGCAGAAAACACAGGGAGCCTCAGAACACTGAATGTAGTAGGAAAATATTATTATTAAATTGCTAATAAATTTCATTTAAAGAAAATAAAAGGTCTGGTAGTTTCAAGACAATTGTTTACTTTTTTTGTGATCAAGCAATTTACTCTAAACACTGACAGATGTTGATTTGCTATCTCCATTTTTGTTGAGATAGACTAAGAAAATGAGACTGCCATAACCAAAGAAAGCAGTGAAAAAGCTTTCTGGAAACACTTAAAAGCCCCCCCTCCAAACAAACACTGGCAACTGTGTGTTTGGAAATATGGCATTAAGGATTCAGCACATGTACTAAGAGATTAAAAATGAATATTGATTCTGTTAAGCACCCACCCACATGTGCAAGAATAAGCTGTCTCCCTTGGAATTATTTGATGTTATCTTACATTATGTATTATATTTAGCAAAAAAAAAAAGGCAGTATGAAGAAATCATGTTTTCAAAGGTTACAGGTACACAGAAAAGTGGAAAAAGCACACATCATGGGAAAAAAACACCTGCTAGTTTATAGGGTTCTGTGGGTATTACATGATAGCAAGAACTTAATAAGAGGTGTAGATAAATATGTGCACAACCTGAAACAAAGCAAAATCTGTAAAGGAAAAAATCCAGCAACCTAGTTCTTACTGAACGATGATGCCTGAGCTCAGTAGATCATGGAGAGCAGACGACTAATTAAAAAATTAAAAATTCTAATTTCTGTTAATATGACAGTTTTTGGAAAGGATAGCTTCAAGATATCTTTGACTTTGACAAATTTTTTAGTGAAATTTACCATGACCTCTCTTAAGAAAGGACCTAAACAAAGGACAAGATTTCTAACAGGAAAGAAGCTTTTTTATAACTGAAAAAAAAGTTAATTTAAAAGGAGATTTTTCTATACCAGAAGAACAAAGATATAATTCATAAATTTAATCTACTTTTGAATAGATCCATATTGAGAAATATGCAAACACAAAAAATTTACAAACTCTATTAAGCCTATAAAATGTCAATCATTGAAACAGAAAAACAACTTTTATGCTACAAAATAACTTTTAAAAGATAATTGTGAGGTCGAATGCCTAAAAGTCAGCAAACACTGGCAAGATTCAGGTAGGTCTAAGAGTTATGAGTTACTCAGCAATTTTGTTTCCTTATGTCTAGAGAAATCAGCCTGCAGGTAGCCAGCAGCAGAACGATAATGCTGTTCTCAGAGTATACTTTTAATTTATGTTGATACTGTTCTTCTCCAGGTCTTTCTTTTAATTTCTTAGCTGTGTTTTGGCATGGTACTGAGTCGCAGAGTTTGCCTTCTGCTTCTCCTTTCCCTTCTCGACTTTGTCCTTTGGCTCCCCTGTTGTTCTCTTGGCCATTATTTCAGTCCCCTGGTCTCTCTGATCCACTTTCTGAGCCTCTTCATCTCTTTCTACATTGTAGGCTTTCTCTCTTTTTCTTTTTTTATTTTTTTAATCTCTCCCATTTATAACATTGCACAGTTCCCACATGGCTTTGATTAATGCACTCTTCCCCTGCTTTTGCATAAGTAGGACTAAGCTAAAGAATTCCATGAATTGTTTTTAGAAGCAGCTTAAAATGTTTTATCTTTTCCAGGACTCTCTCATTTTTGTTGGGTTTGGTTTAAATATGTTGGTTCAGATTCACAGTGAAAGCAAATGGAAAAGATGGAGCAATCCCCCTGAACCCACTCACATGGAGCCTGTGTCCTATTTAAATCACCCAAGGGATTTGCTACAAGAAAATAGAATATAGTGGGTTATTTCTCTCCTTCTACACGGTCTCCTTTGCTAATGTCATGGTTGGAATCTGTTTTAGCCTGTGGTCTAGGCACTAGCAGGCTTCTGCCATATGAAGACTAGGGTATCCCGACCTGAGTAGCTTCCCTGCCAGTGCAGGAGATGTGCTTCCCTTCTCACTGTGTACCTAGTTCTTGGTTGTTACAAACTTATATCACCTCGGCCAAGGAGGAGCATTTGTCTTTAATAGTTTTTTTACATCTATTTCTTCCTCCAGGACTTTTTTTGCTTTTATGACTCAACCTGCTAGTGCATATTAGGTGAAATCAACATTAGCCTTCCAACTTTAACTTTTTTCTTTCCATGGAGGAAAGAGACAAGACAGCTATAAGGAAGCTGTCTGAGTGTGTGCTCTTCTTACTGAAAACAGCAATGTTATGTTACCTACCTGTAGTAAATTTATTTTTCAGGATCACAGTCAGTTAGAAAAGAGGGATTTGATCATGGCATCTCCTCAGGACTGAATTTTCAGGCCTGTGTGAGAAGTACAGAAGAGTCATGTGAGGAAAAGATCATAGGCAATAACTCACAAATTCATCCTACCCAATTTGAGGCACCTGACTGAAATACTTGGGAGTGTAGCCAACTTTGTAAAGTCAAAAGAGAGAGCTACTTGAAGGAGCAACCTAGATACTCTCAGAGGAAAGTTCAGACCTTAGACTGAAAAGCCTTCTGCAGGTCTATATCTCTCCCTTTGATCAAGGAAAGTAAAAATGCTACAAATCTACCCTAAGGGTCTTCCTCATTGTAAGGTTAAGTGGAATGAATACGGTCCAAAAAGCATACTTTAAGATAATCTGAGGCATGTGAAGTATGGAATAGGTGCCTAATAGGAGGTCACAAAGAACTAAGTGCTTAACTCCTAAAATGAATCTTTCATGGCTGTCAGGGCCCTGAGAGCACCCACAGCCTTGCCTGTCCCTGTCCACCCCCGAGGGAGGGCTCCCTCCTCCTGTTCATGGCCCAGGAACTCATTTCACATCCCTGGACCATCAGACCCTGCCCCAGCAATGCCATTTGACCCATCTCCATCTTCCCACAGCCGTGTCCTGCCTGTCTGTTGGTCCACCCTCAGACCTATTTCTTGGGCCAGCCTCATCCATCCCAACCCCAGGGACGTGCTTTGTACCCAGGGCTGTGGCTGCCCCAGTGCCCCCTGGATGTCCTGCTCCTGGCTGGGATGGTGGGATGTGCCCTGTCTGCCAGACCCCACCCTAATGGACCTGAGGCACCTCTGCCACTCCCCTGGGGAATTACTGCTCCTGCTGAGTCCTGGCAGTTTTTCTTTTCCACATGTCTTTTTTCCACTTTTCTTTGCTCCATTTCCCCTTTAGGCACATCTCTGCTTTCAGAGAATATTTTTGTCTTTTATCTCTTAAAGCAGGATCTTTGGGAGCGTTTAGGTGCCTAATGAAGCAGATTTGGACTAATGGTATTTTTCACACTGCCTAGGCACTTCAATTCTGTTGAAAACTCAGCACAAGAACATTCTTTCCTCTTCACTTTCATCTGTGTTGTCATTTGTATCCCCATTACCCCAACACTGGGCAGAAGGGGGGATTGCAAATTCGAGGCAAGATTTCATATATCCCTGGGATTCTCAAGAAGAAGATGGGAAACAGACCGGAGCAACTTATAACCAAGTGGAAAGAGGATAACAAATCAAGGTAATACATAATGGTCAAATTAATTATTCTGCAGAGCTCCCATTACTCAGGGAAGCCGAGCAAGCAGGCACTGTCAGACCTGTGGTGGGTGTGCAATCAATTGGCCCGTGTGCAGTGGATTTGCTTGTTGCACACTCATGAGTCATTCAGTCAGAAACTTGATAAATCCCCATCAAAATAAAAAGGGCAATAGTTCACCACTGAAAGCAGTATGCGTAACATGCCAACCATTAAAAGAAGCAGTGTTGGGTGAAAAAGGAAAGGGGTGAATGTCTTACACATGAGAAAATGCTTACACATACTGAGAAAGACACGTAAGTTAAGTGTGGGATGGGGACCTAGGGTTTTTATAAGAAGAGAGCATTAGAAATCCTTCAAGGTTTTCCATTTGTTTCTAGTATTGAGAGATAATTCAAAATTCAAGCATGTTGTGGGCTAAATCTTCCCAAATCATCTTAAGATGTATGGGATACAATTCAAAAATTTGTCCAAGGTCTTTTTGAAACTCGGCTGCTGCCCAGACTTTCGAGGTGTTTTACAGACAGTGATGTATATTGTCAGGCTCTTTATATGGCTGTCTGGAGGTGATTGCTGTACTGAGAATAGATAAGGTAATTGGCACCATGCTGAGGTAAGATTAGGAAAGGCAGACTTATAATTCCCTGGGTGATGTTCGGAAGGCAATAATTCTGAAAGAATTTTAAAAAATTAAAATTCAATGCCACATAAACACAAGCTCTTTATCATTTAGGGTTGGGAACAGGGAGTGAAAGTCAAGTGAAAACCTCCAAGGGAGCAAACATGTCACAGAGACATTGCAAATGTAGTGACAGGTGCTCCATACAGCAAAAGTGAAAGGCATCATTTTCTAACTATCAAATGACTGCTTCTTCTGAGAAGACAGTAACACAGCTTCTTTATAAGCCAGATTTCCTCTGACAATAGTTTTTCCTCGCAAAGCTCTCAGGACACTTTATAATTTGCCAAATAACCAGGAATAACCAGTATTTTTACCCAGATATGAATATGGACATTCTTTATGAAATGAAAAAGTTTGTGATTTACTGGGAAGATTCATTCTCATAGTGCCAGTCATCCTCCTCTTGACTGGGCTGAGCCCTGAAGCCTGTTTCCTGGAATGAGCTTCTGTACGATGCGCAGACTGAATGCATGCCGTCAGCTTCCAATTAACAACCATAGGGGAGGACTGGAGCACTCCAGACCATGGGACAACTTACATAATGCTACTGCTTGTAAACTAGATATAGGTCTTGGAAAACAGGTTGAGATGGCACTTATATTCATTAATAATGAGTGCCTTCCAGGAAAACCTTTATGTATGAAAATGTGTCACTGGCTTAGGCCCAAAACTAGAATGGCTGTGGGCATTTAGGTCTCTGCCTGTACTAAAAAGCCTTATAGTCCTGAACTTGCTCTGGGAATCCAGTTTTGGTATGAAGGCATTTCTGACATAATTTTCACAGGATTTATAAGGTATACAAGTTATCCATTTACAACAGAAGTCGTTGTCTAAAGCTGTCAGGTAAATTGAGTTGAAAGACAATCAGTTAGTTAAAGATGGAATTTAAATCTGTTAAGTAGATAGGAATTATGGTTTTCCTACGGGATAAAATATATGTTACAAATTCTACCAAAAGATTTTATTTCATTTCCAGATCTTAGTTTTCAGGAAGAGAACAAATTCAGATTTTTTTTTCTTCCAGACATTCTAATTAATACATATATACTTGACTTTAATGGCAGAATTATACCTATGTTATTTTTACAATCTCCTCATACATCTGTAGCTTTGAGTCTATATTGTCATGGTGAGTTATTCTTCACCTAGGAAAGCCTTTCCTAGTGACACTACCAATCCGAGGAAACTGGGGATGTACTAAATAAAGAGGTATAGCTGACCAAATACTTGTATGGAGACATTTGTCACCTTGGAACTCTTTTGTCATGTTGGAGTTTTCAGACTCATTTTGAGGGTGATGAATTTGCAGATGAGAACACTGCCTTTTGGTTTAAGTAATGCGGTTACAGGTTAGTACCAATCAAAAAATAATCCAGTTTATCCTCACGTTGACTCTCCACTCTGTCTGTGGAAAGCAGACAGTACATTGAATCACAGTTGGATTGAAAGGGACCTTAAAGATCACCTGGTTCCAATCCCCCTGTCATGGGCAGGGGCACCTTCCAGTAAACCAGCTTTCTCAGAGCCCCATACAGCCTAGCCTGAAACACTTCCAGCACCACATGCCCTTGGAACGTATCCCTCTATGGCTTTCTTGTAGGCCTCCTTTAGGTACTGCAAGGCTGTTAGAATGTCTCCCTGGTGCCTTTTTCTTCTCCAGGCTGAGCAACTCCAACTCTCTGTTTGTCTATTCTCAGAGTGCTCCAGCCCTCTGATCATCCTCATAAGCCTCTTCTGGATCACCTCCAACAGGTCCATGTCATCATGCTGAGGAGGCCAGAGCTGGATCCAGTGCTTTAGGTGGGGTCTCATGAGAACAGACTAAAGGGGAGGATCACCTCCCTCAACATGCTGGTCACACCTTAAAGGTGATTTAGAAAGTTATAAATCATTACCAAAATTTGTTTGACAAGACATGGTGCACAAAGGGATGAGGCAGGCCACGTGTCCCTTTTCAGAGCAAAACTAAGTCTATAAATTAGACGTTTCATCTCTTGGGATCTGGACCTTGAATTTTTTTTAGTAGAATCACAAGAAATTTGGACTCATCCTTCTTAAACCAAAAATATTTAATTTTTCTTAAACTGAGGCTACTTCAGCTGATGGCCAAAAGGGGTTATAAAAAAGTTGGTTTTTTTTTTTTAATCAACACTGCATTTTGTGAGACTGATCCCATAGATATGATAGTTTACTAGATCAGACCATCAGGAGATTTAAAAAAGAAAATGCCTTTCCTCTGTTGGGATTAGAAATTACCAAACAGTTTAATTCTACCAAAAGAGAAGAACTTTTACTGAAAATCAGGAAGATTTCTGGAAAAACAAAAGATGAAAGCCCTTAAGAGAGCTGTGTTAAATTTTAGAAATTAGCTGAATAGGAATTTTCAGGATTCCAGACTGAGATCTGAGCTCTAAATTAAATTGAAACATCACATTAGATGGTTAAATACTTTTTTCTTCTCTTCCCTTCAATCCAATACTCAGTGACTAGCAATGAGAAAGTAAGTTCTTATCTCTAAAAATGCCATAAATAGTAAAGCCTTAGTAATCACTGAAAAATAAAGTTTTTCCAGGACAGGAAATAATGAACATATGTTAAACCTAGCAGCTAACAAAGGTGTGTTTAAATAGGAATTAATTCTCTTTGATACAAACATGGCTATACAAGACTTATCCTAACAGAAGGGGGTTTAATGTCTTTTTTCTTTTTATTAACTGAGAGGTCTGAGCTGTTAACATGAAGAGATTCCAGAAAATACCTCTTTAATTAAAATAGAACGATGGAATTAGACTGTTGTTTAATTCCATTGTCTAACAAATCATAACACCAAAGACATCTCTAAAAAGTGCATCAACTATACCTTTGACAACAGAGAAATGGAGAAGAAAGAGTAGAAACTTCTTAACATGTTTTCTTCTGAAAGACAAGGATAGAATTATTTGATGAGGATAATTAAAACAAATGATGTTCACATCCCAATGTTTACTGTATTTGTGCTTGATATTACAAACCTTGCAGGCAGCCTAGAGCAGTAACTTAATTTAATGAAGAAAACTGAGATGAAAGAATACATATTATGCTGAAGGTTGAAGAAATTGTTAGAAATATTATCATTGTAGGAATTTTTTAGCTTAAAAGGATAACATCATCTGAGGGACTTAAAACCATTACACTTCTGAGAAAAAAGAGTCCTTAAATTGTTTTTTATGCATCAGCAGAGATTTTGGAAGAAAAAAAAGATCAGTAAGGAGCAAAAAAAAAAAATAAAGAAAGGATACAGTTGGACCAGAAAGCAACAACTCAAGAAAACTGTGGATAGTTATAAGTGATGTATGTGAAAGCCAAAATTTTCATCAAAATCTATGTGTGGGTTTTTTGTTTATAAGTTTATCTTTAAAACTTGGTATTTTTTCATAAAAAGAAAGCCCTTACCTTTTCAAACTCAGTAGTAGTGGTAAGTAATATTTAATTGTGGAGAATAATATTTGTTAGTGTGTTACTCAATAATATAACTCCAAATTCCTTAGCTTGATAAAAGACTAAAATATGGAAAATAATTTCTTAGTCACATCAAGTATTAGTCTTTGCATTTGATAATGTTAATCCAAATAATTTCAAAATTTTATGATATTTTTAAAAATTATTTTCTAAAACATAGGAAATTGAAACTTTTAAAAAATGAAGAATGAATACTAATTAAAAAGTGGGGAAACTAGGCCACGTGACGGTGTTGCTCAAGTGAGTCAGTAAATGTTTATTAGAGAAATGGATAAAGTCCATTTCCCTCATTCTAAGATACTATTTTAAAAACTTAAAAAACTTAAATACATGCTTTAGGTAAAAATTACCAGCAGCTGCAGACAAAAAGAGTCTTCAACACATATGAATTTGCAGAAGACAAATTATCAGAATTTAAACAGCACAAACATTGAAAAATGTTAATAAAATAATAACTGGCTAGAAATGGTAATAAATAAACACCAGCTCTAAGGAAAGATTTTTAAAATATAGGCCACTTCTATGTGTTAGAAGATTTCAGAATTTCGTCAACATTTCAATACATAAAGAGCTTCTCATTTCATGGCTAGGTCTTCTGGCAGATTTTGTTGCCTAAATACAATCATTTAAATTCAAATTTACAATCTCAATCCACAGTTTTTTCAGTTAGCTGGCACCCAAAACACCTGGATGTGGTTCCTGCTAACAACATCCCTATGGCTCTTCATGAATGTCAGGTGCTTAACTGCTGGGGGCATTCACATCTTTAAGCTCTTTCCTGTTTATGATGATAGTAGAGTAAGAATAGTGTTTAAAAAAATAACCACTCCCCCATCTTCAAAGTATTAGCAGCAAATCAGATGGAAAAGATAGAATAATGTTTTCAGCCATACTCCTCAAACTTTTCCTTATGTAGAACCCCTCAACAGTAACATAATGCTTCCAGAATCATAGGGATATGGAAAATTTGGGAGTGGGAAATTTGAATTTTTGGGAGTGGCTGACTCAAATTGTTCTTCTTTTAACTGCTGTTTGGCATTGTGAAAATTCTTTACGTATCAGTGGCAAAAATTCTGTTTAAATGTGCGACTAAAGCTGCACCATTAAGGTTATTTATATAGACACAGAGAGACCAGTCCTTTTATAAATATAAAACAGTGTGTTCTTTTTGTGGAACAGGTTAAGATACACAACTTTGAAAGTATCTTTAAACCCATGCCTGTAAGACAGTGAACAATATAGGTAAAGCTCCTAAAGTCAAATCAGAAACAGGAATATCTGAATTTCTGCCTCTAGGATTTCATCTGACTACATTTATTACTAGACTATTAAGTGTGTGATCAAAGAATAAGAAGACCTGGCATATTTATCTCCAACACTGTATTATAGCAGTGAGACTATAGCACAAAGAACAGTTCTAGCCTCAAGGTGGATGCTTATTTCATTGAGAGAGGTAAGCAGGGTTTCATTACCCATCTAAATTTTCTGTGGAGTAAAGGTCTCCATACTCTGCATGCTGTACTTTGTAAATCTTTCTAAAGGATTATAAATTTTCCTCAGTATTGTTCTGCCTGTGTCCATCAATTAGCAATGCAGATTTCACAGAGTAGCAGAGTACTTAATAAAGGGATCTTGTCACTGAGTCTCACACACTTTTGTGTTTTTAGCTCTTAAATCTTTAGAATTGTCATGTTATGGTTCAAGGAAATGTAGCAAGCTTGGCTCATACCGAAGTGAATATAGTTGTGGGATGCAGGTGCTGACTTTCTTCTTGGGAATGCAATGACTGCATCTACAGTAAGAAAAATAAAGAAATAACTGATGGTCATAAACCACTCAGAATAGTAGTAGACAAAGACATGAAAATGAAAAAAAAAAAAAGCATTACAATTAATAAGGTAACTACTCGAAATACAGTTCCTCCAGAGTTGCTTAACAAACAAGCAGGTCAGAATATGGAATTAAGTAACAAAAGGAACAATATGGAAAGAGCTAGAAATCATTCTTGAGATAAAAAAAGAGGAAGAGCTATGAACAAACTTTCAGAAAAGGATAAAATGCAATATTGCATAGATTAATGGGATCAAAATGACAAGATAAAACTTTGTATATATTTGCATGGGGTAATTATAAGCTGTTCTCTAGAGCCATTTAGTTTTCCTCTGCTCATTAAGCATTTTAATGTGTTTATGTGTCATACTGGTATTTGAGCTTCAAGACTGACAAACTTTCAGCCTTTTATTCCTATAGATAATAAAAAGAATATACCTTACTGAAATCTGACCAAGCAACTTTTCCAGCAAAGTAACACGGAGTATCTGTCTGGTCATTTCAAAAAGGAATTACACAGCACGTAAGAAAATTTTTTTTGAAATGGTTTATGTTGGATTTTTTCTTGCTTGGTTGGTTGGTGGTTTGGTTTTGGTTCTTTTTTTAAAAAGAAATTATAAAGAAAAGACGGGCTTCTTGAATTCACTATCACCTTAAAAATCTAACCAGTCCCCCATCTTCTAGCTGTGACCCAGAAGAAGCAGATAAAATAACAATATTAAATTATACAAGTAAATAATCTCTGCAGGAAACAGAGGAAATTCCAATATACCTATGTCACTGACTACACTCTCTTTTGTTTTATGCCAATCACGTTACATTTTTTTCCCTTGGGAAGATTATTTTGAATCAACTCTTTTTATTGACCATTACCGATGCTTGGAAAGCCACCTGCTCCTTTTGCTTCATCTCTCTAGGGAGTTGCTCTTTATGGTACCCCTGGTCTTCCTAGAGTGAAAAGGGGATATTACCCTATAATACTCAGGACCAAATCTCTGTTAAATTTATTGCAGTGGTTTTCTATTTGGAAATTGAGGATGGGATCTTTCTTCCATAGAATTAGTGTCTATTTCTTAGAAGTCCAAAAACGCTAAAAAAGACGAAAACATAGCGATATTGTATATATATATTTTCAAAGATTTTATACTTTTCTAATGAACAGAACCCAATTCCAGTGACAGTAAATGATAAAGAAATCTTAACATTCTGTCATCAGTAACTCTCTTGCTAACCTTCCACACATTTGTTACTTGTCACTTGCCTAGGGGAAAGTCTAAACATTGTCTTTGCACCCTCACTGACCTGCTAGCAATTCACTTCCTAACACAGCCCAGGATGATGTTTCATGCAAGGGCACACTGGGGAAGCATGTTCAATTTTTCCGCCAGGTCCCATCCTTCTAAGCTGTTTTCCAGGCAGAGAGCTTGTGCAGGAGTTTGCTTTTCTTTTTGCTGAACTTTGTAAGATTCCAGTTGTCTTATTTCTCCAGCCTGTAGAGGTCCTTCTGAATGACAGCACAACCCTCTGGTGAGTTGGTATCTGCTCCTAATTTGGTATCATCTGAAAACTTCCAGAGGTTGCACTCTGAGCGCATAAACTTGCGCATTCAGCTTGCCAGCCCGATCTACCATCTTCTTGCTTGATTATTATTCATTATCTCCCTCCCTGGTTGTTCCTACTTCAAAGTTCTCTACAACTCATTGGTCACCATGTTGGCAAATACTATTTCCTTTGATTTGGACTGTAAGCAATGGCTATTGTCAGTGATTTATATCTAAAACATTACCTAAAATTCTATATGGTATGTTATATAGTACAGAGACAACCTTTCTGTATAGTTCCTTTTTTCTTAGTAGCCCCACACTTTCAGCTTCCCAGAGGTATCCTACTGTTTCAAAAAACACCCCACTTGATCACACCGTGGCTCACTTTCCCTTCTCCCACATCACACTTACTCTCCTACTTGCCGTGATAATTCTTCCTCCTTGAACGAGTTCCTTCCTGACATTGCAATACAAATCTATCTGTTTTTTTCACTGAACAGGAAAAAGTAATCATTTGCAATTGTTGATTGCATGCATAGGTAGATAGATAGATAAATAGATAGACAGACAGATAGATAGGTAGACAGACAGACATACATAGCCACCTTACTCTTGGAAAGTCAAATCAGTAAAATTTTTAAATTTATCTCTGAATAATTTTGGATTCAGTAGTCATTATTCTTTACTGAGGATATACTGTTATTGTTACTGAGTCTGAATCCTATCAGTGAGAAACTTTTTAATTCATTGCTGATGGGATTCTGTTAAAATTTATTTATTTATCTTTACATTTTTCAGCTGTCTGTTTTTTCCTCACATAGGAGTTTCTCAAGCATTCAGTGTCTAATCCCGTTGAAAAAATATTCTTTATATTTAGTGGTAAGTTGGAATAGAGATAAAAACATGCAAGAGATTGTTCACAGTGATCTGTGCCTTTAAGTTTAAGATTATCTGCTGGATCTTACACCAACAACAGCTTTTTCAGGCTGCCTTTTTATTTTCATCCTGGAGGTCATAAGAGCGAGACATTACGTTAATGTGCAAGATCGATCCTTCATAAAATTGTCACTCTGCTAGTCACAGAGAGAGGTAGATTTTTCCCACAGTGCAATTTGCCACTGGACACAGTGGAGTCAAGGCTAATGATCTATATTATAATCAATTGTCAAGAATTTCCACATAAATGGGAATTATGAAAGAGATTTTTCAGAGACTTTCATATGTTTGCCAGCAAACCTATAGCCTTGCCTGTGTTTGACTTACTTCACATGAAAATATCAAAAACTATAAATAGACTAGCTCTACCTTATTCATTTTTTGCTAGAGAGACATAAAGACAGTCTGTTTGACATCAAAGTCATGGTGGGGAATCTCAGCCTGCTCCGAGTTTAGAGGTGCACCAGCTGTGGATTTTCTTTACATGCAAACTGTAACAAAAACAAAGTAATTTTACATCTCCATTTTAAATGTAACTTAGTTTCAGCATCCTCAGCATCCTGAATGCAATTTCTCCTGTCTCTTGTAAACAGGGATTTTTGCAAATGTTCAGTCACTGTGCAAGGTGAATTAGGGAATAGGTGTCTAATTCTGAACAAACAGTTACTGTAGTTCCTGTATATGAAACTACTATATGTGGAAGTATGAAGGTACTGAGGTGTCCCCATAAAAGCAACCATATGTGGGACTTAACTTCATAAGTAAAAAAGAAGACATCATATGGTAATAGAGCATGACAGCCTTTGGAAAGGAAAATTATTAATTTAAGACAACATAAAAATCAGTTTACATCACTTGTAATGAGAAAAAAGCTTGAGAATTTTGAGTTAGGGAATGATGATAAACTGAAATATCAGATACTAGTCAGTCAGTAGTCTGGCAACATGTCATAGAATCACACAGAATCACAGAATCACCAGGCTGGAAGAGACTTCTAAGATCATTGAATCCAACCCATCCCCTAACACCTCAACTAAACCATGGCACTGAGTGCCACATCCAATCTTTTTTTAAACACATCCAAAGGTGGTCATTCCACCACCTCCGCAGTCAGACAATTCCAGTACTTTATCACTCTTCCTATGAAAAACTTTTTCCTAATATCCAAGCTATATTTCCTGTGGCACAGCTTAAGACTGTGTCCTCTCATTCTGTCAGTTGCTGCCTGGAGAAAGAGACCAACCCCCACCTGACTACAACCATCTTTCAGGAAGTTGTGGAGAGTAATAAGGTCACCTCTGAGTCTCCTTTTCTCCAGGCTAAACAACCCCCAGCTCCCTCAGCCGTTCCTCACGGGGCTTGTGTTCCAAGCCCCTCACCAGCCTTGCTGCCCTCCTCTGGACATGCTCAAGTGTCTCAGTGTCCTTCCTGAACTGAGGGGCCCCAAAGCACTCAAGGTGCGGCCTCCCCAGTGCTGAGTACAGGGACAGAATGACCTCCCTGCTCCTGCTGGCCACACTGGTTTTGATACAGGTCAGGATGCCATTGGCCTTCTTAGCCACCAGGGCAC
>VYXC01007311.1:185912-217608 GCA_013397175.1 Platysteira castanea
ACCTACCCCTTCTAAACCCATGCTGGCTTGGTCTAATCCCCCAGCCATCCTGTAAGTGTTGTGCGATGGCACTCAAAATCACGCATCTAAGGAAGGATTTCTTAACAGAAATGTTTTAAATACAATAAAATAATAATAATCATCATCATCATCATCATCATCATCATCCTTTAAATATCATAGTTATACTGACATGTATTGGAATACATCAGACTTTAATTTTTTTTTTAAGGAATAATAATATAGATTCCTAGTTGCAAAGAAATTAACATTATTTGGTAGGGAATGTGTAAATATTGCTCAGCAAGTAAAAAGGTGAGTGTTACTGACATTGTTTTAGTGATAAATCCAAAACATAGCAACATACCAACTACTATGAATAAAATTAAATCTACCCCAGACAAAAAAAATTAGTGTTAATAAATATTGGTATGAGGGATGCTACATGTCTCTTCCTAGTTCAAATGTACGTGCATTTGTCTGCAAATCTGACTGCAACATGGTCCATACCAACCTTTAGGAAAACAAAAATCTATTTCACATCAAAACTTTTCTTAGAAATACTTGATTGCTCAGAGATATAGGTTTTACAAAACCTTTTTTAATTTCTATTTTTGACCATACTTGTTTATACACAGTCATTATTTTCTCATATCAAAAGTGTGACAATCATGGTCTCTAATGTACAGTTTATACATATAAATAAAGTTCTTCTATTTTTACTTTCTAATACTAAAACCAGTGATAGTTGTAATCAATTGAATATTAAGCATTCTTATTTGCACAGTGCAAATATTGGGTGCTAACTAGATATTTAACATACTGAATAACGTAACAATGATATTTTACTTTTCTATGGAAACAGCAACTATACTGAATCAACAGCAGAGACCAGTATTTAATGGAAAACGATGAAGATAGATTTGCATTTAGTGACTAAATCTGTTTCTATATTAAAGTTAACTTTTTCTTTTTGCTACTCTGAAAGTTGAGTTATAACTATAGTTTTCAAGCCTGGCATATGATTAATGAGTTCTACCCTCTGCTGTATTAAAGAATGGAATGAAAACTTAATAGCCAAAGAGTGCATATATATCTTCAAAAATAACAAACAAACAAAGAGATAAAAGGTGTCTAAGTTGTTCACAGTTCCCTTGATGCTGATATTTTTAGAAGCACAGGCACACATACACAATCGATAGTACATCCTGTGAGACATTCAACCACTTCTCACTCCTAACAGCTCACATACTTGAGTAAAATTTGAAATACACATAATCCTTGTATCATTAAGTTAAAATAATTTAGTAAACTAAGGAGAAATAATTTGAAATCCCAAAGAGGACAGGGAAAATAAGAAGTAAAATGAGAATTTGCTCAGAACGCCTCTGTAGTTAAAAGAGCAATAGAAAAATCAGGTTGCTAACTTGATATTTATCTTAAAGGTAAGCTCTCCATAGTCCTTTATTGTAACTGAGCATTTATATATATGCCTTTGTGTATGTTTGTATGTATATATTTATATCTATATTTATATCTATATATCTATATACCTATATCTAAATACATGAATTAGGCAATTCTAGATAGCTGTTGTGAGAATGACTGATGCAACAAACATGGTACTAACTTGGGGATAAAGATTTCATTAAATCTATTAATTAACGTCATGAATCATGTTAATGATAAGCTCTTACTATTACAAAACACCTAGTCTTTATGTCCTAAGTTAGTTGTGGGTATGCAATACTACCAGAATGATGTTATATAGTTGGTACAGATGGGAAGTGTTGTTGATAATCTTTAGGTGCCGAGGTTGAGGCTCTTCTATCAGAACTGTAGTGGGCTGTCAACTCTTTTATTTTATTTTTCTTGGTTATACTCATTACTATTATGCTGTTGCCTCAGTCCCAAAAGGGTAGGTCTCATTTAATCCTGATCTGTTTTTTCCCTTTTGCCTGTCTCCTGTGAATTTGGCAGGAGGTCCTGTCTGTTTGCGCTCTTTTACTCATATCTTAACCAGCTTGTGTGTCTCCTAGGTTGAGCTACATCTGTTAATCTTTACCCCTTTAGCGGTCACATATCCCACATACTTACAAAAATACTTACAGCTTGTTCTGTTTGGTTGTTTCATCCCAGATTTGCCAAATGTTTAATTACTGCTTTTAGCTACATATTTTAGTATGTAAGATACGTTCTAAGCAAAAATATTGTTGATAAAATGATCACTACAAAGTGATACTATTTATATTGTGATTGATACACACAATTTCTTGGTGTGCAGACATCTGCTTTGGCTACATCTTTTACAGAGTCTGAGAGAGCTGCCTCTGGACCCTTATCCAGCAGCCAATGGACCAGATCAACACCTGTTAGAATGGGATAGACCCATTGCTTCCACTGAGCCGAGTCTGACTGACTCATTATCTCATAGCAAACTGAGATGATTAAAGTGATAGAAAAATAATCCAGCAAGAATAATTTCATTAACTTGGTTTATTTTGTGACCCTGTGAAAGCTGGAGGCCTCATGCTGGAGGCATCATGCTGGGGGATCGTGTCATTTGAATGGATTTGTGGCAGGAAGTGGAAGAATATAAGGAAACAGAGAAAGTATAGGAAATCCACATCAAGGGAAGGACATATCAAAAGAGAAGTTTCCTTCATTCTGTAAATGTCAATCATTCACCTTCCTCAGCTAAACTGTGCTTTCAGCCCGCTCAGTAAGGCTTCTGTTCTGAAGCACCATCTTCTACTGCCTTCCTATGGTCCTTTTGCAGCTGCTGTCAAATACAACTAAAAAGCACCTCATGTAGAATTCTGATTTTGAATTTATTAGTAAGTAACTAAAAAAAAATAAAGCATACTAACTAACACAGTAAACCCTACTGGAAAGTTGCTTTCTTTCTTCCTCTCTCTCTCTCTTTCCGTCTCCCCCCCTCCTTCCCATTCCTTTGTTTCCCTTGGCTACAAAATCTTTGTGTTTCATCTCTAGGCAGGGCTCCATCTTGATACAAGCCTAGAAAACCATGGATCAAACCTTTATAGATGCTGTATATTCAAAAGGAAAAACATATCTTTTCTTGGGTGAATAACAGTAATTTGTGATATTTATGGCCGATTACAAATAGCAATAGTCTTGAATGCTGAGTGAAATACAATGTAGTGTTTGTAGTGAAAGGAAAGAAAGGGACTTAACACCAGCCAGGAAGAAGTAAAACTATGAATGGAGTAGACAAGGAGATTCTTCACATTACTCTCCTGAGTTGACTGGGATTTTTGTCTGGGTTTGTTTCCACTTTTGCTCGTTGTTCAGACCTTTGCTCAGTGACACAGACTGGTTGCCATGGGTCATGATACCAATGACGGAAAGAGAGCCAGGCAACCTCCAGTGCTCATGGTAATCTTTACAATCTTTCTGGAACTACAGCCTAAAGGTAGAACTCTTTTGACTGTCTTTGACTTTCATCCACTTTTTGTGTAAATTTACAATAGAAATAATAATATGATCACATGAGAATTTCATGTCGTATGATTGCAGTAATAAAGTTTTGAGCTGGTTTGTTATCATAAACCAAACCAAATTGTTTGTAAAGCTCCAAAAAAGATTATAAATAATTTTCAGAGGAAGAAATCCAAGTACACAGAGATTAACTGAGTAGCTTAAAGTCACTTACAGAGCTGGAATTTGAAATAAGAACTCATTGAAACAGGTCAGTGAGCAATAGTGGTGGAACCTGCCTCTACTTTATTACGGTAATCAAGATGATATGATTCTCTTAAGAGTTCTATTTTAATTTGTCCTGCATGGATAAAAAACAATTTAAATTGATAAATAACAAATGTCTTATTCTATATAAATAAAAAATGAAATAGAAAAAAAAGGTCAGAGGAATTACTCAAGCAAAGAAACAAAATTTCTTGCTAAAGCAGAACTGAGTTTTTAATCTGTAAAATGTTGCTATTCTTATATTGATTCCACAGGAAAAAAAAAAACCATGTATGAATTCTGAAGGGTGAAAGCCACCACTTTAAGTTTCCAAAGAAGTTTAAAAAAAAAAAGTTGCTAATCCTCTGGTCTTAAAATAAATGTATCATTTAATAAGCAGTTACCTTGTCATTTAAATAGCAATCTCCTGAGCATATTTTAGCTACAAAGTGCTCTCCTAAAATATGCCAAACACTAAACTTTGTTTTATATGTTCCAAAGAACATCTAGGTGAGCTAAAATTGTACTTATATGAAGTGTATATAAGTTCCTATCTATGACTTTATACCTAAAAAAACCCCACCAAAACCATCCACAGGAGAAAAAAAAATGTAAAAGGCTGAAAAAGAGGGAATAAATACTCAGCCTTGGACATGCCATGAGGATTAATGGAGAAGACAGACCACAGATGGTAAGAAATGGGATGGTTAGAAGAAAACAAAAATAGAGAATATTGGGGTGTGAAGGGGAGGTTTGTAGGGTGCACTGGAATAAGTTTCTAGTCTTTCACCAAAATTCACAAAAAGATATGTTTCCCAAGGTATCATAGGTGTGTAAAAAACCTAAGGGTTCTCAGCAACGGGCACTAGGAAACTAAAACAAGTCAAAAGACGTCATTATTTTATCATGTTTTTTCTAGAATGAACATTCAAATAGAGTAGAAAAAGTTAAAGTGTCTCAGAAGCTACTTCAGATGTCATAAAGGTAACAAAATTGTTGTTTTGATTGAAATTATAAAATATCCAACAAAACACACAGCAAATCAACATCAAAACCACAGGTATCTTGTTGTTTTCTTCTGCTTTGTTATCACATTAGTGCCAGATAATTTCATGAGGGAAATTAATGAGATTTATCATTCCCTAATAGCTACCCATCAGCCAGCGAATACTTGATGTTGTTCTTTGTCATGATGTTTCACAGGACAGAAAGTACAAACTGAATTATTCACACTGATTGCCTGGGAGCTACATGTATTCAGCAATTTTGGAGATCAAAATGTCAAAATATAGAATGTGGTGTTTATTTTAGTCGCAAAAACTAAGTATTTGGTCAAGGTTGTATAATTTAAGAAATATTTTTTTTAAGTTAATCATAAATCAAGAAAGAAAGTTAGAAAGTGAGCAAACAAAACAGCAAGCTGTCTGTTAGGATCTGGTTTGTTCTTGATAAACACATATTAAGACTGAATTTTAAGAATAAATTTTGTTTATGAGAAGGAATAAAAAAAATATAACCTGTGCTAAACTTACTTAAATACGGTAAAGTCATTATTTAACATTGCTTATTATATAATAGATAAGATTTTACTCAGTCTTTAAGATAACCTGGTACTATCCTTTTTGCCTGTGGGGATCAGGTTATTATAAGTGTTCCTGGGATTTTAGTGTACTTTGTATTTCACGGAATCAGGAAGAAGACATGAGGGGACAGGGAAGAAATTTTTTTAATGAAAGACTCTTATATCAAATTCTGCAAATTTGACTTTTTCGGATTATCATATTTAACTTGAAGGGGAGAAATTCTTTCTCTTTTAAGTTAACACTTACCATGAGCTCTAGCACTAATGTATTTGTTATGGTAGCAGCATATTAAGGTGGCTTATCCTGTGTTTATTTTACAGCATTAAATTGACATCTATATTTGTTTAACTGGAAAATTAAGTGTACTGATATCCTGAAGGAAGAGATAAGGTGTCATTTTTTATTCTGCTGTGCATAGCGGAGGTATAAAATAGTTTATGTGAGGCTCTTCTCAGATGCCTTGATTTTTGCTTGAATGGAACAGAACATGTTTGAAATCTTCCTATGACCTCTCATCTTTCAGGGAGATAAATCAGTGTCTCCAGGTTTCTGAGCAACTCCAAGATAGTCTTTAGATTTACCTCTGTGCAGGGCCAAAGGGTTCACAGAAACATTAGCTAATACCTTTCTTAGCTGTTTTGTCACATACAGTCATATCAGTCCAGCAGTGGATGACACGTGGCAAGAAAAATCAATGAAAATTTTACTATAATGAAGTTGAAAGGAAAACACATTGTGTGATTAATTGTTCTTCATGCTTTTTAGTATCATTCAAATGATTCAGTTTTTTAAAAATTTCCCTCTAGCAGAGGAAATCACTGAGATAAATGCTGATTGAGTCATTCAAGCCACTTAGAATCATAGATTCTATCTTTTCTATCCAATTTAATGTGTATTATGCTATAGCAATCTACAGAAGCTATAAAACTCATCAGAAGCAAAAACAATCCAATAGATATAAGATATTAAATAAAAGACACTTAATTTAACTAATGTTCAGTGTAGCAGGAGTCACATACATAGACAAGTAATAAAAGCAATACTGTTATTGAAGTAGATCCTACTGCAAGAGCTATAAAGTGAGAGATAGTATGAAAATCTCATGGAGGACTTATTTAGATGGGTAACGGCTGTGAGCATCACTTGCACTTAGCAAATGAGGAACAATTTAACCAATAAATACAGCCTTTTAATCATGACCAGTAACACTTTTCAGAAATGATGGATTTGGAACATTGTTTATTGGCATTTTTCCACTTTGTCTATTGCTTTGTCATCACATTTCCTTCCCACATGTACACTTCACAACCTTCTGTACTCACTATCTTTTCACTAATTATTAACTGATTTAAGAAACAGCTAGACTATAGGATAACTACCAACATCCTACACATACATATCCAACATGAAGGCCCACTTCAATCTGCTCTTCATCCCACATATACATTGAAATGAAAGCAAGAACCTTTCTTTGAACTACTTCACAAGGAAAATTTTCATCATCTAAAAGGCTTGAGAAAACTGAAAAAATAAGTATATTTAGTGGAATATAACTCTTCAAATTAGAAATCAGTGGTCTTAGCCCAGCTAAACAACTCTTGAAGACAAGAAAAGCAGAGCAAAAAAAAGATAGATGAAATCGCTACCTTACATCCCTGTACTTCCAGGCCTCCCTTTCTGTCAGTGCTGATGAGTCATTTTCCACTTTTTCAGTATTCATTCATGTTAATGTTTGATGGTAAGATATCATTCTAAAGTCTTTAAAAACCCTTGAAGTTTATTAAATTCTGCTAACTTCTCAAGGCTGAAATACAGGAATATACATACATATGTGTCTCTGCTTTTACATGTACATATATTTGTAAACCCAGTAAATCAGTACGTTATTGGTAGATAAACATATGGATCTGAGTTCCACAGCCATGCTTCTTCTGCCTAATAAAGTGAGGAACATGCAAAGGGGACAAGGCATTACAACTGCATATCATCTTTCCAGCTGAGAAGAAAGACTGAGTACAATAGCAAAATAATTCTTCAACTACTTCTTTGATATTCTTTGTTTTGTAAGTCATCCCCATGTCACTGTGAGTCTCTTTTATGTTTTTTAAATATTCATACAGACTAAACATTACATGGCAACACATTGTGCTAAATTAAATTAGTATCAAACACTGTACTCGTGTGAGGAAATGAGTTGCAGAAAAAGGTGAAGAATGCCCAACTTCAAAGTCTGTGATTCCTGCTTTTCAAATAATGAGGGCAGGCTGCATGAACAATATTATCTTGTACCAAACAATGCACAACAGAAAATTCAGCAGCTATGATTTATCACCAAAAACCATGAGGAGAAAAGGGAATATGTCATTAAAATTTAGTCACCAAAATATCTGCAGCAGAATCCAAATAGAGAGCCATTTCTTTCTGCTACAGAATATTGCTGAAACTTGAGGATGTCCTTGAAACTGAGAAAGGTGAATTTTACTGGGCTGTATGAAATGTTTTTCACTTGTTTTGCAATACAGACTGGAATATGTCCTGTAGTCAAGGACAAAAACTTTACTGAAAATGTTTCAATATGTATCCCAAATGTATTCTAAAATGTAAGCCTCAAAGAACAAATATCTTAAAGTACACTGAATTATTTCTGAATAGTCTATGTTTTTAAATGATTGCTACCAAATCTACTGCATTATTTATTAATTTAATGGTCTATTCAGCATATTCTATATTTATTTAATATAATATATTAATATATATAAAATCAAAGATAAAATAGAGATACATTTTCAATTTTTCACCAGTGCATTCTTTAGATGAAAGTTCTTACTTCCTTTTTGGAACTAGGTCAGTACCCGTATCTTAGGCCAAAATCTGATATCACTCAGTCTTTATTGTGTGCTTTTTGGTTATGTTTTCGGTGGAACAGACAGAGAAAATCTGTGGCATATGGACACCCCAGGATCCATGTTTTTCTGTTACAAAAACTCAGACAAGGCTGCATTCTCCCTACTTTCCCACCCCAAAATACATCCATTATATGACAGATGACATTAGGTAAGTATCCTGGAGATGGAGACAAGAACACACCCAGCTGGCTTCATATCCCTTCAAATCATGAGCTAGACAGCTCTGCACTGGAACTGACTGTAATGGCCTAGTTTGAAATTCTTCAGATAATACATGGATTCAAAAGGAGACAATACTTAACAAGTTTCTGTGTGAGCACATTTTCCCTTTTTGTGTTCAGAATATTTCAGAATATTGTTCAGAATATGTGTGCGTATGTTTTAGGTGGAGGAAAGCACTGTCACCTATCTGTAAAAAAACCTGATGCAATGACAAACTTAGCACTAGAATTGTGCAGTTGACAGCATCTATCTAAAAGCTATGTAACTGAAGGGAATGTGTTTATTCTGACCATTCCTAAAAGTTTGATAGTCTTTTTAAGTATTTGCATTAAATTCTAACTGTACTTTCACCAGATGTTTATGTAGGATTTTACTCAGCCCAAGAGGAGAAGGACACAGAGAACACATCCTGGGGCAGAAGGTAGAGATTGAAACAGTCAATGCAAATTCAATTAAATTTACTCATTATTACTCAAAATGGGCTTTGTCCATTACTTTCCAATTCTTTTCCAAAAACTTGGGTATACAAAGAAACTGTATAATTCTATAAGCTATAGGGTACTACATTTATTTCACTAGGAATTTTCAAAAGGAAAAAAATTAGAAATAAAATTTGTTTGAATTTCGTGCAGACAAATGTGAATTGATTCACGTACCTTCATATCTATGCACAGAGAAACAGAGTACACCAATATGTAGAAGAGAAATAAAAATTTAAGAAAATTGCCTCTGGATTGAACTATTCTTTATCAGAAACAGGATATTGGGTTGTGAAAATTCTGTAAAGCTCAAAGTTCAGCACCAAGCAGAGAACCTAACCAGAGGTTGTGGTTACAGACAAAAATCATTCTTTCTCTTAATAAATATATGATTCGACCACATCTTGAATAAAGTCTTTAGTTTTGGGTCTTTCATCTCAAAAATATTGCACAGAGTTTAAAAAAAATCAGCAACAAGGAAGTTGGAGAGTATGGAGTCACACCCATATGAAGAATACAAATAATCCAGAGCTGTTGAATGTGGAAAAGTGGTAACTGAAGAAAGATATAATAGAGCCCTAAAAACTTATGAATAGTTTAACGATTGTGCACACAGGTATTAACTGTTCAGTGCAGCTAATGCCACAGGTACCAGGAAGCTCAGAGTACCAAGCCAGTCAGATCCCAATTCAAAACAAGAAGAAGGAGACAGGTATTTAGAAGCTGGAGCAGACAAGTGCAATTCCTTTACCTGAACAGGGAAATTTACACAGAGTCAGGAGTAGAAAGGAAGGTAAGTTCATATAGAACAAATACAGAATCAGATGTTTCCTGTAAAAAAGAGCTGGGGATTGAGAGAGCATTAGGCAGAAGAATATAACTTCCCAGGTGTTATTCTTATGTAGAAAAAAATCAACTGCTGATGCAGACAAAATACTGCGTCAGACAATCCAGCAGTCTTGGCCTGTATGTTCTAACTTTTCCCTGAAAAAGGAAAGTTAAAGTGGAGATAAAAAATTAAAAGGACTTTTTTCTTCTTTTTTTTTTTTTTTTTTTTTTTTTTTTTTTTTTTTTTTTTTTTTTTTTTGTCACCAATAACTGTATATTTTTGTGGGAATCATCAAGAGCACAATTTCAGAGAAATGTCCTCATAGAGCTTGAGTAATGAAAGAGAAAAAAAACGAGAAAAAGAAAAAGGAAATGCATTATAATTTTCAGGAAAGAATATACCAGAGGGTATGAATCTTCAAAGTAGCTCCAAGTGGGGAACTGGAGACTATCATGAAGATTGGTGCTGTGTTGGCTCCACTAATAGCAAAATAACACAGGACTGATGCATCAAATCGATAAAAGGTCTCATTTTAGACCTTGGATTGAAATGCTTGAGAGACTGGAATGGCACTGTGCCTGACTTGATGGAGCAAGAGTAGAAGGAATCAACTTACAAATATTAAAGGACTTCCATCTACATGCTCATCTTGTCTGTAACAATTTTATACTCTCTTATTGTGCTCCTTTCATTCAGTATGGTGCTAAACTGATTAGCAAACTGCACTGGCATGCAAAGATAAAGATAAAAAGCAGCATGAGCCTTAATCACTATTTGTTGAAGATTTGAAACTAACAGAAGCAGTTATGATTCTTTTAAAAGTGTTCACACCTATCACATCATTTTATATGCAAAATATACTGTTCAGTTAATTAAAGTTTGTTAAATCTTTCTCTTTTTTACCTCAAACTTTTAGAGCTTCAGATGAATCTTTACAATAGGGCTCTAAATTTCAATGTAATCTCAATATTGATTACTTCAGTTATTTATGCCTGAGTGGAATGAAAGAATCATTGCTTACCTTTATTAATGAACTGAAAAATAAAAAGCAAACAATGCATTAATTACATTTTCAGTTTATACTAAATTAAGAGCTAATGCAAAAAATGAGAAATGAGACATACAGAAACCTCTAAAAAACTAAGAAGTTAATTGCAGACTTCTAAAAATCAAAGGCTCTTTGGCCTGCAAACCTGCATACAGGCACCTGGGGAGGTTAGTAAACCAAAACACAGATATTCAGAGATATAAAGTACTTGGAGCACAGTAACACTGAATGGGACTTTTTGCTCTAAATGAACAGCATTAGAAACAAAGGAGCTTTTAGCTGCTTACGTTATGGAGGAAAAGATTAAAACCCAGTGAGTTTTATCTTCTCTAGTATGTAAACCAATCAAATCAGAAACCAAAGGAATGAAAACCTATTTCCATTTAGTTATATGTTACCATTCATGCATAATGTTTGTGCAGTTCTGAGCACTTCATTGCTCCAGATGACATCAGGAACTCAGGAACTCATGGAAGGACACTTTGATTAGACATATGAACAGAAAAGTTTTAAGTGAAAAATTAAAAATTATGACAGGCATTCACTAGCTAAATATGGAACTAAAAGATAAGGTACACAATTTATGTGGCCAATATAGTCATTAAAGGTTTTTGTAAATTATATATTGCTGAAAGTCTCCTTATTCAATTTGCACATTACATTTCCTTTTTGCTCTTTTGCAGACACCAAGGCAGGAGATTTTTTTTCTCAAGAATTTGCAAGGAAGCAAAACTTCAAAATATTTTTAAGAAAAAAATGTGAGAACTTCTGCCATAGAAATGAACAAGTAATTGCTTAGAAGGCAGCTTTAAAACATAAATTCCAAAATATTTCCTTGTAAAATTAAAAATGTTTCGGTTTATCGGTGAAGAGGAATAAATCTTTGTATTTCTAAATTCATGGAGACTAAAGAGAGAAAGAAAAGATATCATATGCAACAAGCAATCAATTGCATTGTGGTACTGGCAAGAAATAAGAAAGCAAAACGTAGTATACTAAAATGACCATTAAAAAAAAAGAGTTCAAAATACCTATCAAAGTATTCTCACTATAGATAAACCTTCATTTGCAAGTACTCTAAGCAGATATTGAATTACAAGAACCATGATCCAAATCTGTAAAAGCTGTGGGGACATGTTCACTTACTTCAGTCAAAAAGGTCGTGTCAATCAATCACTAAAGCTGGGGACAGAACTTGTGGTGTTCACATAGGTGTGCTCAGTATTCTTCTGGAGACTTTTAACAGTCATACTTTCCACGTGAATGTATATTTCAGCACTTATTTGAACACCTAAAATTTAGACTGCAATTAGTTCTTTGTGTTAGATGTACTAAAGGTATTTGGCTCCTATGTTTTTTGCCATCAAGGTTATTTCTAATTCTTTGGTCACATGCATCTTTATAAGTGGTCATTTTTCTGCCTATACCTGTATGCTGACTTTTGTTGTTACTTGATATGGCAACTAAGTATATTTAATTTTTACAATCTCTTTTTATTTAATCTAATTTTTTATACTGACATGAGGCTCAACGTATCCTTACTTAAACAAAGTTTTCCAGACTCTATTCTACATATGCTTGTAAAAATAGATAAACATCCTGATTCAGATTCATGTTTCCCGAGTGTTCAAGATATTTTGTTTAAAGAGAGGTTTAATTCTCCTTCTTGATATCCAGAGGAAGTTGTATATATGTTGTTTATTTCCACATCATATTAGCAAAATATGTTGGCACAATGTCTGCTTCAAACACACATACACGCACACACATGTTGGAAGAGTAACAGCTTCTCAGCAAGATCGAGATGGAGAATCATGATATGAGAGAATAATGACAATAATAAGGTCTTACTCAAATCCTGGTGTCTGAAACAATATCAAAGAGATTACTGAAAAAGACAGAGCCAATAAATGGAGGGTTTAGCTATCTTAAATTCGCCTTGGCTTACAATTGCCTTTTTTAGATATAAATTTAAGACCTATTGGCTTTCAGTGGAGTAGTTATCATCTATGGAACGGTATGAAGATGATAGAAGATGCACATATGTTGGATTTGGTCCCTTGGATTTTATCTCCTTTTATCTGAACAGTAAATCTGTAAAATGGATTAGCCTTCAATTTTAATGTAATATTGTAAAGTATGATAAGATGGCTTGCCATGATAAGGTTCTATAAAAGTTTAAGTAGCTGTTTTCGGGATAACTTTGTGATAAGTGACCAACAGCTACATGCCAGTATCTAATGTGCTCCACAGTTTTTCTTCTAACAAGTGGTTTATAGCTTCAGCAAGTATAAACAGTGGTGAATAGAATGGGAGAAGCTTTATACTTTTCAGATGTTTTAGATATCTACTGTGTTCATAATACATTTTTGTTCATCTTTCATCACAGATAACTGTGAATGCTCACTTTTTCCATTAGGAGTTGGTGTTTACTTAAGCTGAAATAAAGCAGAGTACTTTCCTGTACTGAAATACCAGGACATGATAAAACCCCTGAAACACCATTGACTTCTCCAATATTATTTGACCAGCAAACTAAGAGGAATTTGGATACTATTAAAAAGTCACATTATTTCATTTGACTTTTGTATTCAAAATTATTCTTGGAGTGTCAGAATACTGAAAGCCTAAGACTTATTTTACTTGTATAAAGCTTATCTTACTTTTTTCGGGGTGCTTAAATAAGTAAGTGGGTACAATCTGGTTTTAGGTGTTTTTATAAAATGTCTCCTATACTTCTAGTAGCAGAAGTTGCACATAAATTTCATGGTTTTCACTTGAAGTGTGTTTTGTTCTATTAAAAATTTTCAGAATCAATGTTCATTTACTAATAATATTTTGTATCACCTTGCAGTCATGTGCCTCTGTATTAGTTGCAGGTCTTTATATGCCTAATTGGTAATGTGTATGTAGTAAACATCATCTTGTCCTACAAACCAAATTATTTCTTTATATACACATTTTCTTAATCACTATATAAGTGAAAGTCTGCTAATGAAATTATATCTTATGTTGCTGAACTTAATTTTCATCATCAATAATTTTCTTACAACCTTATGGTGTCTGTACAGTCCCATGAGAATGGTGCAATAGTTTTAATATTATCCAAGAGCCTAAGAAGTTCTTCCTATAAAAGACTTGGATTGTCGAAATGAGTTTAGCAAGAAGTTTGGGTTCCTTGAATGTCATCTCTACATAACCTTGAACATGACAAATGAGGATTTGAAGAGCATTAATAATGTATGGGAAATGCAATCTATTTTCCGGCTCCACAGTCATAATTAGGTTCTGATGGAGCCGTCTGTACCAATTTACTGAGAACCTTTTATTTCAAAAAAACCTCCACTTTTCAGAGTGTTTATCAGTGATAGTGAGAAGGCATCAAGGCCAAGTTTAGAAATAAAGGGATTAGGAATTCTGTGTAAGTTACCTGCCCTTATACCAGTTATTGTCACCAGTAGACATGTGAGCCTAGTCTCTTTCTGACTAAAGCAAGTTATACTGCAATTTATGCAGAAAGGAAAAGGTTCTACAACATATATGAGGCCCCCATGAAAATAGATATGTTATGGTCTATATAACCCAAATAATTAGAAACAGCAAACAGGTAGAAATAGCTTCTGGTTAATATTTTGCATTTACTTGGTAAATGGAAAAAAAAAAAAAAAACGCTGGTCATGAAGCTGTTTTATTATGATGACTTTGATATTCTCTAGAGCTGTGGCCTTTAATTTTATATTAAAATTACTTAAGTCAATTTTATGCACTTGTGAAAATATTTTCTGGAAAGAGTGATTACATATAGACTTTTTTTCTCCCTATATTTCTTGTGTAATTTTTAATGGTTAAGAAAAGTATTGTATTCCAGCACTGACTCCTAAGAAGGATGGAATTTGTAAATGAGATGGGACAAAACCTGGAAGTTTGAATGTAACATCTGCAGTTGTGATTAAGTGTTATAATCCCTCATAAGAATTGTCTCATGTTTTTTTTTTAAATAATGATTCCTATAGATCATTCCATATTCAGGTACCATAATTGTAGGTGCACCACAAAAGCAGCTAATAATAAATCTTGTTTTCCTGATTTGCCACTTATTTTATTTTACATATGATAAAGCAAGCACTAACAAATATAGTGTACTGAAGTGCACTCCTGCAGTGATGGCTTGTATAGGAGAAGTTGTGACCCACTGGAATCCTTGTACTGAATTGTTCCGTTAGATGTGAGCAGGAATAGGCACCAATCATAATTTTTAACAGAAATAATCCATTACAACATTAAAATATTATGCCAGTACCCATTTATGCTGGGGGAAGTGCTAATGCATGATGGGATGTGAACAAAATAGGGCAATCCTTTTAACTGAAATTTTTAAAATATTAAAATTAAATTATGTTAATCAGTGATTCAGCTAATGGGAAACAAAAATGGAGAGGCTGTGGTTAGTAGACAGCAGTTTCTCTCTGCAGTGATTTTTTTCATCACACAAGAAAAAAATTGTTTAGTTTTAGCCTGGTGCAATGGTGACACTGCCATATTTTCTCAAAAAAAACAAGTCTTACAGAGGTAGTCTGCTCTTGAAATAGTGGTTGCACCGGTGAAGTCTTCTACTTTTTGTCACAGATTGGAGTAATGGGCTACTGCTCACTTTTGAGGGTAAAAAAGACTGCATACCTATGGACATCTGTATTTTTCTGTGCTGGCAGATGGAAGCCAGGTGACATATTTAGAACCTTTTAGATGGCCAGAGGCACAAATTTAGGCAACTGAACCCTCCCAAGTGATGGTATTGACAGCGGACTTGACTCAACACCCTGCATATGGATAGATGCTCTGTGACCTTTGATATGCTCTGGGTTTACTGCATGGCCTCCAGCTGCTGCTCAAGGTGGAAACGTTCCCGTATGATTCCTGTGTCAGATTTGCTAATTGTGGAGGGTGTTGGTACTAACTGTCCAAGTGGCAGCTCAAACATAATTAAAAACCCATGCACAAGCCCCTGGGCTGAGGTAAAGTTTAATATTAAGACATCCATCTATATTCAGAGGTCTAGATGCGTGCTGGATGTTTAGATTTCCTAGTCAGTGTTTCAGTGACAGTGAAGGAGGAAATCAGCTTACAAACCACAATATTCAGAGGGCTTTGTGGAGTGGGGAGTGAATGACCAGATGAATGAATGAATGAATGAATGAATGCATCAAAAAGTAAGAGGAAAATGCAAAGCAAGAAATGTTAATCTGTTTAGGAAGAAGCTTTCATGGGAAGTGGAGGAGGGAGAAGTATTGAAAACTGAAGTGTTTTATTTTGCTTTGTCCTGGCAAAGAAGAGTAAAGAAAGATCATTAATTCTGTAAATGGAATAATGGATTTTATAATGGGATTATTTTACAGGTGACAATTCTATGATCTTTAAAAGTTCTGAGAAAACTGCAGATATTTTTTAAAAAGTGATTTAGGCAAAAAGATTCAGAAACAAAGCTTTCATTATTTTCTCAAGAAAATGGAGTTCAAAAGGAGATCATAGATAGTTCTGTATTCCTAGATTTTTATATTATGAAATATTTGATGAAAGTCTTCCCATGAGCTTTTATGATGTAAGACCCTGTTAGGAATTGGAAAAGGAAGTCTGTTGAAATGCCACAGACAAAAGGAGTAGTAAAAGTGCAGTGAGAGGTAAGTCAAAAAAGTCTTCTAAGGTGATAATAAACAGATGAAGAGAAATAAAAAGAAAAGGAAAAAGAGAAAAAGAAAGAGAAAGAGAGAAAGAGAAAGAGAAAGAGAAAGAGAAAGAGAAAGAGAAAGAGAAAGAGAAAGAGAAAGAGAAAGAGAAAGAAAGAGAAAAAAAAAGAAAAAAGGAAAAGAAAAAAAAAGAAAAAGAAAAAGAAAAAGAAAACAAGAAGAAAAATAAAAAAGAAAAAGGGAAAAAAAAAGAAAAAGAAAAAGAAAACCAGAAGAAAAAAAAGAAAAAGGAAAGAAAAAAAAAAAAAGGAAGGAAAAAATTAAAAAAGGAAAAGAAAGGGGAAAAAAAAGGAAAAGAAAAAGAAGGGAAAAGAAAAATGAGGTGATACCTTGTATTTGAAAATACCAATCTTTGATCTGGCGCCAGCAGTGGAAACAAGAGAAGCATGCTTTTAAAAATAGTTCATTATCCTTTCTTCTTTAGGAAGCAAAAAGGAAAACTGCAGCAGAATTTGGAATAGTTCCTGGGACTGAAATTCTGAGATGTCCCTTCTCTGCATACTGAATATGGAAAGTGAGGAGCTTTGGATTGGGTTTCACTACACCCAGCAAACTGAGCAGGAAAAAAAATAGATTGAAAAGAAGGGACTGTGTTTTTCTTCCACATAAAAAACAAATCTGAGATCAGAGTGCCTCTGAAAACTGCACTCACAAACAAGACTAATTCCTTGATTTTCAGGTTTCAGCCACCTTGACTCACTACTAGGGTGAATCTAACACTCTCCTAAGGGGTGGCATGAGTTTATGTGCCTGGTAAGGTGAGGAGCAGGAGCAGTGATTGGGGGAAGGCTGTGAGACAGACATGGAAAGGAGAGAGAAAATAAAACTGCAGCAATTGAGGAAACCTTCAGAAGTCATATTTGGCTGGTTTCTCACATCATACTGGTTTATTACAGATGACATTCCAGTCAATTTAATTATGAAAACATTTGTCACTACCAGCTGAGGAGGAATAAAAATCAGTGACCACAAAGGTGGTCGCATTAGTCACCTCTATTATTAAAGGTACCATTTACATCCTACTGAAAGGAATGAAAAAAAATCAGGTGATTTAAAGGGAAATGAGACCATGGCAAAACCGCGCCTAATAAATAACCCACTCTGTTGTTTTACAAACTGCTGTGGGTCTTTAAATAACCAGCAAAGAACATCATGTGGAACATGGTTGCTACTTCAAAAGCTAGTTGATGTATTCCATAATTGCTGTTATGTGTTTTCCAGGCAATCACAGAGCGCTATTTCTGTGTGAACCTTTCATTAATCTCCAGGTAGGCTGTCAAAAGTATGATGGATTTTTTTTTTTTTTAGACCAATATATTCAAGGGATCCAGCCAACTCACATCTTATACTAATCAGTAATTTTATAATTATTGACAAATCAGCTAAAGTGCAAGCTTCATTAGGAACTATAATTGACCAGCTACTCTGTTATAGTAAATCTATTTTCCTGACAAACAGATTGAAACTGGATTTATTTATTGCTTTAAAAATGATAGCTGTGATAAGAATGCATCTGGCAGCAGAAGCCTATATGTATAACTCAATTTAGGTGCTATAGAGACACTTCAGTCAGTCTTTAATGACTTGCTTATATGTTATATGTATGCATTCTTTTTGTTTTCTCTTTTTAGGTGAGCTTATATATCTCTATGAAATTTTGACTTGATTGACAACTTGCAACAGAACAATGAAGATTTTTTTCTATCTGCTTGCTATTTTTTGCAATAAATGTAAACTAGGCATCTTGGAGGTTAATTTTCAGATCTCAGTGTGGATAGGGTGCCCTAAAATTAATTCGTGACAATGGAGTTTATATCTGTGTTTCGCACAGGCTAGTATGAACACATATTTGTTGGGTTTCTTTCCTAGCTCTTGGAAGTCAACATCTAAACACTAAGGATAAAAGCATATCTTTCAGGTGTACTAAACCTGGCTTCCATTTCACTGCCTTGTGTTAAGAAATGTTGGTGAAGTTGCCTGTAAGTTATAAGTTACAAAAAGCATTGCACTACTACTGTGAGACTGAGATGTCTGTGCCCTGTCCAACCATAGTGTTAGGAATATAAGGATTGCCTGTTCAATACAAAGGTGAAATTAGGGGCTGGGGTCACAAAAGTCAGCAAATGGGACAGTTATCCAGATGCTTAAGTGAACCAAAATGCAACATGAGAAAAAAGAGTTAGCTTGTATTCCCACCTCTTTCCTTGACAAAAAGAATATCCGCAAAACCAATTTTGAAGTACATCTATTGTGTTATTCAAATGCACCTACCCCTTCAGCTACACTCACATCAGTTCAGAGGATACGGATATGAATGTCTGTTGGAGTCGTGTGACATGAAGGAACATTTTCTGTATGACAGAAGATTTCTCATTTTGGATCAGTTACAAGCAACTGCTTGACAAATGCACTGCTGGTCTGATCAGGACACTATTTGACCATTTCCTTTGAAAAGATGTCCAGTATTTCTCAGGCAATGTAAATGATTCAGACACTTTCTCTTCCATTGGGTGTTAACCTGATATAGTGCAGACCATATTAGCTTTGCCATGGAGAAAACTTTGCACCTCTGGAGCAGCTCTGGAGCTCCAGAACCAGCAGTGACAGCGTGGGAGTGGGTCACCATCAGCTTCACTATAAAAAACTGAAGCACTGAAAGGTAATGAAAAAATCAGGAGTGGAATTTGTGGCAATTGAAGCCTAAACTTATTCTCTAACTTCTGGGCCATGCCTCCTTTATGGTAATGATGCTATTGTAAGGGAATATTCTGTTCACCTGCAGAGATAAGCCCATATCCAGTCTGAAGGATGCAAAAACCAATGAAAAGACTCTCAGGGGGTACATTACCTTCTAGTTCCACTTTAATGCACATTTCAATGGACATCACAATTTAAAGTTGTGTTTCAGGCAGCACAAATCATGCTATAGTATTAGAAACTGTTTCAGCTCATGATGAGGCGGTTAATAAGCCTTGAAGGGTATAAGATGCACTCAGAAGAATCAAAGCAATGATACTTAGCTGAGTCATCAGAGAAGGCTTCTTCCCTCATCTATTCTGGCATCTGTTAAAATGAAGATATTTCAATCTTTTCCATTAATGACTGATTAATGATCTATGGAATTTTACTACCTGCTGAAAATATGCTCACAGAGTCACAAAGCTTTTCATGACTGCTTATTCTATTTCATTGTGGTGTCCCAAAAGACTGGTCTATGTTGTACATATAAAATATCTACCTCAAACTTTTTTTTTTTTGGAACACCTAACAGAATCAGCAATGTCTTTGTGATTCTCTTTCATATTTGTCACATAGTATTTTATTTTTTTTTCCATGTTTCTATTTATTTGTATTCTGATAGTTCCATGGATGTTTGTACTTTGACCTCTGATTACTTTTATAAGGTAATTCCTACCCATTATTCCTTCTGAGCAATCAATGTAAACGGCATGTTACATAGAAAATGCCATATTTAGTCCAATAACATTTACTACACCCTACATACCTTTAAATTTACATAAAATACTTATACTTTTTCATGTATATTAGAAAAATTGTTTCTCCACCTAAAATTACAAATCAAGTATTATATTCCTTCAATAAAACCAGAAAGACAGGAACATATACAACCCCCTTTACATTCCTTGAAAAACTGTCTGTTTGGATTTTTTAAAATAAAAAATAAACAGCTGTGATATTTCTAAAAGGAAGGTCTAAAGCAAAAAAAGTTCCTTTTTCTTTTTGGTTTTTTTTTTCTGTGAGAAAACTACATATAAGAGAGAGACAATAGGTGAGAATTCTGACACACTGAACATGTCTCTTTTTGTTGTTTCTTTTCCTCACAGTGAAGAAGATGATATTATTCTAGGTCTCTTTTGAAATGAAAAATTCATCTCCCAACTCTACTTTTTAACTTAAATGCCTAAATCAAGTCAGGATTTAACAGAATGAGGTCTTTTGAAGATCTAGAAGCAATTGAATTACAAAAGAACAACTAATGTACTTAATAGAGCAATCTCAGTTAGGTAACATGTTTGTCAGCTCAGCAGTTTTTGTTGCTGCAGAACTAATCATGAATCCACATTCACTTTGCCACTGGCATTAATCCAATATATATCATAACATAGCCATTTATTCCTTATTTATACATATTTGTGGAGGGAGAGAGATACACGCTTTAGGTACGTGATGCCCACACTTCAGAATTGCTTTTCAGTCATCTGCACACTGTTAAAGACTGTGAAGAAAAGACCTTATATCACCAGTTTAGTGAGTTTTTCAGCTCAGTCTAGACCAAGTGCTGTAATTGTAGGTTTTAAATGGATTAGTCTGTTAGCAAAAAAAGTCTGGAGATGGCAAACCATGTAAATTAAGTTTCAAAAAATGTTTTCAGGAATGCCTCTGTCATGCAACCACAGGCATTAAGGTAAATCTGCAAGAGTATAATCACACAGAAATGTTTTGGAACATATGTAACTTGTAAATGCATTAGAACTACATTGAGGTTACCTCAAATTATTGTGGAAAAGGAACATCAGACTGTAAATCACAGCAAAATAAATTGTAGTTCACCCTAGGTGATTTTCATTTGGCATGCACAAATCTTCACCTATTGCAAGGTACAAAATAAGTCAGAAGCAAAGTTTTACATACTATCACTTTTTCAAGATACCTTAGGAATAAATTAGCAAATTACAAGCTAAATTGGCTCCAAATACACAAAGAGTTATTATATAAGTATATTTCTTTAGTAAAATGTAAGGGTTAGAAAATGTCATCTGAATGATATCTAAAAATAATCTGGAAGAGATAGTTCCTTTGATGAAATACAGCCTGGAGGGCTCCAACCAAACTGATAATCAGGAAGATGCAGCTTTGAGGAGAGAAAAAAAGGAGGAACTGTCTGGGTGGTCTGATGTGAGTTGATTGCAAGAGCTTCATTATCCTAAAATGGATACCAGGTATCCAAGCAGTGAAGAATGTGTAAACATTAAGTGTGAGTAGAGTGCTGAAGACAGAGAATCCTTCGGGAAACAAGAAGAAACAAAAGAAACTTAAACACTCATACTGATTGCATTGTATCACAGAGACAGAGACCAATAGCTTCAGCACAGTCTGAAGAATATCTATTATACTATCTCCAATGAAACCCTAGTCCTCTGTTCAAAAGTGACTGAAATTATAATGAAATCCGTCCTCCTAGAAATAAAATTCAGCTCAGTAATTGCTGCAGTAAGCCTATTCCCTCTGGCTGTACTGCGGTACAATTTTTAATATTTTTGAATTTTGAGTGGATAACCTAGTCATCATTGGTGAGCAAAAAGATTTAATAAAAGATAAAATCAATTGTTGAATTTAGGCTTCACATACTTTCTGGGAGAAATTATCTGAATTTTATATTTTAATAGTTCATTTGGCATTCCTTATAAATAGGCAGGAGATGGAGGGAAGTAGAAAGGAAGGAACCTTCAGAACTACATCTGTTTTCTGCTTTAAGAACAAGATGCTCATTCTGATTCCACTGCTTCTGCTGAAGGCCAGATCAGAATCTCCTATGATATCACAAAACGGAATGAATCAAAGAAGAGAAGGGAAAGAGAAGAAGACCTTTAAAAAAAAAAAAACGAAACTGAATGTCTATACCAATTACAAAAACTGGTAAGCTAGTACTACTCTTATGAACAAAAAAACCCCATGTTGACTCATCTAGATTTAAGATATTCAGAATGTGTTTCTTGCCTTGGTAAACTTAGCAACCTCCAGTGGTCTGTGTTGAAAACAAAGATCTTGCAACCTGACCTTTTCTATTGTTGACTACCTGCATTTGTCTGGCGAGTTAACGGCTTTCTAGAAATCAATTGTTTAATTAAAAAGCTTTTATATGACAGCAAGGATGAAAACAAGAAAATACAACCATATCTATTGCATAGATTAAATACTTCTTTTGAAGTAAAGAAGTACTCAGCTGAGTCTAGGGAAATAAAACTTTTGGCAAGACTAATTTCTCACCAACCAGAAAGGACAATTCTGGGAAAGGAAGCAAGAATTTTCATCAAGATGCCCTTGCAACAGAATCTTTCAATTTTTCTTATAGTGATTTTGCTATTTTCTATATAACCTGGTCATCCTTGCCTTTCATTGTGTACAAAACCTTCAAATTTTTCACTTGTGAGAAACAGATCTCCCCCTTTCCCCAGCAAACATGAAAATACTTCATGTCATTTTAAGCCAAAAGAATCCGATATAGTTAAAAGAAATTCAGTCATTTCAGAACTCTATGGGGTGTTGTGAAACACCAAATTCAGGTCAACAGGAAATTCAAGCAACTTCATGTTTCTTTCTCCATTAGAAAAGGAAGGCATTGGACTAAATAAAATAAATTCAGAAGTTCTAAAGCAGTATGCATCTTAATGTTTCATAAATCAAAAGGAATAAAATACAAGGTGTTAAGGTTCTAAATGTGAAATTAATTTCTATTTGTTGAGTGTTAGGATTTTTTAAATTGCATTAGTTATTCCCTTATGTTCTCTGTACAGCTCTGACCAGCTGATATATAGTTTTGATGAATTTATTTACTTCAATTTGCTTAAGACATATTTCTACTGTACTTATGGATGTATAGGGGTTATATTATGGAAGTGACCCATTCATTGACCAGAAGTGAACTCTATTCTTTCTGCACCTGAAAGGCCATTCTATTTATGTGATCTTTGCAACTGCACTTTTTGATCTCTATGTGTACAAACATATTTTTACATGGTAGAGTTTGTATACAAAATCCCAATCCTTCTTTGACGAGGGAATTCACAGCAGTTTATGACCTGAACTACAATGAGAAGGATTTTTCTTTTCCTCTCTGTTCAATTTAACATTTCTAACTTGGCAAAAGAAATATTACATGAATGAGTTTCAAGACTCCCTTGCAGTATGATGGTGCTATCTAGTCAGGTTACAGCACTACATCTTGAAGGAATGAAAACCAGACTACACTTTATTATCTAATGACAGCTGCTGTAAAACTTTATGTCATCTCTTTTTTTTTTTGCTTAAAGTGTAACAGAGTCTGTTGTAGACAACCACCTCTCTAATACTTACTTTTTTTATCTAACCTCATCTTTTGTGTTAGATTAAGTATTTTGCTCCCCTCTCACTAAAAGTTCTGATTGACATCTCCTGTGTGCTTTCAGGATCTTTTTTTTCCCCCCTCACAGCATTTCTAATTTGCTTTCTTTATTCCTATTTACTTTGTCAGAGGTTTTGTTCTCCTCTCGTTTGGTTGAATAAAAATGAAAAAAAAAAAAGGAAAAGAACCTGTCTTCCTGTATTAGATATTAGAGCTTTCCCAATTGCATTTTGCTTTTCTCCTATGGATCCTTACTTAGCAGTTTTCTGATATAGCCAAAATTAAATCTCACCATTTCTTTGTGTTTTACAGTAGATCCGATCAAATATTGTAATGGAAAATTATAATCATCTTACTGGGTAGACTTGGAATACTTATTCTGTGATTTGTGATTTTTATTGTGTCTATTCTAGCATTAAAAATGGAAAAATTTGAAGTATATGAAAAAAGCTTTAATGGTCTTGCTATACTCCATTTGTACATGCTAGCATTTTTTTTTTTGTGATTTTGTTTGTTATTGTCCTGAACTAAAAGAATCTCAGACATTAGTGGTCAAAGTCACAGAGTAGGTCATCTGATCTAGTTTTATTCTAGCGCTGATTTTTCTGACCATAGTTTATCAGAATAATTTGTCCAGTCTACATTTCCATGACCCTTTTCCAGTTCTTCTAAAGACTTACAGAGATATTTCTGCTGATATTCATCCAGCATTATGCTGTACACAGTTTCTTGCAAGTACTTCTTCATAATATGCCCTCAGGTTATGCTATAAATGTTTTTTGTTCCTCAAGAAAATTCTCGACCACTGGAATGCATAGGAAACTTGCACTGAAGCAAACAGGATATGTGTGCTAGAGAATGAATCTGGCTCTCAGTATTTACAGTAATGGTAATTATTTTGTACTCTTTATCATTCTTGAATTAATAGAGATGATATGGGAAATTTCCAATGATACCAGATATGTATCATGGTGTCTGTAATTCAATAATTATAATAATTGTGGCATTTGTTCCCAAGAGAATATCCAGAGCTTTGAGAAAATACCTGAAATTCAATGTAAAACGGATGGAGGGAGGAAAGCACTACGGAAAGACATGTAAAAGAATCTGTATTATCTTAGAGCTAATAAATTATTTCCATCATTGAATCTATGGCTTCCCACCTCCTGACAAATGCTTCTAGCCACCTGGCATACAGCATCTCAAATGCATTCTTTGAGGAAAGAAGAGTTATTCTTCTATTTTGAAATATAGCCCGTAAAAAAAAAAAAAAGCCAACAATTAAAATCAAAACAAAACAAAACCAAAAAACCCCCAAACAAACAAAAAACCCCCAAAACCCCGAAAACCAAAAAAAAACTGATCGCCTTATAAAATGGCTTACTCTGAAGAGATGGGAACATCAGGCTCAAAACAGTAGCTCTTATATCCAAGAAGAAAGCTCTAAGCAATGCTCACAACTTTCCTCCTTTGGAAGCACTCCAGGGTGTGTACAGTGTTGAATTATTGTGGACCAATAAGAAAGCAAAACCAAAGGAGAGTTACCTTTCTAGTGAAGTATAGAAATTATTTCTGATGTATTTTCTACATAGAAACAATATGTTTTTTATGAAAAATGATGCTTTCAAATAATCCTTTGACTCCACCAACTGATACTAAAGAAAGAACAACCACTGTTAATTGTGATTTTAAAAAAATAAGGTTGGCAGTACTCACATGAAATGTTTTTCATCCGAGGACTTAAAAGGCCTTGACAAAATTAAATTAGTCTTTTCAATACTCATGAGGATCAGATAGTCCGTTCTTACAGAATGGAAAAGAGAGATTTGGGAAGCCTAAATATTTCAGCAAAGTTCATAAAGCAGCCTCAGACTTTAGGCTGAGGGAGGAATCCATTAGTTCTCATAATATTCTATTTCTCTGCCCATTATGTGCCCTCCCACATTTCTTTTCTTTATATGCAACATTAACTCAAAAAACCTCCATACTGTTCTAAACATTCATTAATGCCTCTGTCCTTTTGTATACATTCTCCAAGTGTTCTCTTTTTATCTTGGATATCCAGCATATTTTGTTATTTCCCTGTAAGTAAGATTTGCAATTATATAAATCACCCTTCTTTTTATACTGTAAATAGTTTTCCAATCCTGACAAAAATGTGTCTAATTTAAATTTATTTCTTTCTAAATGGTTCAATTATAGACAACTGTGTGTAATAAGCCTTTCTATCTTTTTTTTTTTCAACATCTCTTTCACCTTCAAGATTGGACTCTGCTCCTGAGAAATCCATGACAGCTCTCTGCATTGTGACTGGAAGTTCAACGCTGATGGGTAAATGTATCTATACATTTATGATACACCCACAACTATTACACCGAGGTTTCCATGTCTCTTTATATTTTTCATTTTTGTAACACAGTTGTAACAATATGGTAACATATATGTATCCCCTATATTAGTTCTTTGCTTCTTAATGAGTGATGAAAAACTGCGGGAAAAGTCTTCACGTGTCCTTTTCTTTCATATTTAATAAATATTTGGAAAGAATCTATTTAGATCCAGCATTTTGTCAGCATTTCAATTAGTTTTCTTTTCTAGGAATACTATGATCATAAAACTATTGCACAAATCTCTGTTCCTTTCCCAGATTTTTTCCAAGATTCAATCTTCATGTGAAGGAATAAATTAATGGTCATGGTGATGTCAAATGCATCCACCACTTGGTTTACCTTTTTTATGAGTCCATAACTTCATTTTTCCCTGCTAGTCAAGAAACATTTTATTGTGTTTTAGATGCCCCTGGTTAGCTTATCTTAATTTAGAGGGTTTTAAAAGGATATGTCAACAAACAATCCCAAATTTATATCCTGCAGCTTTTGTGTTCTGTGTGCTATATATTTTATCAAGGGATGAAAATTTGTCAGAATCTCTGATTTTACCAAAAGATTTACTACCAAATAGCAGTACAATTTTACAAGATAGGTCGACTAAAAGGTCCAAATTAGTATCATGCAACATACTCCATAACATATATGTGTTATTGTCACCAAGACAAAAATACCCATGGAAAAAATGTAGTTCTCGTGTAAATGTACTACAAAAGTAGCAGGGTAAATTTGCAACTTTTTGTAATCAAGTTTAATTTTCTAGTGTCTCTTTTAAAAGAGAGTTTAATAATACATTGTTTTAAAGAATAAAATTTGTATATTAAATACTAAAGGTTGTGTAGGCTATATCTCACTCACAGTGACATTATTCTGAAGAGGTGATCATGCAGGCAGCTCTTTAGTTTAGGGTGACATATATCATAGCTAGCCTGAGACATCTAAAATTAGAGATCAAGCTAAATTGTGCCATGGACACTTGCAGGTGACAGTTCACCCTGAAGGAAATTAATGGAAGAAATCATGACTCATGAGAGTATTTTCCTGTCTCAGGTAATGAAAACTACCTAGATCACTATTTCAAACAATATTTCTTATATTCATTGACTCTTATTTTTAATATATATCTCTTATCTTGATTCTACTTGATGGAATTTAATGTTTTCTTACTATAGGAATTTAAAGAAAAGTTCATTTCATAGAAGCACATTTTTCAACTTTTCTCACAACTGCTTAACAGAAATATTGGGGTATAACCAGAAAATTTTTGAAAGGATTAAGGATAATCTTGCTATTTTATGCCAAATCTCTTGATAATTTTTTGGTCCTTTACCAGGTTTTTAAGAAAGATAGAGATAAGTATCTCAAGCACACAAATGTATTCCTATCAAAAGGAGTTTCAAAGGTCTAATGTAAGCATTATTCACACTGAGATTATTCTTTGCATGAGTATTACAGTAATAACAGTGTTCACAATACCTGTATATGTTTTCCTATTGTTTTTAATTTTTTTCAGTGATATGTACTAAATAATTAGAAGAGCCTTTAAAAGCAGTTCTGTTATTGCTACCTTTTATGTGTGTGTGTGTGTGTGTGTGTGTTTTTAAGATTATGGATTAGGTAGTAGAGGAAATTTACAATTTCAGATGGTTGATGAGGAAATAAATGCACAAATCCGTCTGTTGTGAAATCCCTTCCATGCGTTGTGCAACACATAAAGCACATTCTAAAATTTTTAATTCTTTCTTCTCTTTCCTTTAGAAGGGAGAAGACAGTTTTGGATAATCCTAAATTAAGTCAAACTTCCAAGATAGAAGTGATCAAGAACCATTCTGAGTAACATGTTAGGCTGCTGGGCAACAAATACATTTGATTCAGAGTGTGGAAAGGAAGAACTTTGATCTCCCCATCACCACCTCCTTAAAAACCAAGTTACGAAGGGAATGACCTCTGGCCAAATTTTGTTTCCCCTTTCTCTTTTTAGTTGTCTTCTCTCTCTCAAAGTTTTTGACTATGAGGAGCTGTTCAACAACCGTACAAAACACTTGTGCTTAAGCAGAGAGGTATCAAGCTGGAAATATGGAGGTCTGTAGGAGTGTTCCCAAAACAGGTGACATTAAATAATCTGATTTGGCCTAAGAACACTGTTCCAAAAGTATGGGGCTGCTTACAAAAACCACACAGAGACAGAACTCCTTCATGCTAACCTCTTGGGATTTCTCAGCCTTACACTGTGAAGTTCCATACAGAAAGCAGATGAATTAATTTCTGCAAAGAGCTGATTATCACAGATAAGGTGATACACACAGTCATCTGTTGTCCCTGTTGTTAGTCGAATGACCTTTCTGATGGCAGCCTGCATGACACTGTATTGCATAGCTCTGTATGACTTCATTTCTTGCCTTTATTGCCTAACTTACTACACAGCTTCCTCAGTGGTGTGCCAAGTGAGAGTGGTGCATCTTTAGAGACAGGAGCAACCAGGACGGCTCGAGAGTGCCCGCAGATGTACCTAAAGCAGGTCCTGAGACCTGTGTAACCAGGACAGCCAGGAAGTGATCTTTCATAGATTCTTGTTTGCAGCATAGAGTACTTTTCCCCTTTTTGAAAAAATGCAGATGACTTTGCAATTTATTCCCCTTTCTTAGGTATTGGAACAACTTCGTGCTCATTATAGGAAGACAAAATAGCACACAGTTCGTTCAAAACTAAAAATTTCTTCAGACAGTAGAATTTCTGTGCACGTGGTTTTACTGCATTCAATGGAGAAGACTTAATCCTTCTAAAGCTCTGGCTCTGTTAGCCTAAAAAAGACACTATGATAACAGGAGATTTTGCTTGAGAAGCTGTGTGCAAAGTGCATGGCAAATTGACATTTTCTAAAACCCTCAGTTACACAAATACTTTGTTGCCACCCAGTCTAATTAAATGACTGATTCTTTTCTGTTTTCATGTGTAGTCAGAAAACTAACTGTATCCTATAGTATGTGATTACCTAATGGTTAATGGTTTAACCTAAGTTTCCTATTTTTTTTCTTTTCAGGGATCTTAGCCAGCATGAGCAATTAAAATTAGATACTTAATCTGCATTTGAGCAACATCATGCAGCTTTTGAGAGATGTGTATTGTTGTGATACGTTCTTTTACGTAAAATCTCTGGCTAAAAGAAAAGCAAAGAAAAAAAAATGAAAAAGAAAAGAGAAATTTCTCTGGCTATTCACTATTACTCTCTTCACAAAAAAACCCCAAAACCACAAAAAATCAACAAAAAACCACCACCAAAAAAAACCCCTACAAACAAACAAAAAATAAAACAAAACAATAAAACCACAAAAAATAATAAAAAAAAAACACCCCCAAACCCCTTACTCATGATATTTTGAGCAGAATTTAACAGAAAAACAATGCTACTGTTGCATCGCCTTGTTTCCACTATGTAGGCTCAAATGTCTCTAGAGTAGATACTGGTGCTATTTTAGGTACTGTGAGTAATAGGATTAAAGCACTAGTTGGAAGTCTTCCGATGTGTCAGACTATCCAATAAATGCAGTGTCTGTGCTGGAGGGTCCCTCAAGACAGCTAACAGAGCCATGTAGCTAAGCAGCTACTGCACTGCCTCTCCTTGCAGAGGAGGTATTCAGATGCTTAGTCAGAATAATTTAGCAGCTCCTCTGAGAAACCAGAGCTGTTCAAAGAAACGTTATCAGGAGTGAGGATCTCATCTGATGTTTTTCCACCTCTTCATAGATTTTTTTTTTTCTTTAAGCTAGCTCATATTCTACCTGATGTGCTGAAATTCCTTGCTGCAAATTCAATTTGCCTTCAAATATTTGGCACTGCTTCAAGGAAAATGATCAAATGATCAAGTTCACCTTGATCCCTTAATTCTGAAATTGCTTGGCTTGCTATTTTCCCACAGTGTTGGGTCAAGATTTCCTTCCCAGGGTGAGTTTCAGTTCATATTCTCTATTTTCACTAGCTGAGTTACTGATTTCTAAAATGTCTGTCAATTCAGATTTTTTTTTTCCTACGTCAGGCTGCTTGCTCTAATGTTTTCCAGTATAAGAAAAAGGGAAAACATCCAACCAACTAAAGGAAGAAGAGAATTCCAAGTGTGCAATGAGAAGATGAGTTCAAAAGGATACCTTTTTTTTTTTTCTAGTTTCTGAGCTTAAACTTAATCCATACACACATTTGAATCTACAGCTGTGACAAATGGCACCTTCAGGAGAAGCCCTTCTGTCACCGACATCTTACCTAGCAGGAATCTAAGGAAAGCAGAATGGCCTGATGGTTTTCTTTTCCTTTGTGTCGCTATGTGAAAGAGCATATGGGGCTTGGAGTGCTAATTATGTGTATAGAACTGCATAAAGAAATTGTACCCTCAGCACTGGACTCCACTGTGTGGATTAACTCAACCAACCGTCGGCACTGAAGGGAAAGCACTGCACTCTGAGTGTCCTCGGTTTGAACTAAAGAGCCAAGACCTGTCAGTAGACAACTCATACCTAATGCAGATCAAGCATAAAAGAAGATTAAAACTGCTATTGCCAAAGGGCATATGCTTATATTAATACAGCCAGGGATCTGCATGGATATAGTCACCTCTCCACAACAAATGATTTCTCTTGTTTAAATGTTTCTCACTGCCCTGATGCATTGCTCAAAGGTAGTGTTTCTTCATGGCAAAAGCAAATTTCACTTGCCAGACTTTTAATTCTGATCATCCTTGATTAGTGACTTTGTAACTCATATTATCATACTGTAAATCATCATCTCACTAGGACAATATTTGTACATAAAATTATTTTCTTTCCATTACAGGTGGTCTGTCTCCTAAGTGTGTATGGCTCTGAATTTTTTTGTGGAGGACATTTGCTGTCTCCATTGACTATAGAAAAATGTATTATTAAAAAGGAGTGTAATGAAAGTAATATGGTGTTTCACAAAACTAAATTTAGAAAATATGAATATTGTGCAATAACTTTTCTTATCTCCTAACAATAATGATTCTCTTTTCCTTATGTAGAAAATTTTAACAAACATTTTTCTTTTCATATAAAGGGAAAGAAGATCAAATATACCTGCATGGAGTCTTTATCATTAAGGGAATAGGGGAAATACAGTATCTACTGGAAAGTTATGGACAATACTGGAGTAGGACAAAAGGAACTTTTGCTCACCCTTTTCTAGATTCCTCAGCAAGGATGAAATATTTAGTTTGAATAATTCACTTTCATTCAAGATATTAAATAACTTGAAACAATTAGTTTTATTTTCTGATAAAACTGAATCCTATTGAAATATATTTAGCACAAGATTCTAAACTCTTTGTTGGGTGACTCATAAGAGTACAAGTTTCTTCTTACAAATAAGCTGATGTGGGTCCATAGGTTTTGTTTTATTTTGTTTCTGTTGTGTTTTGGATTCACTGGAAAGGGAATTTACTTCCTATTCTTTGTAAGTTTTACAACAAATGTGCATGACCACACATAGCTTACAAGGGGAAATCATTTAATCATTTATTAATTTAGTGATTTATTAATCACTAGATCATTTAATCTAGTCTAAAAACAATGTCATCCATAAAAAAAGTGACTTCATATTCGAAAACAAAGTCTTCCTTCCTTCCTTCCTTCCTTCCTTCCTTACTTCCTTCCCTCCCTCCTTTTG